>JAPDNY010000726.1:0-26154 GCA_029375565.1 Gekko gecko | reverse complement strand
TTTTTTTTTTTGGTATCTCAGTTTTTTATTGGATATATCACATGTTCATACAATTTAAACAAATCACTACATATCCATTTTTCTTACTCCCTCTCCCCCCAAACAAGGCTTCCCGCACTGCTCCAACCCCATTAATGTCTCTCTTATTCTATTACAATTATTTCTAAACTTATATTCTCTTACTAACGGTAACAATTCAAAAAACTAACTCTCTTTCATTTTCTTCTTAATAACTATCAAAACAAATCAAACCACGTTTAATATCCCAATTTTTCAACAGATATTCTTGAAAGTCTTTCCAGTCTTCAAAAAAAGTTTCATCTTCTTCGTTGTTTAACTTTCTTGTTAGTTTGTCCATTTCTGCTATAAACAACGTCTTTTTAATCCATTCCCATGTTTCAGGTACTTTATCTTGTTTCCAACATTGAGCAAAAGTCAGTCTAGCTGCTGTAATCAAGTACCATAATAGTGTTCTCTTGGCTACATTTATTTCTTCCATTTTAAGACCTAGCAATAACATCTGTGGGTCTTTCTTAAAAGTACATTTCAGAATTTTTTGTATTGGATCTTAGTCCAATAACATACTGCTTTATCGCATGTCCACCACATATGGTAAAAAGACCCTTCATGTTTCTTACATTTCCAACATTTGTTAGACATACTTTCATTTATAATAGCAATTTTTTTAGGCGTCATATACCATCTATACATCATTTTATAGCAATTCTCTTTAACATTTACACAAGTTGAAATTTTCATTGACCTTTTCCACAAATATTCCCAAGATGTCATTAATATCTCATTATTAACATTTACCGCCCATTTTATCATTTGCTCTTTTACAATTTCATCCTCAGTATACCATTTCAATAAAACCTTGTACAGTTTAGAAATCATTTTTTTCCCCTTTTCAAGCCATACAGTTTCAATTTCCATATTATTTTCTCTAAAACCATGTTCTCTTTTATCGGTCTTAAATAAGTCATGAATCTGTCTATACTTCAACCAATCATATTCAAATTCCACATCAAATCTATCTTTTAACACAAAGTTTTTCCCTTCTAATTTTAAAAGACTTTTATAAGGTAGCCAATCTAACCCTTGATTTCTTGAATATGGATTAATCACTTCTGCTGGTACTATCCAAAGTGGTCTTTCTTCTGAGAAGAATTTTCTATATCTCATCCAAGTCTTGAACAGTGATTGTCTTATAAAGTGGTGTTTGAAGAATTTGTCCATTTTTACTTTTCCATACCATAAATATGCGTGCCATCCAAACTTGTTGTCATGCCCTTCTAAAGCCAATAACTTCTTATCCTCAAGATTAATCCACTGTTCCAACCATGTTAAACAGACGGCATCATAATACAGTCTTAGATTTGGTAATTGTAGACCTCCTCTTTCTTTTGCATCACATAAGATTTTCATTTTAATCCTTGGTTTTCTTCCTGCCCATACAAATTTGGATAATTCTTTCTGCCACGTATCCAATACTTTCCTTTGTTTTAATATTGGAATAGTCTGAAATAAGAACATCAAACGCGGTAAGACATTCATTTTTACAGTTGCGATTCTTCCCAATAGTGATAAATTCAACGTGTCCCATTTCTTCATGTCTTGCTGAATCTTGTACCACACCTTTTCATAATTATTTTTAAACAGATCAATATTTTTCATGGTTAATTCAATTCCTAAATATTTAGTCTTTGTAACTACTTCACATTGAATTTTCTCTTGTAGTTCTGTTTGCCTTTGCTTCGTCATATTTTTGCACATCACCTTGGTTTTACTTTTATTAACATAGAATCCCGCAACTGAACCAAATTCTTCAATTTTATCCATCAATTGTGGTATTTTCTCAATTGGATCCTGAATCATAAACATTACGTCGTCTGCAAATGCCCTATATTTATATACAAAACCTTTCACTGTAAGTCCTTCAATGCTGTTATCTTTTCTTATCGCTGTCAATAATATTTCCAATATCCAAATAAACAACAACAGAGATAGCGGCCAGCCTTGACGTGTTCCCTTTTGGACTTGGAAGAAATCCGTTCTTTCTTTATTTATATTCAAAGTCGCTTTTTGTTCTGAATAAATTGCCACAATCATGTTTAAAAAAGACTGTCCTATATCCATTTTTTCAATAACTTGCAGCATAAATTCCCAGTTTAAATTATCAAAAGCTTTTTCCGCATCAAGGAAGAGGAATCCAACTTCTTTTTCTGGATGTTTGTCATAGTATTCAATTGCATCAATCACCACTCTTAAATTGTCTCTGATTTGTCTATTTGGTAAAAAACCAGCTTGTTCTTCCGCTATAGTATCTTTCAGATGTTTTTTCAGTCTTTCCGAAATTATTTTTGCAAATAATTTATAATCATTGTTTAATAGCGATATTGGTCTATAATTCTTGACATGAGTTAAATCCAAACCTTCTTTGGGTATCAATGAAATATTTGCTTCTTTCCATGAATCTGGGATCCATTTAGACTTTCTTATCTCATTCGACAGAAGTACTAAGATAGGGGTTAGCTCCTCTTTAATTTTCTTGTAGAACTTTGCAGTGAAGCCATCTGGACCTGGAGCTTTCCCCAACTTTGCATCTTCTATCGCCATTGTGACTTCTTCCTTCGTTACTAAACCATTTAATAACTCTTTAATTTGTTTTCCCAGCTCTGGAACTTCGATAGTCTCCAAATATTTCTTAATTTTCTGTTGATCAATTCCTTTCTTTTTAAACAGTTTGGCGTAGTATTTAAAGAAGACTCTTTTTATGCCATTCAGATTAATAACATCCTTTCCATCTTCAGTAATCTTATTTATAAAATTCCTTTCTTTTTTATTTTTCAATTGCCACGATAAAAATTTTCCTGGTTTATTTGCACCCTCAAATGCTTTTTGCTGTAGTTTCTTCAGGTTCCAGTATAATTCTCTGTTGAGTAGAACATTCAATTGATCCTGTAGAAAGTGGATCTCTTTAATAATCTTTTTCTTCCCTGGTCTTTTCTTTAGTTCCTTTTCCTTTTGCCGAATTTTTTCATGAAGGTCCTTTTGTTGTTGCATCCTTTGTTTTTTATCTTTAGAGTTCAGAGAGATAAGCAAGCCTCTCATTACCGCTTTGTATGTATCCCATACAACTTGTATATCCGTACCTTTGTTTAAATTCAGTTCAAAGAAGCTTTTTGTCTCTTTTTTCAAAGTTTCATTAATTAATTTTTGATCCAATAAGTCCTCATTAATTCTCCAATATAATTGTTTAGGCTTTTCTTTAGATATCCAAAGTAAGGGGTTGTGGTCTGAATTAGTTTTCGGTAAGATTTGTATTTTGTAGGTTTTTTGCGCCATCTCCTCTGACATCCAAATCATATCAATTCTGGAAAAGGAGTTATGTCTGTTAGAATAAAACGTATAATCCTTTGTCTTGGGGTTCTACTTCCTCCAAACATCTTCTAGTTTCTCTTGCTTCATTAGCTGAAAAATTTTTTTTGGCAACTTTCCAACCGTCTCTCCAGTTGCTTTGGATTTTCTGTCCAATACATTATTCACTGTACCATTAAAATCTCCTGCAAGAACTATTTGATCATAATTTAAACAGTCCAACTCTTTAGTCAAATCTTTAAAAAAAGTCTCTTTCGCACCATTGGGTGCGTATATATTTACAAGCAATGTCTTTTTTCTATTTATCGTTATTTCCACGCCAACATATCTTCCTTCTTTGTCTGAGAAGATTTGTTTAGGTTCCAATTCTTTTGCAATGTATATCACTGTTCCTTTTTTCTTATTGATTGCTGAGGAATGAAATTCTTCTCCCAGTTTTTTATTAATCAAATATTTATTATCTTGTTTTCTGATATGTGTTTCTTGTAGACAAATTATGTTACATTTTTGTTTCTCTAGCCAATGACTCACTAATCTTCTTTTGTTTGGTGAATTTAGTCCATTTACATTCCAAGATAAAAATTTGTAATCCATAGTTGTTTTGAATTAAATGTCTTTAAAGTCATCAAAGTTGTTCTCTTTAAATCTGTATATATCTCCTTCCGTTTTGAGGGTAAATCTCACCAAATTGTAAACAAATGATAATCCATATGGAATCTCCCATCTAAACCTGATGCTCATTTCTTTTAGTCTGTCTGTTAATTTCTTGAATTTCTTTCTGTCTTGTAAGATCGATCCCGGAATTTCTCTCAGAATTATTATTTTTTTTCCATTAATTTCCAACGGTTGTGTAAATTGCTTCTTGAAAACGTCTTCCTTCATTTTTGTAGTCACAAATTGAACAATCACATCTCTGGGTAATTGCTTTCTCTTGGCATAAGCTGAATTTACTCTATAAATCAGGTCAAAGTCTGGATCCAAGTCTCCAACATCTTCCCCTATGTAAGTTGTCAATGTATTAATTACTAGGGCCCGTAAGTCTTGATCTTCCTCCTCTTCTATTCCTCTCAATCTCAAATGATTCTGAGTAGCCCTATATTCCATCATGGACTCCAATCTTGTGTTTTCTGACAAGGTTCTTTTAACTTTCTGTTCCATTTCTTCTGATTTTGTCACCAGACTTTTAACCTCTTTTTTGATGTCTTCCGTATCTTTTTTTATCCCTGCCACTTCTGTTAGTACCAGTTCTTTTAATTCTTCCATATTTTTTTTTCTGTACTTGGACTTGTACTTGTTCTATTTGCTCCAATTGTAATTGCAGCTGTTGTTGCAGCTGTTGTTGCAGCTGTGATTCTATTTGCTTTCCCAAACTCTGCACCACTTCAGTCATCCGTTTTTCCATCGCTTCCATAGCGGCCTGCCACTCTTTTTTTCCTTTGCAGTCATTCTTGGGCTGGGTGATGAGGCAGCTCTTGGTCTTGACCTCAAATCCGTCTTGAAATCGACTTCCGGGCTAATCAATCTTTATATTAGTAATCTTCAAGCCAAATCGCCACCTTTGTAACTTCTTCCAATGCTTTCTCGGCTTAAAAATAACTTTTTAAAATTTAGTCCTCCTCAAAATGTCGGGCGCAATTTCTCTATGGTTTTCTGGCTAGAGTAGGCTCTTTCCGAACTTCCTGTTTGTCTGTCCATCACTGTAATCCAACTTCCGGTGGTGATGGTGTCCACACTAAATCAACCGTCTACTTCCGGTACAGCGACTTCGAAAAACATCCACTCTAGTCTGCTTCCTGTATCATAGAGTCACAGTCAGTTTTGTTTCTGCTATGCAAAGTTTAGACTTAGCTGACCACAGGAATGCAAAACAAAGTCAATTTTCGGCCGTTTTCTCTAGAGGAAAGCTTTCTTTTAACTTTTAAATCAAGCGGAATAGTTCATTAAAGGTTTCTACGCTTATCCGTATGTTTCGATTTCGCGTTCTTCTTTAAACCGGTAAGCAATTGTTCTTTTGTTACCTTACTTGTAATCTCGGGGTTTCGCAGTGCTTTTTCTGTAATCGATGTTAATCTTGATGTTAAAGAGGTCGGTAGATGACGAATTTATGCTGAATTCTCAGCCCAGCTGGTATCTGTAGTGCTGATTAGCAACTGCCCTCTTCACGGAAGGAGATCAAAGTGTAAACAAGCTTCCTTCGAAGCTTATCCACACCGATCTCAACTCCCCCTCAGGCTTCGCTGCTTGCTTGCCACCCCCCCGTCTGGGGAGTGCTGCGCTGTGCCAGGTAGAGCCCAGACTGTCGTCAGATACTGCTGTACACCCTGCACAAATCGCAAAGTGTGTCAATTCGCCATTTTAACTCCGACCGGAAGCCAATTATGCATCTATTTTTTCAACATACATGGGGTTGGCCCTGACCTGGATAACCCAGGCTAGGCCGATCTTCTCAGGTCCTAGAAGCTAAGCTAGGATAGCCCTGGTTATCATTTGGATGGGAGACCACCAAGGAAGTCCAGGGTCATGACACAGAAGCAGGCAATGAAAAACTACCTCTGAAGGTCTCTTGCCCTATGGGGTCACCATAAATCAGCTGTGATTTGACAGCACAGAAAGACAAAAAACAAAACAAAACATCGTGCTGGATCCAGACCAAGTTTTCCACAAATGAATGGCACTTCCATCAGCAGAACAGAACTTTCCTGCTTCGTTCCCTTCCACTACAACTCTCCCAAATGCTGTTCCAGGAGGCAAGGGACCCCCAAGAATGCTATGAGGGGCATATCTGGGCTTTGTGGCAGGAAGGGCAGATTGGTGGAAATTACTCCTCCCCTTCTATTAATAGAAGATTTAGCCTGGATCCAACCCATGATCAGTGTTGGGTCAAATCCTTGGACATTTTCATTTTATGAAAAAAATATCCAAGATTCTATGATTTATTTGCTGGAAACAGTTTGCAACAGTATTAAACAGACAGTTCAATGACATTACTGAATGACATTGGTTAATGCAATGCTAAATTAATCCTTTAATCCTGAATAGAATATTGAATTTGAAGAATTAAGATTACCTAGCCTATTAAACATGGATCGTATTCTTTTCTTTCTGCCAGAGTCTAATTCATTAACATGTAAAGCTATTGTGATGAACCTATTTTCATAAGCTTTCCGTCCAATACACAACTGCATGGATTTGAAGATTTACTTTTTTTTTCTGGCAGTTAGCATCATGTTTTTGATTAGGGATATGTGTATGGTGGCATCCCATGCTTCACTGGGTACAATGTGATCAGTTCTGAAAGATGCAGGTGTCCTGGATCCATTCATATAGATTCTGATTGTTCACACAGTTCAAAAAACAACAGAAACAAACATGAGGGAAGCTACATTCAAATCTCCATTGCTAAAACTGGATTGTTGCAACCAGGGCTGGATCGCCCATTGGGCAAACTAGGCGCTCGCCTAGGGCGTGCTGGCCTCAGGGGTGCCAAATGGCGCCCCACTCCCCACCCCAAAAAGCACCACCCTGCCGCTCTAACCAGGCGCCCACCGCTACCGCTAGACCCCTGCCCCTTCCCAGCTTTCCTGGGAACCCCACAGCTGCAGGGCCCCAGGAAAGCTGGCGCTGGGAGGGAGGGGGCGGCGGCTAGACCCCTGCCCCCTTCCCAGCTTTCCTGGGAACCCCACAGCTGCAGGGCCCCGGAAAGCTGGCGCTGGGAGGGAGGGGGTGGTGGCTAGACCCCTGCCCTCTTCCCAGCTTTCCTGGGAACCCCACAGCTGCGGGGCCCCGGGAAAGCTGGCACTGGGAGGGAGGGGGCAGCGGCTAGACCCCCCGCCCCCTTCCCTGGCTTTCCTGGGGGGCCCGCAGCTGCGGAGCATCCAGGAAAGCCAGCGCTCCGCCGCCACCCCCTGGTCTCCAGGCCCCACTGGGAGGTTGGCATCTCCAGTGGGGGTGCCCCAGGCTGTCCTGCCTAGGGCGCCCAGACACCTGGAGCCAGTCCTGGTTGCAACCACGTGCAGTAGAAAGGCCAGAGAAGGCTACCACACATAACATTTTCTATTTATAATATGTTTTGGCTGTTGCATACTTTAACACACTGTCTTTGGAGGGATGGACTGTTTGATGAATGGAGCTTTGACTCTTGAAAGCTCATGTCTCCAAAATCTTGTTGGTTTCTAAGGTGTGACTGGACTTGAATCTAACTGTTCTACTGTAGACCAGTGTGCCTACTCTTTGAAACTCTCTTTAGAGGGAGTTATTACTGCAGGACTACAGTTTAGTATGCTAGGGACTGAGCCTCAGTAATAGAACACACGCTTTGCATTCTGAAACACACTTTGCCTGACACCCTGGAGAGCTGATACCACCCAAATCAGAACAGGGTTGTCAGGTCTTACCTGTATTCCGGCAGGAGACTCCAGCCCCACCTCCGAAGAGCCCCATCATGCCCAACATGGTCAGTGTGATTATGTCACCTGGAAGTGATGTCATCACAGCAGGCACGTCGTTCAGGGGGCACTCTAGCATTTGAGTAAAAAACTCTACTATCACCATTTACCCATGAGTTTTTACCCAAGTGCTAGAGCATCCCCCAGATGACATGCCCGGCGCGATGATGTCACCTTTGTGTGACATAATCACAATGTGCACATCAGGCACGATGTGAGTCTTTGGGAGCAGGGCTCCCCCACAGGCCAGTGGGCCAGCAGCAAATTGGGCCCCCCAAAAGTAAAGAAAACCCTGCCCCCATTGGGGGGGGGGATGACAACCCAAATCAGAAGGTACTGAGCTAGATGAACCAATGGTCTGACTTAGTATAAGGGAGCTTCAAATCCCTAAATGCCTTAGGGAGCATGCTGAAGAGGCAGCAAGAGCTAGATAGTTTGGTCATACTGATAGTACGAAAGGTGGTATTTCTTAGCTGCTTACATGCATAAAAAATAATCATCACTTCTGATAGGGATGGCAGCCTCCAGGTGGGGCATGGAGATCTCCCAGAATTACAGCTCATCTCCAGACTACAGAGATCAGACCCCTGAAGAAAATGAATGGTTTGGAAGGTGGACTTTATGGCATTGTACCCCACAGAGGTCCCTGTCCTCTCCAAATCTCCAGGAATTTCCTAACCTGGAGCTGGCAACCCTACTCCCCCGCCCACCCTACACACACACCGGCGGCCAGGGGGAGCCTGGCAACCCTTTGTGAGAGGTAGGTCTCCAAAGCTGATAGACAGTGACTCTCCTGAAGCATTGTGGCAAAGGCAAGGTGTGAATCCACAGTTGGATTCAAGTTGGTAAATGCAGAGTCATCTTCTGAGGTGAAACATCAAGAAACATTGCAAGAAATATCGGCTAGAAGCTGAAGCCTGAGCTGTTTAATTCTAACCCACTTCCATTCGGCATGGAATTTCAACACGTCAGCTCCTAAACTGTGAGTTTTGTACAATGTAAGCTTCTGCTTTTGAAGTCAATTCTTTTCGCTTCTGTGTGTTTGTTAAACCACGAACAAATCTATCTCACAGTCACTCAAAAGTACCTCTGGGATCGCTGTGTGCAGTTAGCTTCCTTATCACAACCCCATAATAGCCATCCTTTCCCCTTTCTTCCTGGAAATGGAGGCAGCGCTTGTGAAATTGCTGACTCTTGTGCTGCCACCAGGAGCCCTCAAAATGACTTTTTGTTGTCAATCTTTGAGTATGGATATAATTTATAAAATGCTGTATCTGTTAGGATTCCTCTCCTCCCCGATTAGCCCATGCTGAACTTTTATTAGGATGATAAAAGCAAAAAAAATTGCTTTGGGGTACCCATCCAGAACTTCAATGGATGCAACACACTTTTTTGAATTAATCAAAACCCCGTGTTACCATAGAAACATACTTCATTTTAGAGAAAGCTATGTAGGTTTTTATTCTGCAGGGCCTGCAAGACAGAGCTGTTCCACCAGGCCTTTGGCTGAGGCAGATGGCGTCCACACGTGCCGAAGTTGCTATCTCCTACCCACTGATAACTGGCTATGCCTATCTATATCAATGGGCTGGTTTCTCCCTATGGCAAGCGATGATTATTGATCCTATATGTTTATAATATGTTTTAAATTTTATCGTATTTACTGAAATGTTGTAACCCGCCCTGAGCCCACTTACGGGATGAGCAGGATATAAATGTGAAAAAATAGATAAATAAAATAAATACAATCCCCCCCCCCCGCCCCTTGATTCCTTCTGTTGGCTCTCATGTGGGATAATGACCACTTAAAATAAAAATATTTTTATTTTATATTGAAAATGGAAAGTAGGAATGAGTCAAATCCCCCTCAGTTCTCAAAGCGGCATTCAAATTTGTTCTGTCTTTCTGGCTAAAACATATCAAAAAAGGTGGTAACCCTACCCGACTCCAGTAGCCTAAATTAGCCAGGGGGATTTGCCCTAATCTAGCATAGTGTTCAAAAGTTCTCAGTTTCATAAAGTTCTTCAAATACTAAGAACTTACATAATCAACGAGTGTAAATAAAATAAGTGACCCCCCCCCCCAACCTTGTTGTGCCTGTGGGCTCTATTGGCATTTTGAGAATATGTAGTGGTCACCATCACAAAATGGCTGCCATGGGAGGTAGAACTGATCACAAAATGGCTCTCGTGGAAGGGAATTTACAAAATGTTGGGAGGTTCCAAACCGAGCCTCCTCTCCTATGTTGGGAGCAGCAAAAAGTGCTCCTTGAAGATCCAGCTGTGCTGGCAGCTGGGGTCTTCTTTAGCAAGATCGGCTCCTTGATTCAGAGAAGAACAAAGTGGGTCCCAAGAAACACATTGGCAGACAGCATGGTGCCCATGGAAGCCATGTTGGGGATCACTGCATTAAGTTGATCCTAAAGTGCTCAACAAGCATCAACTTTATGGTTTATTATTAGATACAGATTATTTTATACTGATCTTATGCAATCTATTGGGAACATTGTATAATCATGATAGATTGGATATTGTGCTTTTCTTGTGGGTGACACAAGCAGTGTTCCCTCTAAGCTGAGTTAGTGTGAGCTAGCTCACAGTGTTTGAGCCTCTGGCTCACGCATTTGTGTCCTAGCTCAGGAAGGATGGCTGCAGAGCAAACTGATTTATGCAGCAGCCAAATCGCTCACTCACAACTTTAATACCAGTAAGCTCAAAAAAGTAGAATTTTTGCTCACGAGACTCCACAGCTTAGAGGGAATATTGGACACAAGACATTCTTTCTAATTCACCAAAATCATTCTATAGATCCCGGCCTTTGCAACTTCTAACCCACCATTCTAAACCCAGTTCACCAACCACATATTGCAGTCTTAGAGTCTCTAGACAAGACCCTTCTTTAAGCATTATAAAACAAGAAGTTTATTGAGCCCCTGGTGGAACACTACATACAATGTTCAGCACAGTGGGTTATGTAGGACTGCTTTAAAGAGGTGGTTCAGACCCAACTGGAAGTTCAGAAGAACCTACTGTGCACAGCATATCCTTAGGTGGGGCAGCTTCTGGGGTGCAGGGCTCCTGGTGGGGCCGACTGATGCTGACCCCCACACTCACACACCTCCCCTGCCACCAGTCTGCATGCCCTTTCCCATCTTTTTGCCCGAAGTGCTCTTTCACTCATGCTTCCAGTTGCCCAGCATCAGTGCAGTCAGACATGTGGAAGCAGCACTCCCAATTGCACACACCGGTCAATGTTATTGTGGAAAGCATGTTCAGGTGGTTCAGGCAACTGGGCATGGACAGTGGGAGGGCTTATGAGTGGGAGAAGGTGGGGGCACACAGTTGGGGGTTGAAAGGTTATTATTAGTAATTATCATATGGCAGTGTGTGTAGTATAGCCAGGAGATCCTAAGATTGTCTGGCAGCCAGAAGTTCTAGCTCTTTTAGTATTATGCTCCAATAACAAGATTAGGGTTGCGATCACATGCACAATTAGCCATGCCATGGGTGCGAATGCCGGGTGGATTAAAAGGGTGCAATCAGACACGAACATCTGGGAAGCGCCCTGCACCTGTTGGCAACCCATTTTGTGCTGCCGCAGAAGCAGAGTAAAAAGACACTAAGGAAAGTTTGGTAGCAAACGAGTTGCTACAGGCCATGGATGGACTTTCCCCTGTGTGATCACTCCAGTGCATTCCCATGGTGTCAGGATGGTTTGATCAGGCCATTCCAACTCTGTGTCGTTGTCCTGCCCTGTCTCAGTAAGTGCATTATCACAAACTCCATAGGGAGCCCTCAGTGCGGAGATGGAATCATCAATCCCGCGTTGAAGTGCACTGGAAACACACGGCAACCCCCCCCAAAAAAAGATTCACCTACGGTTGCATCTGATCACACAGTGGTGGGCTGCTACCACAGCTTCCAAGGACTGTGTGATCATGCAATTGCGGGTCAAATTCCTACAGAGCAAATAGCCTCACTCCCCGCCCCCCATGTTATCTCGCGCGTGTGACCACCACCTAGGTGTTATGCTCCACTAACTAGACTAGGTGGCAAACTAAACCTTTTTTTAAGGCAAGAGACATTTCAGAGGTGGTTTGCCATTGTCTGCCTCTGCATCACAACCTTGGTATTCCTTGGAGGCTGGCCATCCAAATACTAGCCAGAGCAGACCCTCCTTTTCTTCCACAATCTGACAAGATCGGGCTAGCCTGGGCTATCCAGGTCAGTGGGAGAAGGTGAGGGGCACATGTGGGGGCAGAAAGGTATAAGGAGGCATAGCACTGGGCAGATGGGGCCCCTGGGCAATGTCTACTCAGGGTCCCTCGAAACCTGGAACTGGCTCTGACTTTGCAAACTGGGATGTCGGCAATAGGTTATAAGAACAATGTGGCATGAGATGACTTGGTAGTCAACAAAGGGATTTCAAGGCAGTTTGGGGTGATGCTGATAAATAAGCATCTCCTCAAGCAGGGAAGTTGTTCAGATGGGCCAGAGTTGGCTTGTTTTTCTTTCAGGCATTCCATCTACCACAAAAGCCTTGAGTGTGTGCAGATGAGGTAGTGAAAGACACATTTTTAGCATTTCTCTGCAAATGCCTGTTGTGTCACATTCAGACAGTGGCGTCTTTTCATTCCCATGATTTGCTGCAGCACAAACGGCAGCTTGGAATCCATGTCAAGGCAGACATCTTTCCTCCTGAAAAGCCAGATGTTCACTCTAACATATGAATAGGCCTACTGTCACTCAGTGGCAGAGGGGATTCCCTTATTCCTTACACCTCTTGGTGGTTCTCCCCGCCATCCCCAGCTTTCTTGGTCTGCTGTCATCCCCGACCTTGTCATTGGTGAGGTCATAACTCTGGCTCTTCCTCTTCCTGTCCCATGACTGTCAGAATCTTGAGTCTGGAAAAGCTAAAGACCATTGGCCCTGTTAAGTATGAGACTCAACAACGATTTCAGCTTCAAAAGTGATTTCAGCTTTATTTGAACAGCAAACTGTAAGTCAGGAGCACACAACAAACAAGTGGAGCACAGCTCCCTTTTTAAACTCTCCAGGGCTGTCAAAGCCACACCCACAGTTAGCTAAAGGCCAATCACAACACAGAGATAAAGGCCAATCATAACACAGGGATAAAGGCCAATCAGAACCGTTCCCTCTTTGCAACATTCTCACACAGTGATTGGGTATTTATAATGGTTTCACCGAAACCAGCCAATGGTAATGTGACAGCTGAAGAGCCACATTCAAACTCAAGCTTAACATGGAAATGTATAGCAAGGATTCACATCCCAATACATAACAGGCCCCAAAGGTTTTCCTAATTGTTTGAGTTTTTGGGGAATGGTGAGTGACAATTTAGGGGAACGGTGAGTGGAAATTTGGGGAATGGTGAGTGACAATTTAGAAATATATTTTGCTGAATACAGGTTCTGACCAGTACATAACAGCACAATTCTAAGCAGAGTGGAACCCTGGCATGGAAGCACTGGTAGGGGATGAGAGTCCTCTAAGAGTGGGTGTAGTGCACCGGAGAATGGCTTGTCCAACAGCTAGGGTCTGGCTGGAAGGACATTGCCTGGGGAGAGGCTGGTTGCTAGGGGCTGGCGCCACACTGTCTGGGAACTGTGTGCCTCTAAGCTGAAGGAGCTGGCAGGCATATGGAAGGCAGGGGACACTGGGCAGAATCTGCTGCTATGAGCTCTAAGCTGGGGGAAGACTCAAGCTTAGATGTGGAGAGGAGTTGGTTGGTGCCGGGCAGGAGCAAGACACACAACAACAAGGAGTGAAGGCGGGCCACCTGGCACGAGTAAGGAAGAGCTGAATAAGTGGCCAGGGGAAAGGACTGGTGTATCTACCCTGAAGACCTTGGCTGACAAGTACAGAAATCAAAGACTTAGCAAATCGCAACTGGCTAGGTGTGAGTACTTGCCCACAGGAGGCATAGTTGACTGACCTTGCCCCAGCCCGCTGAGGCCTCCCACATTAGGGTTACAGGTGCCCTGAGCAGGCATGGGACCAGGCCAGTAGCTACAGTGGGACTTTTGGGGGCTCCGCCCCCTTTCTTAAAGGCACAGCCCCACAAGAATTTCTCCTGTAAATGCTTTTTTCAATCATTTCAAAACATTTTTTTTAAAGCGTGTGCTCCTTTAAGCAGAGCGGGTGCTGTAGTTGACTAATTCCTGCACTGAACAAGGGGGTTGGAGTAGGCGACCACTAGGATCCCTCCGAACTCTGTTTCAATAAACTGGTCTCCATTAAGAGAGCTTTTCTGCCTGCTAGCTTTCTTGATGATAGAAGTCATCAACGCAACCTGCTGGCTTGTTATCGGAATTGTTGCTTAGGCTGGCAGAAGTGGTACACTTGAATCATAAAATCATAGAATCACAGGGTTGGAAGGGGCCATCCAGGCCATCTAGTCCAACCCCCTGCTCAATGCAGGATCAGCCCCAAGCATCCCTGACGAGTGTTTGTCCAACCGCTGCTTAAAGACTGTCAGTGAGGGGGAGCTCACCAACTTGCAGCAGCTGAGAACTGTCACCTAGGCTGATTTCCCACTACAGCTGCCTCGGTGTTGCGCCGCCGTTTGCCCCGATACTACTGGTCAATTTCACACCCGAAGCCGCGGGGCTGCATTTTGACCCGCGGCTTCGCCCGATTTCCCCCGCAGTGAAATTGACGAATAGTATCGGGGCAAAATCAATCCTAAAGTGGTTGACAGTTTGCAGTTTAGAGATCTATCCTGGTAACGGCTTTCTATTGGCTAAATGGCTTTTCTGTCTGCACTGGGAACTTCAGCCCTACCAGAGGAAAAAAAAAAATGTGCCCCACAAGCCACAAAATCCTGGCTATGTGGAACACAGCCCTGAAGCCACAGACACCCTTTTAAGTCCGCTGACTTCAATGTGCTTAGGAGGGTGTCACTCTGTTTAGGACCGCTCTGCGAGAAACCTTAAAGAATGGCACTAGAGATATATTTGGAAGACCAAGAATAGTTTTTAAACACCATTTAAATTATGCCAGATCATTTACTGATTAATGCTATGATCAGGGGTCTTTTCGTAGAAGAACAGCTGCAGGAGCTCATTAGCATATGGTATGCTAATGAGCTATTAGGCTATTAGCATATGCCACGCCCCCTGACATCACCGGAAGTGATGTCAGAAGGGGAAGCAAAAGGGGGGAAGCATCTTCAAAAGCCTCCCCTTCCCTTCCCCAGCTGGTCTGGGTGTGGGAGCTAAGAGAGAAGGGGTTTAAAGTTTAAACTCCTTCTCATGAGAGTTGGGCCACAGAAGGAGGAAAGAGGGAAGGAAAGAGAGAGAGTAGAGAGAAGGAAAGAAGGAAGGAAAGAGGGAAAGAAAGAGAGGGAAGAAGGAGGGAAACAGGGACAGGAGGAAAAAAGAGAAGAGAAGAAGGTGGGAAAGAAAGAAAGAGAGAAGAGAAGAGAAGAGAAGAGAAGAGAAGAGAAGAGAAGAGAAGAGAGAGAGAAGAGAAGAGAAGAGAAGAGAAGAGAAGAGAAGAATGAGGGAAAGAGGAAAAAGAAAGAAGGAAAGGAGGGAATGAAAGAAATTCAGTGGCAATTCAGCCCCATTATACTTATAGACCATTGAAGTCAATGGTGAAAACATAGGGTATATTCTGAGGCTGGAGGGGAGGGTTTGAGGGAGAGGCTCCAAGATCACAGGATAGCTTATGGAGCCTCTCCCCAAGATACCCACCAAGTTTCAAGAACATTGGACCAGGGGTCCAATTCTATGGATCCCCAAACAGGTTGCCCCATTTCCTCCATTGTTCTCTATGGTGGGAAAAAAGTTATTTTTTCCCACCATAGAGAACAATGGAGGAATAGGGGCAACCTGTTTAGGGGCCCATAGAATTGGACCCCCTGGTCCAATGTTCTTGGAACTTGGTGGGTATCTTGGGAAGAGGCTCCATCAGCTATCCTGTGAGTTTCGAGCCTCTCCCTCAAACCCCCTCCCCTCCAGCCCCTAGAATATACCCTATGTTTTCACCATTGACTTCAATGGCCCATAGGATATAATGGAGCTGAAATTGACATTCGGCTGCCTGAAAGACTCTCCGGGACGCCGGCTGGGGGCGGGGCTTGGCTCCTGAGCTCCCGGAGCTGCGCTCTGGTGCGCTCCCCCCCGAAAAGACCCCTGGCTATGATCCTCCAAGCCTCCGCTTCTTAAGAAAGTTCTGTTGATTTTAGAAAGACAACTGCTTTGAATATAAGGACTTCATCACCCCTCCCAGCTCCTAACCAAATAAAATGTAAACGTTTTCAGTCCTATGACACCTGTCAGTCTGCCTTTGGAATGTTTATTGATAGGGATTTTGTCTGGGGGGGGGGGAAGAAAGAAAAATATGAAAAGGGCTTAACAGACTAACACAGTGACGCCTTTGCAAGCTATCAACTTGTGTTGATAGGTATGTGTTTCTTAGATGAAGCAGTCAAAATAAAAGTACAAAATTATGCATACACCTCTTCTGCGTATGGAATTATGCTTTTTAAACAAACGAAAATCAGACTACGCTGTTTCTCATTTTCATATACACAATCTGAAGCAAGAGTAGCTCAAAAAGAGAGAGTGTTTAAATATGTCAATCATTGTATCATTAAAAAAACGTTCTTGGGATATACAGAGAGAGAGAGCTTGAGGAGGGGGGATAAAATAACAGCAGGAAGAAACACCGACTGTAAAAAGGATTATTTTGTCATGTAAAAGCAATCTTAGAAACGCAGTGTGGGCTCTTTATGCTCTTTCTATGTACATGTATATTCTTATCCTTTTTTGTGTGTATACGTCGATAGGTGTCTACCATAAAGACTAAATAAAGCTTGCATTTTGCAAGCATAAATAACATATTCACCTTCTCCCGTTCTGGCTACTATTGAGTCTTACTGCATTATTCAGCCGTGGTAGTGCTTTATAGCACAAAGCTTCATGCCAACACTGTGGGTTCAAGAAACTTTACTATACTTTTGCAGCACTGCAATTCAGCAACATACTTTCTTGAGTTCACAGCCCATCCTTTCACCTTTGCTACATAGGGTTGCCAGCCTCCAGATGGGGCCTGGAGATCTCCCAGAATTACAACTTGTCTCCTCACTATATATTCCCCTGCAGAAAATGGCTGCTTTGGAATAGGGTTGCCATTTGCCTGGTGGGGAATCCCTTGATTTTGCAGGCTCCTGCCCGCAAAATCCCCCCCCCCAACAGTGATGTCACACATGACATACCTGCATCACCTGGAAGTGATGTCGGCATGTCAGCAACGTCTGGTGGGGGGTGACGCTCTGGCTTTTGGGCAAAACTCTATGGTTTGATGTCAATTTTATCATAGAGTTTTGCCCCAGATCCAGACCGTTGTCCCCAATGTTGCCAACGTGCTGACACCACTTCTGGGTGATGCAGGCATGTCACATGTGATGTCACTGTTTTGGGGAAATGGGGGCATGACGTCACTTCCCACTCCTGGAACCCCCCATTCCTCTGCTGTCGGGCAAAAGGCACCTGGCAACCCTACTTTGGAAGGGGGGGGGTTCTATGGCATTGCACCCCGCTGAAGACCCTCCCCTCCCCAAACCCCACCCTCCCCAGGTTAGAGGTAACTTTATTTTCCCTTTGGGGCAAACAAAAACTAGGAAGGAAAGGTCTGAATGGGAGGGAATAAAAAGGAAAATGGGTTAAAACACATTACTGTTCATAAAAATCTGACAACCTCTTGCTGATGCAGTTCAGTAAAGCAAAGCAAAACAAACAAACAAACAAAAAGTTTGGCCCCAATATCCCCCTCACTAAACAAGGCACAAAGATCTTTATAGACAGATATTATATGCATACCCTCATTGGGTCAGAAATCTGACAGAAATTAGAGCCGTGTTTGTGATATCCCAGTTGTCATACCAAAGGCAATCTGCCTTCTGGTTATTCCTTTTTCTGGATGTGTGTGCTTTCTAGGCTTTGTGCTTACTTATTTTATTTTACCTCATGATCGTTGAGTATAAACTGGCTGGGTTTAGCCAGGCCGTTCTGTTTATGCTGAACAACTCCTTTAGCTCTTAAACAGGAGAGCAAACTGAAAAGAAGGCAGAAGGAAGGGGAGGGGGGAACCCTCAAAAATATTCCTGTCCTAAATATCTGGTGTACAAGACAGCCTGAACTGCTTCACATGCAGGGGTGCCAACCTCCAGGTGATGACTGGGGATCTCCTGTGATTACAACTGATCACCAGATTACGGAAATTAGTTCCTCTGGAGAAAATGGCTGCTTTGCATTACACCCCACTGAAGTCCCCCCCCGCTCTTCAAATCCTACCCTCTCCAGACTCCACCCCGCAAATCTCCAGGAATTTCCCAACCCAGAGCTGGCAACCCTTTCAAGTTGTTACAGACATAAGGAAAAGAGACCTGCAAGCATTGCCCTGAGGTCATACAAGGAAATGTAGAAGTGAAGGAAGCTAAGTTATGAAAGCTTTAAACAACCTGCCAGTTATCAACCTGCCCTCTTCATCTCTCCCTCAAGTTCACACACATACACACCACACTGTTTGTTGAAAAGCATGCCCAGGTATTTGAGCATGATAATGGAATTCTGTCTATTCAATTCATAGAATGGCTGCCTGAATTTAAGAAAGCTTTTAATGTACATTCTTTGGACAATGTTAAAGCATCCTAATAAAGGATCCGTCTAATGATAGTTAGGCTGTGGCAAAGGAACTGGTTTGACCCTCGCTGAATTAAGGAAAAAATAAAGTGCTGCATTTGTGAAGCTGTGTCACTAATGTTGTTGTAACAGACAAGGTAAAAAACCCCATGCTTTGTTGTGCACTAGAAAATGCTTGCAGACATGTCGAGTTCTTAAAGAATAAAAAAAGGAAATAAAAACGCTTCACGCTTTGATTTCTTAAAAGCCTATTGCTCCATTGATTTCTCAAATGCATTTGCTTTATTATTATTTTTTTCGTCAAACAAGGTTTATTTGAAAGCACTTTTGGTTAAGTTTTTAAGAAGAAGAGTGGGGGAAAATATGTTGTTGTTCAGTGTTTCTTCAAGTAGGTCTTTTGAGCTTCAAGTAGGTCTTTTGAGCTTTATATAGGCCATGAATGACTGGCTTTCAGGTGAGGTACCCTGCCTTTTCTACTGTTTAGTACATATTTGCAAAATCAGTACAGAGAGGAGCAGCTATAGACTCCCGGGCCCCAACATTTCCTTTTTCAAGATCCAGATCCTCCACTTATTTCCCCAGATAACTCAAGCCAGGAATGCTTTACAACCATTTGAAAGTCAGAGGATGAAAAGAAGTGCCTTTTCTCTCCTTGTCTGACAAGGTGACAAATATGAGTAAGTCCATCAATGGCCCTTAGAGCTAAGGGTGTCATTGTCCTGGCCCCTTTTCTATTCAAATGAGACATGAAATCTAATTGGCTGGGGCTGTTCATTGCCCATCCTATGGGCATTTGACTTAAGAAAGCCATGGAAGGACTTTTCACCACTACCACCCATAGGCATTTGCTATGTGCTGTTGGATCACCCTATCTAAGGGGAAACATGTGCAGGAGAAGATAAACAAGCCAGTGGCTAATGAGATTTTCTATTCCTTGGCTCCATCATCAATCAAAAGGGAGACTGGAAACAAGAAATCCGAAGGAGGTTGTGACTGGGAAGGGCAGCCATGAAGGAGCTAGAAGAGATTCCTAGGTGTAGGGGTGTTTCACTGTTGACCAAGGTCAACTTAATTCATGCCATGGTATTCCCAATTACCAGGGCTTTGGTGTTGCTTTTTTGAGAGCCAGTTTGGGGTAGTGGTTAACTGTGTGTGGACTCTAATCTGGGAGAACCAGGTTTGATTCCCCACTCCTCCGCTCGCAGCTGCTGGATGACCTTGATAGTTCTATCAGGGCTGTTCTCTCAAGGACAGTTCTGAAAAGAGCTCTCTCAGCCCCATCTACCTCACAGGGTGTCTTTTTGTGGGGAGGGGAAGGGAAAGGAGTTTGTAAGCCACTCTGAGACTCTGATTGAAGGGAGGGGGTATAAACCCAACCTCCTCCTCCTCCTCCTTTCCCCCTAAAGAGGTGGCGGAACTCTCAAGAGGAAAATGACGTTTTCAATCTGTATACTGAAAACTCATGAACTTTTAAAAAATGCTTAAAATAATTTTGGTAAGGAGGTTCTGGAACTCCATTCCAGTGCGTTCCCCCAGGGGGGGGAAAGAAAGCCCTGCCAATTACTATGTATGAGTGTGAAAGCTAGACAATGAAGAAAGCTGATAGGAAGAAAGTCGATTCATTTGAAATGTGGTGTTGGAGAAAAGTTTTATGGATACCATGGACTGCCAAAAAGACAAATAAGTGGGTTCTAGATCAAATCAAGCCTGAACTGTCCCTAATAGCTAAAATGACTACATTTTGGTTTTCATACTTTGGTCACATCATGAGAAGACAAGAGTCACTGGAAAAGCTAGGAAAAAGTTGAAAGCAGCAGGAAAAGAGGAATAACCCAACATTGACATGGATTGACTCAATTGAGGAAGCCACTGCCCTCAGTTTGCAGGATTTGTGCAAGGCTGTTACTGACAGGATGTTCTGGAGAATGTTAATTCACAGGGTCACAAGAAGCTGGAAGCGACTTGATAGCACTTAACACACATGTCACTGGCCAAGTCTGGGTTTTGGGACGGTAATGCATCCACACTTCCCAGTCTTCTGATAATGAAGACATAGTTATTTCTGAATTATATTTGGAAGTACACTTCACTCACACTCATGAAAATTTACTCTTGAAATGGGTAAGACAAAAGGAGGTAAGCCCATGGCAGAGACTCAGGCAGAGATACATCCAACAGCCTCATCTGATTACAGGCAATTCTGCTGGCTCAATGGCCCATCCAGTTCAATACTCTGTCACATAGTGTCACACAGTGGCCAAAAATACCAGGTGCCATCAGGAGGTCCACCAGTGGGGCCAGAACACTAGAAGCCCTCCCGCTGTTGCCCCCCTCCAAGCACGAAGAGCATCCCTTGCCCCAGACTGAGAGTTCCTTCCTATATCTTGTAGCTATTAGCCACTGATGGTCCTCTGCTCCATATGTTTATCTAATTCCCTCTTGAAGCCGTCCATGCTTGTAGCTACCACCACCTCCTGTGGCAGTGAATTCCAAAATGGGGCAGAACAAGCTCTCCGCAGCAGAGTAGGACAGAAGGATTACAAAACCAGAGCTGTGAATCATGCAGAGAACAGTGGACAACCTCCTTTGTGAGTGTGCTACTCTCACAGGAGTTTTTCATTATGTCATTAATGTATTTCCTGTGGCACACTCACAGCACATTTAGTGCTTTTGCTTTTATAGATCTGGTTCCCTGCAACCCTGCACAATAATGATTGCACTTGTGGCCACAATGAATTCATCATGCCAGGCTAAGTAACAGCTCTTGTTGTCAAAAGTTTCATCGGTTCTAGAATGAATGAAGGTAGACTTAAGATCCTTTTTCTCCTCCCTAGGAGACATGCAAGCTACTGATAAGTTATGGAGCCCAGATATCCAACCATCTGTGCTAACTTTATGATTTGGTTCCTATTTATTCTTTAGCCATTTATGGTAACTGGGGATAAGAATGTATTGTGTGTGCATTGGCATGCCCACTTACTCAGATTATTTCAATAACCAAGTTATTGCTTTCCTCCAACTTGGCCAATACAGTCTCTCCAAGTTTTAATGATAATGAAATTATCTTGGCACGCTTTGGCAAATGACTAATATGAAAACATGGACCAAGAAGCTTCAGCATGCTACGGTGGTGTATGAGGCAATTGCAGTAATAAGTAAACCCAGAAAGTTTTGAATCTACTGTTTGGCTATCAGGTGTATTTCTGAAAGGACTAATATGATCCGAATGCAAAGGAACATTTTTTGGCAATGCAAGGATGTTGAAACTGGCCTGGACTGCAGTCTGCCGGTCCAGCCAAACTAATTAGGAGAAAGCCTACTTTCTGTTTTCACAAATCAAATGCATGAAATAAAAGTCTCAGTCCCCTTACATCTGTGGTATCCTCTGCTTTTACTGCCCAATGAAACAAGCAGAGACTCTGGGGCATGCAACCGATAATGGACTAATCTGTTCAACCCCAATGTTGCTAATAGAAACTTCATCTAATGAAATAGATATATTTTTCCCCCAATTATCTCTTTTGTTTCACTGTAAACTCTCTTTTGCAAGGCTTGATCTTTTCATCTGAAACAAGTCTGAGCTCCTTCACTTTGTAAGAAAAGCCCCCAGTATGCCAACTGATTAGTATAACAACATAAGCAAACACCTCTCCGGTTGATCCCATCGTCAGAAAGCCCAGATGACTCTCCATAAATCAGTGCATTGAGGGAACAATGGCTCATTGTCACAACTGATGCTCAAGGGCATTTTAAGAGTTTCAACACTTGGGAGACCTAAGAACAGAAGAGAATTATGTGCTTGGTAGCGTCCCAAGGTAGCCAGTGACAAGGAGGAGCACGGCCACAGTGTGGTAGCAGGTGTTAGCTATCGATGCAAGAGACAATACATGCATACACACACACACTCATACATTCTGCCATTCTGCATGCAGTCCATCTGCAAGCAGAGCCAGCTGCTGCAGAGCAATGGCAAATCTTTATAACACTTTGCTCCAGAGGTAGTACTTGCAGCTGCAAAGCCATCTCCTGGCCCAGTGCCATGTCCCACTCTCGGAACAGAGCAGCTTTTGCACCTACAGCAACAATGTTGTCCAAAGCACTCATGCAACACTTGATCACAGGGAGGATTTGGACTGCGTGGCCACCATTGCTGTGTCTGCCAAGGATCCTATCAGCCGCAAGTCCAAATGAACCAAACTGTCTATGAGGAGAGCCCATCTCCTTGGCAGTATTGTCCCTATTTTGGTGGCAGAAGCCAGCTGCATCATGGATAAGGCTACTACACAGATCGAAAACTATGGCTTTGCTGGAACCAACCATAGCTTTGACTAGCACATGGGTGAGGCTGTGCCCAAGGTTCAGTTTGCCAATGAGCATGATCGCCCTCTAGCCTGCTACCCTCTGGATGGCACCATATCTGTATGCTGGCTGGTACCCACACCCCTTGTTCAGTCGCACAGTCGAGTCCGACTCTTCGCGACCCCATGGACCAGATTACGCCAGGCCCTCCTGTCTTCCGCTGTCCGCTGAAGTTTGCTCAATTTCATGTTTGTTGCATCGATGACACTGTCTAACCATCTCATCCTTTGCCGTCCCCTTCTTCTTTGACCTTCAATCTTTCCCAGCATCAGGGTCTTCTCCAGTGAATGCTCCCTTCTCATTTGGTGGCCAAAGTATTTGAGCTTCAGCTTCAGGATCTGGCCTTCCAGGGAACAGTCAGGGTTGATTTCTTTTAGGATTGACTGATTTGATCTCCTTGCAGTCCAAGGGACTCTCAAGAGTCTTCTCCAGCACCATAGTTCAAAAGAATCGATTCTTCGGTGCTCAGCCTTCCTTATAGTCCAACTCTCGCAGCCATACATTACTACGGGGAATACCATTGCTTTGACCATGCGGACTTTTGTTGGCAAGGTGATGTCTCTGCTTTTTATCATGCTGTTTAGGTTTGCCATCGCTTTCCTCCCAAGGAGCAGGCGTCTTTTAATTTCATGGCTGCAGTCACCATCTGCAGTGATCTGGGATCCTAGGAACATGAAGTCTGTCACTACTTCTACGACTTCCCCGTCTATTTGCCAAGGAGTGATGGGGCCAGATGCCATGATCTTAGTTTTTTTTTATGTTGAGCTTCAAGCCCACTTTTGCACTCTCCTCTTTCACCCTGAGCAAGAGGCTCTTGAGGTCCTCTTCACTTTCTGCCATCAGAGTGGTATCGTCTGCATATCTGAGGTTATTGATCTTTTCCCCAGCAATCTTAACTCCAGCTTGTGATTCATCCAGGCCGGCATTTCGCATGATGTACTCGGCATATAAATTAAATAAGCAAGGTGACAATATACATCCTTGTCGTACTCCTTTTTCTATGCTAAACCAATCAGTTGTTCCATATCCGGTTCTAACTGTTGCTTCTTGACCCTTATACAGGTTTCTCAGGAGACAGGTGAGGTGGTCTGGTACTCCCATCTCTTTAAGAACCTGCCATAATTTATTGTGATCCACACAATCAAAGGCTTTAGCATAGTCAATGAAGCAGAAGTAGATGTTTTTTCTGGTATTCTCTTGCTTTCTCCATAATCCAGCGAATGTTGGCAATTTGATCTCTAGTTCCTCTACCTCTTCGAAACCCAGCTTGTACTTCTGGCAGTTCTCTATCCACGTACTGTTGGAGCCTAGCTTGTAGGATTTTGAGCATGACCTTGCTAGCGTGTGAAATGAGTGCAATTGTGCGATAGTTTGAACATTCCTTGACGTTGCCCTTCTTTGGGATTGGAATGTAAACTGACCTTTTCCAATCCTGTGGCCACTGTTGTGTTTTCCAAATTTGTTGGCAAATTGAGTGCAGCACTTTAACAGCATCTTCTTTTAAGACTTTGAATAACTCAGCTGGGATACCATCACCTCCACTAGCTTTGTTGTTAGTAATGCTTTCTAAGGCCCATTTAACTTCGCTTTCCATGATGTCTGGCTCGAGGTCAGTGATTATACCATCGTGGTTGTCAAGGACATCGAGGTCCTTCTTGTATAGTTCTTCTGTGTATTCTTGCCATCTTTTCCTAATCTCTTCTGCTTCTGTTAGGTCCCTACCGTTTTTGTCCTTTATCATGGCCAGCTTTGCATGGAACGTTCCCTTGATTTCTCCAATTTTCTTGAAGAGATCTCTAGTCCTTCCCAATCTATTGTTTTCCTCTATTACTCTGCATTGTTCATTCAGGAAAGCCTCCTTATCTCTCCTTGCTGTTCTCTGGAAATCTGCATTCAGTTGGGCAAATCTTTCCTTTTCACCGTTGCCTTTAGCTTTCCTTCTTTCCTCTGCTATGTGTAAAGCCTCATCAGACAGCCACTTTGCTTTTTTGCATTTCTTTTTCTTTGGGATGGCGGTGAGTGCTGCCTCCTTTACAATGTCACGGACCTCTGTCCATAGTTCTTCAGGCACCCTGTCTATCAAATCTAGTCCCTTAAACCTATTCTTCACCTCTACTGTATATTCATCGGGGATGCGATCTAGGTCAAATCTGAATGGCCTTGTGGTTTTCCCAACTTTCTTCAATTTAAGTCTGAATTTTGCAATGAGTAGCTCATGATCTGAGCCACAGTCAGCTCCAGGTCTTGTTTTTACTGATTGGATAGAGCTTCTCCATCTTTGACTGCAAATTATATAGTCAATCTGATTTCGGTGTTGCCCATCTGGTGATGTCCATGTGTAGAGACGCCTCTTAGGTTGTTGGAAAAGGGTGTTCGCTATGACCAGCGTGTTCTCTTGACAAAACTCTGTTAGCCTTTGCCCTGCTTCATTTTGTTCTCCAAGGCCAAACTTGTCTGTTATTCCGGTTACCTTTTGATTTCCTACTTTAGCATTCCAGTCCCCTATGATGATGAGGACATCATTTTTTGGTGTTAGTTGTACAAGCTGTTGTAGGTCTTCGTAGAACTGGTCCACTTCAGCCTCTTCTGCAGCAGTGGTTGGGGCATAGACTTGGATTACTGTGATATTGAATGGTTTGCCTTGGATTCGGACCGAGATCATTCTGTCATTTTTGAGATTGTATCCCAATACTGCCTTTCTCACTCTCTTGTTGACTATAAAGGCCACACCATTTTTTCTACGGGATTCCTGTCCACAGTAGTAGATATAATGGTCTTCTGAGTTAAATTCGCCCATTCCTGTCCACTTTAGTTCACTGATTCCCAAGATGTCAATGTTCATTCTTGCCATCTCATTTTTGACCACGTCAAGCTTACCTTGATTCATAGATCTTACATTCCAGGTTCCTATGCAGTATTGTTCTTTGCAGCATCGAACTTTCCTTTCACCGTCAGACACATCCACAACTGAGCGTCCTTTCGGCTTTGGCCCAGCCGCTTCACTCTTTCTGGGGTTACTCGTACTTGCCCTCTGCTCTTCCTCAGTAGCATATTGGACACCTTCCGACCTGAGGGGCTCATCTTCCGGCGTCATATCTTTTAGCCTTTTGTTACTGTCCATGGGGTTTTCTTGGCAAAGATACTGGAGTGGGTTGCCATTTCCTTCTCCAGGGGATCACGCTTGGTCTGAGTTCTCTGCTGTGGCCTGTCCGTCCTGGGTGGCCCTCCACGGCATAGCCCACAGCCTCATCGAACCACGCAAGCCCCTCGCCACGACAAGGCAGTGATCCATGAGGGAGC
>JAPDNY010000725.1:0-26287 GCA_029375565.1 Gekko gecko | reverse complement strand
GTTTTACGACGACATAAGAGAAGACGCGTTTATTCGTACTTCACACAAGACAAGAACAAACAGTAACGGCCGGAGGCCAACTATATACAGTTAGGGGGACGGCCCCATATTCCTATTGGCGGGTTTGAATCGCCCGCCAATGCTGCCATTGGTTCTCTACTGGCGAGCTCAGGAACCTAGTCCCTATTGTTCTCAGAGAGCGAAGCTTGGCTGTATTTTGCCAGCTCTGCCTTCTGATCCCAGGACACAACACCCCTCCCCCATAGTTCGTCTCCTATCAGGTGACGTAGTCTTTTAAGTATGCTGGTGCCCTCCGTTCCCTTAGTGATCGTCGGGGGCCGGTACCGGACTGGCGGAGCCCCCATCGGGTGGTCCTCCCACACAAGGAGCTTGGATCTCCGGTAGTAGCTGTGGTGGTGACGGTGGCGGCTGTAACGGCGGCGGCGGCGGTTCAGCTGTCTCTGGGACCCCTCCGGACTCCGTGGTCTTTCAGGCGCTGGCTCCGCTGGTGGTGCCTGCAGCCGATCAGATGCTGGGGCGGCCGCGGCGTTTCCCGGTAACGGGGCCTGGATCCCTGTGTCGGGGTCTTGCCGCCTCCGGAGCTGGTCCACGTGTTTACGGAGGACCCTGTCCCCATCTGCTAGGACCTCGTATGACACTGGCCCGGTGGGTTTTAGGATGCGCCCGGCCAACCACTGAGGCCCCGCCCCCGTAATTCCGGAAGTAGACAGGTTCCCCCGGGAGGAAGCTTCGGGGCGCCTCCCGGGTTTCGACCAGCTTTTCTCTGGGGCTCGGTCCGGGTGGAGCCTGTCTAACAAAGTCGTGGGGCGGCGGCCCATCAATAGTTCTGCGGGGCAATGCCCGGAGATGGGGTTTGGGGTGGTGCGGTGTGTTAGGAGGAAGCGGGCCAGCCGGAACTCCCAATCCCCTCCATTATGCGGCTCAGGGCTTCTTTGGCGGTGCGTACCATTCTCTCCGCCTGTCCATTTGTTGCCGGGTGGAAGGGCGCTGATCGTATGTGCCTGATTAGGTTCCTTGCGAGGAACGCTTGAAACTCAGCAGATGTGAACGCTGCCCCGTTGTCCGACACGATTGTGTCTGGCAACCCGTGCGTAGTGAATATTTTCCGCAGGGCCCTTATTGCCGCTTTGGCAGAGGTGGTAGACACTGGGCTTATTTCCACCCACTTCGAGTAGGAGTCTACCGTCACCATGAACTGAAGCCCCTGAAACGGCCCGGCAAAATCTACGTGTAGGCGTGACCACGGCTTGTGGGTAGACTCCCAGCTTTGGGTTGGCGCTCTTGGGGGATTGGGGCGGACTTCCTGACACCGTGTGCACCCTCGGACCCAGGTTTCAATTTCTGCGTCCATCCCGGGCCACCACACGTAGCTCCTTGCCAGAGCTTTCATTCATACAATGCCGGGGTGGGCCTCATGCAGCGTTTCTAGAACCCCTTGTCTCATGGGCCCCGGGATGACCACCCTGTCCCCCCATAGTAAGCACCCTTTCAAGGCGGATAACTCTTCCCTCCTGGCTTTGTATGCCGTGAACTCTGGCCCTGTCTGTTCCGCTGGCCATCCCCTCACCACCCAGTTTAGGACCCGGGAGAGAATGGGATCTCGGGACGTGCGGGCGGCCACATCTGCAGCCTGAAGGGGGGGTTTGGCAGCTCCTCCATTAACAATACTGCGGGAGCTGGGGCCGGATCTTCCCCTGTATGCGGCAGCGGCAGGCGGCTCAAGGCGTCGGCATGACCCAGCGCCTTGCCTGGCCGATGGCCGATGCTCCAACCGGTACTAGTAGCCCGCTAAAAACAAGGACCAGCGCAACACCCGGGGCGACAGTACCTGCGGCGTTTGTTTGTCCGCCGCGAACAGTCCCAAGAGCGGCTTATGATCGGTTACGAGCGTGAAGGGCCGCCCGTACACAAAGTTGTGGAACTTTTTAACCCCCGCCACCAGTGCCAAGCCCTCCCGGTCGATTTGCGCATAGTTCCGCTCCGCGGGGACAGCGTGCGGGAGTAGTAAGCCACCGGGACTTCCCTCCCATCTGGTAGCTTGTGGGCCAAGACTGCCCCGACCCCATACAGTGATGCGTCGCACGCAAGGATTACCGGGAGCTGTTCATCAAAGTGGGTGAGTACAGCGTTAGAAATCAAGAGTACTTTAACCCCCGAAACGCCGCCTCCTCCCTCGTTCCCCATGCCCAAGGTGTCGCCTTGTCCAGCAGCCTGTGCAGGGGTTCGGCCATGGCGGCTTTGCGTGGGAGAAAGGCGTGGTAAAAGTTCAGGAGGCCTAAGAACGCCTGGAGCTCTGCCTTGGACTTCGGGACGGGGGCCTCCACGATGGCCTTCACCTTGTCCCTCGCCGGATGCAGGCCTATTGCGTCTACCCGGTACCCCAAGAACTCCACCTCCGGCACCCCGAGGAGGCACTTTTCCCGCTTCACTTTCAGCCCCGCGGCTTGGAAGCGTCCCAGTACAGTTCGGAGGTGGGCGGCGAAGCTTTCAGGGGTGGTCGCGGCGATGAGGACGTCGGTCGAAGAACGGCGTCACTCCAGGGATTCCTTTTAACAAATCGTCCATGAGATTTTGGAAGATCCCTGGGGCCACACTGACCCCGAACTGCAGCCGCTTCACCCTGAAGGCCCCCCGGTGGGTCACTATGGTTTGCGCCTCGGCAGTGGCCTCATCCACCGGGAGTTGATGGTACACCTGCGCGAGATCCAGCTTTCCAAATATGCGCGCCCCCGCCAGTGTGGCTAAGACGTGGCTGACCACGGGTACGGGGTATGCGTGCGCCTGAAGTGCCTGGTTAATGGTGCACTTATAATCCGCGCAGATGCGGATTTCCCCATTTGGCTTTACGGGTGTCACAATCGGGGTCTCCCATCGAGCATTCGGGACGGGCTCTAGGACTCCTTGGGCCACTAACCGGTCCAGTTCGGCCTCTATTTTAGGGCGGAGGGCCAGAGACACAGTGCGGAAGCGCCGTCGGATGGGCGTCACTGTGGGGTCTAAGTGGAGCGACACCGGGGGCCCTTTATAACACCCCAGTTTCCCGTCAAAGACCTCAGGGAATTCCTTGCACACCGCCCCCAGTCACACATCCCGCACTTATTCACTCCCCCAATCGTGATGCCTAGGGCCTCGAACCACGCCCACCCCAGGAGACTCACGAGATTTCCTCCACCACCACCAAGTCCAAGTTCCCCTCAAAGTCTCGGTACTGCACTCGGAAAGTGCCGACTCCCCGGATGGGGACAGGGTTCTTTTGAAAGTCCACCAAGCTTAGTGGCGATGGACGTAGAGGGGGTCCCCTAACGGGCAAAGTCTTTTTAAAGTGTCCATGGAAATGATGGACGCCGCCGATCCCGAGTCCACTTCCATGCAACAGGGGATCCCTCGATCCGCACGGTTACTTGGATCTTCGGGCAGAGGAGAGGTTGGGGTTGGGGAGGCGAAGTACCTGCAGCGGTTGGTCGGTGAGATGGTACAACTCGGCGACCTCTTCCGTCGTCTCGTAGGCGGTGGACGATGCGCGGTGCAGTGGGACCGACGATCTCGAATTCCGGGGGCCCTTGGACCGGCAGACCCGTGCGAGGTGTCCCTGCTTCCCGCACCCATGACAGACAGCATCCCGGAACTTGCAGGATTTCCTTCCGTGGCCTTCCCCGCAGCTGGCACAGACGGTCCGGTTGCCGGAAGGCTTGGCTGGCTCCCTGTTGGCCTGCTGGAACGGCGCCGGCCGGCGGTGTTGGGGTCTGAGAGCGAAGACCTCTTCGGTATCTGAGTTCCCGGGGCTGGGACTCCTCCCGACCACATGGGCGGCCGCGGCCGGGCGTTCCCCTTCAGCGGCCTCGTGGGCTGTTGCGGCGTCGATGGCCTCGTCCAGGGAGAGCCTCCGGTAGCCGATCAACTGCGCCGCAGCTTGGAGTCCGCCAGGCCCTGCCACCGAACTGCGTCAGCAAGTTGTCTTCCACCTTCGGGAACCCGCAGTCCACCGCGAGCGCCCTCAGCGCGGCCAGGAAGGTGGCAACGGATTCCCCTTGGGCCTGGATTCGCCTCTGGAACTCCATCCTCTTGGCCAGGAAGGTCGGCCGGGGGCTGAAGTACGCGTTGAGGACGTCCAGGATCTCACCAAACGAGCTTTCCAAGGCTGTGCGGGGCACCAAGAGGCTCTTGGCGAGGCGGACGGTTTGGGTGCCGCATGCGTTCAGCAGGAGCGATCGTTTCTTGTCTGGGTGGCGGATCTCGTTGAGCTCCAAATAACTGATGAGCTGGTCGACCCATGCGTCCCAGGTTTCTGGCTGCGACGGATCGAAGCGCTCGAGTGTTACATGAGAGGCGGCCATGGCTCTGTCTGGGAAGGCGTGCGCCGGGGCGAGCGGTGCGGTGCTGCTCTCGGGGTCAGCGATGCGATGCTCGGCGAGCGGTGCGGTGCTGCTCTCGGGGTCAGCGATGCGATGCTCAGCGGTGTCCTTTTCGTTGCTCTGTGGAGTCACGGAAGGCGTTGAAATCCCATCCTCGTCGCCACTGTAAAGTACTGGGTTTCGGGCCTCATGACTCGGACGACGACATAAGAGAAGACGCGTTTATTCGTACTTCACACAAGACAAGAACAAACAGTAACGGCCGGAGGCCAACTATATACAGTTAGGGGGACGGCCCCATATTCCTATTGGCGGGTTTGAATCGCCCGCCAATGCTGCCATTGGTTCTCTACTGGCGAGCTCAGGAACCTAGTCCCTATTGTTCTCAGAGAGCGAAGCTTGGCTGTATTTTGCCAGCTCTGCCTTCTGATCCCAGGACACAACAGTGAGGAGTGTTTTCCCCAACTCCCACCCCTTCCCTGCACACCCCGCAGCAAGCCAATGCTCCAACGGAAGGGACGGGGTTTTAAACCCCCACCCCTTCCCCTGGCTTGCTGGCGTGCCCCGCAGCTGTGGGACGCGCCGGCAAGCTGGTGCTCAGACAGAAGGGACGGGGCTTTAAACCCCTGCCCTTCCCTGGCTTGCCAGTGCGCCCCAGGGGCAGGCGAGAGGGGGAAGGAGGAGGAGAAGGGGAGCCCTCCCTCGGCCTGGGGAACCCTGGCAGCGGGGGGGTGCCAGAAGATAGCCCCACCTAGGGCACAAAAAAAACTCGGGCCGGCCCTGATTATGTGCCAAGGATAAGCATCTTTGAGCAGCCTGTGGAACCCGGCATCCCTTACAACAGAATGAAATGACAATTGTCAATGAGATGACAATTGTCATTGTTTTGCTAAGTTTTAGGAAGGTTGCAGCACAGCATGAATGGCTGCCATGTGGATGGGAAAGCTTGGTTTTCCCCAGCAGCTGTTTGCCCTGCCTGTGTCACCATGGTGAACATTACCCCACAACCGGGGTAGGGGGTTGGTTTGTGTTTTTTAAGTATCAGCAGTTGAATATCATTATATTGCTATAACATTATAACAATCTCTGAATTCCCAGCTTTCATTTTAAACAAAGTAAATTGCTACCTTCTTACAAACAGAGATATGCCTTTTTTCCTTCTACCTGTGCAACAAAACCAAGTATAGATTTACTGTTTTAAAATGAAAGTTAGGAAGCTAATTCATAGACTGTGATAACATTTTAGCAATATGACAATATTCAATTGCAGGTAAAAAAAAACTTCTTATGTTTCTATATCCAGCCTTACTGCTCTTATGACAGACCTATCAGTCTGTGAATACCTGGTCTCATCTTTTTTTACCCGAATTTTGTTTTATTTTACTTATAATTCCCATAGTACAAGTTTATACAAAACATCATAACAAAGGAAGGCATGACATTCAAACTAATTTATCATAAACGCCTACAATATGCTCAAGATGGATTGATTCATTATATATCTATTGTCCTATCTTTATAATCCCCTTGGGAGCATTCTCAAAAACTTAATTCTGCATTCCAAAAATATATGAATAGACAGTTCATACAGGGGGGGTTTTCTTACCACCCTTAGCCCCAGACTACTTTTCAATTATTATTAATTATATATTTGTCAGTTTATTTCTTTACACTTCTAGTATGTAATTTTCTTATACAGCTATTACGATGAAAGGAAAGCAAGAGTTGTTGCTGTACACGCAACATTTTTCTTCCAGTGTTGATCTCCGGGATGCGCTGCCCACACCAAATTCTTTGGTTTCCCAAAGGAGACCCAGAAGAGACTCACCATTGGAGGGCTAGGGATCTTCCCCATACAGTCTTGCCCACGTTGTTCAATATCCCAAGTTAAATTTAAACAAAAGTTTCTATTCCAGTGCGCTCTGTTTCACATCCTTGTCGGGTATAGTCCTACGAGCCACCAGCAGCTTGCATAATAGCCTTAATCATTTCCTCTCCTGAAGGTACATCATGGGCTGTCCAAGTTCTTCCCCCTTGGGTGACTGTGTGATGACCCAGCACAACCACCGATATGGTATATTCAGATCTATTAGCCTCTATACCACTGGCCATATATTTCTTCAAACAGTCAAGATTTCATATGGGAGGTCTGAAAATATTTGAGTAATAACATCATCAAGTTTCAAACCTTTTTGGCTATGAACAGTTTCTAAAATTAATTTCTTTGTCTGAACATCCACAATCTCCCCCACAATCCCCGGGATTAAAGCTGGTGACCCGGATCTGCTAAAGTCTATATGCTGTCGTAACCATTGTACCCAGAAGTTTCAACTCCCCACTCAGCCATGAATTTAAAGCTGTAGTCAGGTTGGTATACAATTCAAAATTTGGTGGAATCCCCCGAATTTTAATTTTCCATTCACGTACTCTAAGTTCTAATAACATTAACTTACTTTTGGACCAAGTTTCATAATTATGTAGCTTGTTTGTTATTTTCACTTCTGCTGCAGATGAGTCTGCAACTGCTTTAATTTCTTCCATGCTCTTAGTTAAATTGTCTATTTTTGTTGTCATTGGAGTAATAAGAATCTTGATTTCTTCTTTTATTTCTTGTTTCAGTTCTATAAAAAGTTCTTGCATGTGTTTTTTTGTAATTGAGCCTTCGTGTTTCCTTTTGCTGGCCCAAGCCTCCTCTACTTCTGATTCAAGCTGCGGGCGGTGGTGGGGGGAGTCTTCATTAGATATTTCCGTTTCTTCTTTGGCTGGTAGAGGTCTTTTGACCTCTGGTTCGTCCCATCTTTACCTTCAAGATTAGAAGTTGTGTTGTTATTTTTAGTAGGCATTTTAAATTCTTTTAGTTTGAAACAGTGAGGAGACAACATCTGGTACGGGCTTTCAGATCAACATTTATCAGAAGTCCTCATCTGGTCTCATCTTTGATTGGCTTTGTGGTGTAGTTGTTAAAGTGTGATAATAGGATCTGGGAGACCTAGGTTCAAATCCTCACTATTCCATGAAGCCCGCCAAGTGACTTTGAGCCACAAACTTTCTCACCCTAACCTACCTCACAGGGTTGTTGTGAGGGTTAAAAGGAGAAGTGAAGAGATTGGATTTATACCCCACCCTTCACTACCCAAAAGAGTTTCAGAGTGGCTTACAATTCCTTTCCCTTCCCCTTCCCACAACAGACACCCTGTGAGGTTGGTGGGGCTGAAAGAGCTTTCTCAAGAACTGCCCTTGGGAGAACAGCTCTGAGAGAATTTATGACTGATCCAAGGTCACACCAGCAGCTGCATGTGGAGGAGTGGGGAATCAAACCCGGTTCTCCCAGATTAGAGTCCACACTCCTAAATCACTACACCAAACTGGAGGTGGGGAGTCTTAATGTATGCTGCCCTGAGCTCATTGGAAGAAGGCTGGGACAAATTATTAAATAATGAAATAATCCCCTCATATTATTATGTATTTGATTTATAAACCACCCTGCCCTATGTATGTGTCAGGTTTAAAAGCAAGTAGGTCCAAGCATTCTTAACCAAAAGAAAGGCTTTATTGGAATACAATGCTAAAACCCACAGTTGAGGGTCATTGTCAGGAATGGGGGGGAATAAGCAATGCAAGCAGAGTTATAGTGTGATGCAAATTGCGACTAGCAAATGGACTGTAAGCGTGCGCGCGGGAAACTCCTGGCGGGAGAATTACTTAATAGGCAGGAGACGACTCCCTCCTCCCCTCGTCTTCACAGGACTGGAAAATTCTCATAAGCTCAAGAATAACCCAAAGCCCGCATTCAAGGCCACCGTGATAAGACCAAGCTGCAGGGAAGAAGCTCCCACGTTACTGCCAGCATACCTACGCAAGCGCAAAGTGATATAGGGAACACAGAACAATGGACTCAGTGAAACTTAGCAAACAGACATTTCTGACAGTATGGGGCTCAGAGTGGTGAACAACATATTCAATAAATACATTTGCGATCAGATTAAAACCATTAAAACAGTAAGCAAGTTCTGTAAGCTATTTCAGATGGCACTTAAGGACCAATCTATGTTTTTACCCCAAAGGGGGGAGGAGAGATTGGGGAGGCCAGGCTTGATGAAAACCATTGGTGTCCTCATCCATAGGCCTGGTGGAACATCTCTATCTTATAGGCCCTGCAGAACTGCACTAGGTCCTGCAGGGCACAGATGTCATTAGGCAGAGAGTCCCATCAGGCCGGCTCCTGGGCCAAAAAGGCCCTAGCTCTGGTTGAGGACAGCCAGATATCTTTCAGACCAGGGATCACCATGAGATTCTTCTCCCCAGAGAGTAATGCTCTTCTGGGGTATACCAGGAGAGGCGGTCCCATAGATATGTTGGTCCCAGACCATTTAGGGCCTTGAAGGTTAGTACCAAACCTTGAATCTGATCCAGTATTCAACCTGGAGCTGGTGCACCTGGTGAAGCACTGGTTGAATGTGTGCTGTCAGAGGGGTTCCAGTAGGGACCCAAGCTGCTGCATTCTGGACCAGTTGTAATTTCCAGGTCAGCCTCAATGGCAGCCTTGCATGGACCAAGCTACAGTAGTCTAACCTGGACGTGACCATTGCATGGATTACTGTGACTAGGTCAGGCTGAGACCGAAAGGGGACCAGTTGCCTGATCTTGCACAGCTGGATAAATGCCAATCTAGCAACAGTCTAGATGCCTTGCCACCTGGAAGGTTGGCAAGCAGGCTTTAAAAATGTCTTTCCCTGAGCACGGAACAAGCAGGGAGAGGGAATGAAATAAGCCCATGGCATTCCAGAAGCACCAGAGCTACCTCTTTAGAAATGCTAATGGGCCTGGCAGAAGAGACAATGAGATGAGCCAGCTCATCTCCCTTCTCCAGGCAGGAAACATAGTATGGAGGGCGTTGTGCTAGACCTGGAGATTTCTCAGAATGCCTTCCAGGAGGGTTCCCAGGATGCACCTACATGTCCCACCTGGGTGTCCCAGAGTCCACCTGTGGGACCTGGGCGGACAAGGTCAAAGGGGGTGAAGACAGTGACATAAAATGGGTGGAGTCAGAAGTTTAATAAAAATGCTTCTTCCAATGAGCAAGGCTGTGTGCTGACTCTTGGAAGGCTCTGCAAGCTGGCAGCCATCTTGGGGGGGGCGTCAGGTGGCCTGGCCCACTGACTGCATGGAGCATGAGATAATGGGACAACTTTAGAATATTTTGCTACTTTCTAAATTCGTAAGTGCCTACTCCGATTGTGACATCTAGTTAGAGTAAGTTTTAGAACCAAGGAATGAAGGATAAATTTATAACAAACTTTTCTTTTTCTTCCATGGGCTGATCTGTTGTTGTGATTAAGTGTGCTTGAGCTTTCTTTTTTAATAAATACTTTTTAATATTGGATGTGGCCCTAAGTCTTTGTACCACACTGATAAGTATGAGACACGGCACAAGAGATAAGTTCAAAGTGATTTCAGCTTTATTTCAGCTCCAATTAGACCAGCTAAGGACTAGACCAGCTAGACAAAATAGTCCACAAACACAAGGGTTTAAATACAGTTCTGGCTGTAGTAGCCACACCCACAGACTGTGAAACGCGCCAATAACATTTGAACAGGCAGCCAATCATAGTGCAGTTATAAGGACCAATCATATTGCATGTTAACAACCAATCATAATTGTTTCTGTACTAGCCCTCTGATTGGGCAACACCAGACAGTATTCAGAATCCGCATAATGAGCACCTGCTCACTATGCTTACCATTATGTCTCTGAGGACATAACAACTCCTCCCCCCTTAGATGGAACACACTCGTAATCAGACAAGTGGGGAGGGGCTCTTCGGCTTTGTTGGGACCGCCTCAGTTCTGGGGCTTCAGGGTCTACACTGGTCTCAGCGCCAGGCATTGCTGGGCTGTCAGGGTCCACAGGGTCCGAGAGTGCAGGGGTCTACCCTGCCTCAGGTTCTGGACGAGAACCAGCAGCACTCACCACGTCCGGAGGCAAGTGGGACTGCTCCCTGGGCCTGAAACAATCTCCGGCCTCAATCTCCTGGTCTGCAGGAGACCATCGCTGCCGGAGTTGGTCTATGTGGCGGCGTATCTTTCGGCCGTCAGATAGCCTCACCACATACATCCTGGACCCTAGACGGTCGATGACTTCAGCGGGAAGCCACCGGTGCCCCTCGGAGTAGTTCCAGGCAAAGACCCAGTCCCCGGGTTGAAACTCTCTGGATGGCGTGGGCGGTTCGGCCCGTACAGCTCTGCTGCCATCCAGGTCCGGGTGCAGGCAGTCGAGGAGGGTTGTCAGTTTCCTCCCCATTAGAAGCTCGGCCGGGCTTTTCCCTGTGGCACAGCTCAGTGTGACATGCTGCCACAGGAGAAAATCGGCCACTCGATGGTCCCAGTCCTCGCCTTGCAGCTGGACGAGGGTCTCCTTTGCCGTCCGAACCATCCGCTCTGCCTGGCCGTTAGAAGCGGGATGGAACGGGGCTGTGGTGATGTGCCGGATGCCGTAACCCTCTAGGAAGCCGGCAAACTCCCTAGAGGTAAGCTGAGGGCCGTTGTCGCTGACGACCACTTCAGGCAGCCCATGGGTGGCGAACAGTTGGCGCGAAGCCTTTATTAAGTTCGCCGCTGTTGTCGAACGCATGGGGACTACCTCCAGCCACTTCAAAAAGGCATCCACCACCACGAGCAGCATCTGGCCGTTGGTAGGGCCAGCGAAGTCAAAGTGTAGCCTTGACCAAGGCTTTTCAGCTCTGGATGGCGTGGCGGATCAGATCGTGACTGCTGGCAGCTCACGCAGTCCCGAACTCGCTCCTCAATGTCTGCATCGAGCCCAGGCCATCACAAGTACCCCCGAGCCAGGGCCTTCATCCGGACAATCCCCGGGTGCCCGGCATGTAGGGACTCGAGCACTCTTTTTCTCAGTTTGGGGGGAATCACAACCCTATTCCCCCACAAAATACAGCCTTTCGTAATTGATAACTCAGACCTTCGGGCCCAGTACGCCTTAAACTCAGGCTCGTTACACACACTCGGTCACCCCCTCCACACCCAGTTTAAAATATGGGACAGTATCAAGTCCTTCTGGGTGGACGCAGCAACATCTCCGGACCGAAGTGGGGACCGTGGCAGTTCATCCAGAATACAAATGTCCGCTGTTGGAGCCAGATCGAAACCAGTCTCAGGCAGAGGGCAGCGGCTCAGGGCGTCAGCGTGGGCGATGCATTTTCCTGGCCTATGCTCCAGATCGTATTCGTAAGCAGCCAGGAACAGAGCCCACCTCAGCATTCTCGGTGACAGAATGTTCGGCGTGGGCCGGTCAGGGGCGAAGATCCCCAACAAAGGTTTGTGGTTGGTAACTAATACAAAATGGCGGCCATACAAAAAATCGTGAAACTTTTTTACTGCACTTACAAGTGCCAATCCCTCTTTATCAATCTGAGCATAATTTTTCTCAGCCCCACTCAGTGACCTAGAATAGTATGCAATTGGAGCCTCTGACCCGTTAGGCATGACATGACTCAGTACTGCTCCTATACCAAACGGCGACGCGTCAGCCGCCAGAACCAGCATTTTTGTTTCATCAAAATGCGTCAGAACACTGTTTGAAGTTAACAATTTTTTTACATTTTGAAAAGCCTCCTCCTGACGCTGCCCCCCAAACCATTTCGCGCCTTTATGTAACAAGCGGTGCAACGGCTCGGCTACTGAAGCTTTATGCGGCAAGAACGCGTGATAGAAATTAACGAGCCCTAAATATGCTTGTAACTCTGATTTGTTTTGTGGCCTGGGCACGTTATGAATGGCCGATACCTTCCCTGGGGTTGGGTGAACTCCCTGTTCGTCAATCTTAAATCCCAAAAATTCCACACTGGGAACCCCAATGATACATTTTTCTTTCTTCACACGCAACCCAGCTTTGTGAAACCTCTGCAACACCTTTTTTACTCTTTCAAGCAATTCCTCCTCAGTTTTTCCAGCAATGAGCACATCGTTAAAATAAGGAATCACTCCTGTGAGGCCTCTAAGTAACCCTTCCATTAAACCCTGGAAGATACCCGGTGCTACATTTACCCCGAATTGGAGGCGCTTGACTCGAAACGCGCCTCTATGAGTCACGATAGTTTGTGCCTCTGCAGCATTACTATCCACAGGCAGTTGTTGATAAGCCTGGGCAAGGTCTAACTTTGCAAAAACCTTGCCTCCCCCCAGAGATGCAAGTATATGACTAATTACTGGTACAGGATATGAATGCTGTTGCAACGCCTTATTGATTGTACACTTATAATCTGCACAAATTTGTACAGAATCATCGGGTTTGACAGGAGTAACGATGGGTGTTTCCCATTTGCTATATGGTACCGGTTCTAAAACTCCTTGCGCAATGAGCTTGTCAAGCTCCCTTTCGATTTTCAGTCGCAATGCTAATGGTACCTTCCTATATTTCAACCTGATAGGTCTAACATTTGGATCCAGTTCGAATGAAACCGGGGGACCTGTATAGGTTCCCAATCCCTTTCCAAAAACCTGAGGAAACTCGTCATACAAACAATTCCATTTATCACAACACACTGCATTAATGCCAGAAATAGCAATGCCCAACGGTTCAAACCAATCAAGCCCTAAGAGGCTTACTCTGTCCCCCTCTGCAACAATTAGGGACAGAGCCGCTTTTCGCTCCTTGAAAGCGACTTCAAATTCAGCCTCACCAGCCAATGGAATTCTGTGCCCCTGGAAATCGGTAAGACAGGCGTCAGTCGGTAGTAGACGGCGGCGGCTTCGGCGAGGGAAAAGACGATCTAGCGTATGCGTTGAAATGATGGTTCTAGCCAACCCGGAATCAATTTCAAACGGGCAGGGAATTCCATCGAGGAACAAGGTGACGAAAATCTTCTTCCTCCGGGGTGCTCCCGTGGTGAGGACGGACGACGAAGAGGGGTTGGACGACAGGGTCGGTTTTCGGGACGACAGGGATGAAGAGCAGGTTGTGTTGACCTTGCTTTGGAATTGAGAGCGCTGTGGAGGCGACGTAGGCGGCGATCTCTTCGACTTGCAAACTCTGGCGATGTGCCCGCGTTTTCCGCAAGCCCGACAAACCAACCCTTTGGCCCAACAGGTGTCGCGCTCGTGCTTCCCGCCACAACTAAGGCACTGACGCGCTGGCGCAGTCTTCACTTGGGTTCGCGGCTGGCTGCTGGAACAAGGCTCTCGTACGTCATCCACGGCAGCCGCCAGCTCACGGTCCTCGACCTGTTGGTGAATGCTGGATTCGGCTGTCGCAGGCCGCTGTCGCACTTCTCGCGTCGACCTTTCAGCAGCTTCAGCGGCGATGGCTTCCTCGAACGCGACCTTGAATGTCAGCATCTTTAGGGCGAACAGGCGTTGTTGCAGTTTTGCATCGCGGTGGCCGCAGACCAGCCGGTCTCGCAAAGCTGTCTCGAGATCGGCGAAGTTGCAAGCCCTTGCCAACTTCCTCAATGCCGCCACAAACTCGGCTACTGATTCGCTGGAGCCTTGCCGCCTTTCGTAGAATGCGTGCCGGGAAGCGATCTCTGAAGGCTGCGGCGCGAAATGAGCCTTCAACTTCTCCGTCAGCGTGGCGTACGGCACGGTCTTGATGTCATCAGGCGTGACAAGTGAACGAGCAATGTCGAACACCTCTTTGCCACACGAGCTAAGCAGTGCAGCTCATTTCTTCGCAGCATCCGTCACCCCGCCGCTCTCGAGGTGAAACTCGAACCGGGTGAGGTAGCCTCCCAGTCCTCGGTCGTGGGCTCAAACGGCTCGAACCGGTGCTTGGAGCTCATTGCGGCGCTTCCTGGAGCGGACGGCCCCCTCGGAAACTCGCGGTCGATCGGAACTTCCTCCGTGGTGTCTCAGCGGGGCTGCCTACCCGCTACATCCCATCCTCGTCGCCAGTTGATAAGTATGAGACACGGCACAAGAGATAAGTTCAAAGTGATTTCAGCTTTATTTCAGCTCCAATTAGACCAGCTAAGGACTAGACCAGCTAGACAAAATAGTCCACAAACACAAGGGTTTAAATACAGTTCTGGCTGTAGTAGCCACACCCACAGCCAATAACATTTGAACAGGCAGCCAATCATAGTGCAGTTATAAGGACCAATCATATTGCATGTTAACAACCAATCATAATTGTTTCTGTACTAGCCCTCTGATTGGGCAACACCAGACAGTATTCAGAATCCGCATAATGAGCACCTGCTCACTATGCTTACCATTATGCCTCTGAGGACATAACACACACAGTCCTCCAGCTGCTTGGACATGCTATTAATTTGCCAGACGGCCCCCAGATTGGGAGGAAAGCAGTCAAGGCACCCATTGCCAACCCTCCCAGGAGAAACCTAAAGTTGCATGGTAACCAGGTGCTGTGTAGCAGGAGATCTTGAGGACTGGCCTCAGAACTGGGAAGGGGGGTTGAGAGTCCTTATTCAGGACCCCTAAACTGAGCAGGTGGTGGCAGTGCACCCTAGTGGCAGGAAGTGGAATAACACCCTCCAGGAATCAGAGGGGGCTGGCAGAACAGGGTCTGTAAGTTAGAGCAGGTCTGTTTCATTACATCCTCCATTGATAAGGAGGCATCCAAAAGCACACCCAGCTTCCTGGTGGTCGGTACCGGTGTTAGAGGTACACTGTCAAGAGCCGGAAGTTGGCATCCCATCCCTAAATCCCCTCTACCCAGTGACAGAACCTCCGTCTTTGATGGATTCAATCTCAGCTGGATCTGTTTCAACCATCCAACCATGGCCTCCAGGCCCTCAGCCAAATTAGCTGGGGCAGCATCCTACTGGGCATGCATCAACAGATACAGCTGGGTGTTATCTGCATACTGATGGCAACTCAACCCGAAACTCCAGACCAGTTGGGCGAGGGGGCGCATATAGATGTTGAACAACATTGAAGAGAGGATTGCCCCCTGAGGGGCCCCACATACCAAGAGGTGTTGAGGGTGGCCTTGAAGTGGTTTGCCTCATTTCTCCCAGGTCAGGGACAGAAGGTAGCGCTACCCTCTGTCCCTGACCCTGAAGAAATGAGGTAAGCCACTTCAAGGCCACCCCATGAATTCCCATGTTGGCATAGGATTACAGCATATGTGATCACAGCATATGTTGGGAGAACATCTGCCATTCAAATGCCAAGGAAATCATAAGGAACTTTAAAATCCCTCCTGTACAATCCTTAGTTTTCTCATGCACAAAGTTATATTAATTTTCTTATCCAGGGCATGGTATTACCAAGATAACTTATCAGAGGCCTCAGCTATAATAGGTCTCTAGTCACAAACAGGTAATATATACCCAGGATACTTTACTTCCAATTTGTGAAAGCAATGCTTTGGTGAAAAACAAACAAACAAACATGCCCCAAAGTGAAATAGAAGATAATTGCATCAGAGTTTGAGTTTGTTCCCTCTGTAATTCTCTGGGGAGATGATCTTTTCAAACTTAAATACTCTCAAAGGCCAAGAGTTGCATAAATTAAGAAGTGAATCTTTAGTCATTGTTTCTTTGGGGAATGGCACTCTATCCAAACTAGACATTCTTTAGAAACTTACATCATACAGTCTACATTTTTAATCATTGTGTGATATTCAATTCTAAGAACCTGGGGACTTTTGGTTGTCATCTTATGGACACTTCCCTGGGAGTTTCACAACACCTAATGCAATGACCCTCATTACCAGCCATAGAACAGTTAGTCTAATACAATTCATATTTTGTTGTTTGCGTGTGTAAAGTGTTGTCAAGTTGCAGCTAACTTATGGTGACCCCAGCAAAGGGCTTTCAAGGCAAATGAAAAGCAGAGGTGGTTTCCCATTGCCTTCCTCTGCAGAGTCTTCCTTGGTGGTCTCCCTTTCAAGTACCAACCCTGCTTAGCTTCCAAGATTTTTTTTTAAAACCACACATAGTATAATTTGTCCATTAACATATGCCAGAAGCACATATTTCATACTGCGGCAGCTAATATTTCAGAAAGACAAAACAAATAAAGGGTCTTCACACTACAGACATCTTCCAGCTAATCAAGGGAGGAGTGGAAAGGAAACTCAGAATAGATTGAGCTCACATCATGCATTTTGTCTTATTAAATGTGATGCAGAATGAGAGGCACGGTTGCTGTTTTTGGTGGTGGACATAGATCCCCACACAGAGCTCTGGCTTTAGCTACAGTTCATACACAAAGCTGTAGCTTTAGCTACGATTCGAAGAGGACATTTTTTCTTGGTGGGATGGCTGGATCTTGAAATTATTCTCAGAGATGCAAAGATGCAAAAACATTTTTCTGAGGCTGTTAAGTAATAAGCTCTGGAGCTGAAACTGTCCTTACTCCCCCATATCTTTTACCTAGACTGACCCATTCTGACAAAAAATCTAGAAAGGCATGGTTCCATGCTAAGTGTCATTCCAAGAGACAGTTCCTGGAGGCCACACTTGATGATGACCGTTCTCAGAGTATTCGGAATTACTGCCATCAAATAGAGATGACCGTTATTTGTTAATATACTTGGCAACTGCTGCCAGAATTTTGTATGCAAAATATTGGAGAACCACCCAAACACCATCAAGACAAGAATTTATTGCAAAGATATTCGAGGCGACGGAGATGGATAAGCTATCTTTGAGTATGAAGGGACATTCAGATTCCACTTCTCAGAACACTTGGCAACGTTTTTATGATTGGTACAAATTAAATGGATGAGAGGGTAAAGAACTGGTTAAAGAAAAGATAAAATAAGAGACGAAATAGATGGTTTGTAATAAGAGATACTCACGTAAAGGGTAACATTAAACTGAATGATAAAGTGCTTTAAATATGATATACAAATGGAACTAAAAAAACCCCATATGTGTTCTATGTTTGTGGTTTAGTTTTTTGTGTTATGTTTTTAGTGTTGTGTTGTGATACTGTATTGTATTGTACTGTGTTGTATTGTATTGTTTAGTTGTAGTTGGCTACAAAAATAAATAAAAGTCTGCCTTTCGGGGCAGTTTTTTTTAAAAAAAAAATTACTGCCATCATCTTCCTCGACGTCTCCCCACCACAAGAACAGGAAACCCTAATATCCTTTCCCCATGAATAGGTAGCAATTTTGGCATGCTTTTGAAGTTGCAGTCTTTTTGATAGGGCTGGTTTCATCCCCACAAGCCTCATACTACTGTGGACAGAAAGATCCTACACTATTTTTTCTGTGCAACATCTTTATCTAGATTTCAGCTGAAGTTTTCAGTGTAGCTTAAAGTGTATTATACATTTTTTAAAATCCAACCAGAGTTAAAAATGCAATAATCTACAAATAAAAAACAGCAGCCAAATTGATCAGACATTCATCTAAAGGGCACCAAAAGGTTTGAAAAACTGCCAAAGAATGCACGATTCAAACAGATATGTGAAAGGTTCCATAAATTACTCAGTGCTGGAACAAATGGCACAATCAACTGCAAAAGGCTAGATGTGTGTTGATCATCCTTGTGGAAATTGTTCACATGGTGAATCTCATTTGATTATTCTGACATTCATTCTGGCCCTTTTCACATTACGATTCTAAACTGGATGTTATTCATTGTTGCCCAATTACAAGTAAAGCAATACAGGGATAGGGGTTTCATATGGTATATTTCCATCCATTAATGAGCCGTCTCTGAAGAGCTATGGTAATTTCAAACAGTGCCGCTTCCCCCTCCCCCCCGCTGCCGTTTTTTGCCATATGATCTTCCTCAGACTTTTAAAAAACATTCTAAGGTGAGCACTATAGCTCACCTTAGTCAATTGAGTCACTGCATCTCAATGGTGCCGCTATAGCGCTGAAGTGCTATAGCAATTTAGTGCTATAACGCTCACCTTCAAAGTTTAAAAAGTCAGAGGAAGATCAAATGGAGAAAAAGGGTGTGGGGGAGCAGTATTATAGGAAATGCTATGGATATTTTAAACAGCACACCACAGTGATTCAGAAGTGAAACAAAGGGGTTGAAAACAGAAAAAAAGCCATTTCCCTCAAAAGCAGCTCAACCACACTTTGCTAACCCAGTGCAAGTAGGTTTGTATGAACAGGTAAATAAATTCCAATAGCAGCTGGTTACTAAAACAGATCTGTCTGAAATAACAGGAAAAAATCCATTAGCAACCAGTTACTAAAACAGAATACAAAGGCAGTTTGAAAAGGGTCTCTGTCTGTTCATAAATGAATTTTGTGAAAACATTTAGAAACCATCTTATGAGTACATCTCTGTCACAAGCTGAGCAATCAAATTATCTCTTTGAAACATGGCCAGTTTAAAAGATGATGATGATGATGATGATGATGATGATTTATGGATCGCCCAACCCTGCAAATGGGTTCTGGGCAATTAACAGCTTTAAAACAGATAAAATACAGTCATCATGAAATAAAATTATTACAAAATATTAATAGTAGTCAAACCAGATGGCAAAATCCACCCCTTTTTGCCACCTGCAGTACTGTTAGTGCAGCAAGCAGGGAGGGGCCTTGGGGACCATAGGAAAAAGAAAAGGGTGCCAGTCTTAACCATTGCTGGCACATCTGGCCCACATCTGACTATGAGAGAGAATTGCATGAATAGGAACAGGTCATTCTTGGAAAGATAGGACTGAACTGAAATTAAAGTGGAAATTAGCCATTTTAGATCAGCTTGGGGGTATCTGAAGTAATTCAAATAATTCCAATAGTCTTTGGGTTTCAGGGAGCAGGCCCAGAGACAGTAAACTAGCTGGGATAAATAACTGTTAGGTGACATGTCATCCTTTTAGATTTTAGAGGGACAAGGCCTAACAGCTTGTCTCCCAGACTCTGGGGGTCAGATCTACCACCCCATTCTTCCTTGCAAAGGAAGGCCCCAGGACTTAGTTCAGCTGGCACCTCTCAGTGGCAGAGCCTGCCAGGACCCAAACAGCCATAGAATGGCTGCCAGGCCACTGGTTCACCAGACAGGTTCCTGGCTACAAAGCTTGGCTGGTACACGTCCAGGAGTCGATGGCAGGGCTTCACAAGGCTCCAGAAGCGATCATATTTCTCAAATTTGCGAAGAGCAGGCAACTGGCTTGGAAGGCAGTTAGGCCTTTGCATGACAAAGGAAAAACAGGTTGCTTACCTGTAAGTGATGATCTTTGAGTGGTCATCTATGCAGTCACACACTTGGGGTTAGTGGCTATGCATGAACCTGACCTTGGAGAATACTAGAGCTAGCCTGTAACACTTTTGGAGTGCTTATTTCCCCCACTCTGGGGAGCAGGCATCAACTGTGCATGCTTAGAGCTGAAGAGAAAGTGCCCTCTCACTCAGTTCCTTCTGCCCGCCACTGGTAAGTCCCATCGACTGAGATAAATGAATGAGAGCATGTGTGACTGCACAGATGACCATTCAAAGATCATCAGTTCCAGATAAGCAATCTGTTTATTTTCTTTGTGATCTCTGTGCAGTCCCACACTTGGGTGACTAGTGAACTAAAATGCAACAGGACAGAGGGTGCTGGCAGCCAAGTCACGATAAATAGTCACTGGTTCCATTTACCAGTTACAGGCTTACCAGAGGTAAGGTGGCAAGTCACTGGAAGATGGACCTCAGTACAGTCTGGCTGAAGGACGCGTCCTGGTGTGCTCTAAAATCGAAGGCATAGTGCAACATGAAAGTTGATAGAGAGGACCATGTGGCCCCACTGCAGATGCCATCTAGGGACACACACCCCCAAGAAGACCATAAAAATGGACACAGCTCTTGTAGACTGAACTTGGAGCTGAACAGGTAAGTGTTAAGTATGAGACTCAACAAAGGATTCAGCTTCAAAGTGATTTCAGCTTTATTAAACAGCAACTGTAAGTCAGGAACACACAACAACAAGGGGAGCACAGCTCCTTCTTTTAAACTCTCCCGGGCTGTCAAAGCCACACCCATAATGTGTTAAAGACCAATCAGAATACAGGGATAAAGGCCAATCAGGACCGTTCCCTCTTTGCAACAATATCACTCAGTGATTGGATAATTACAAAGGTTTTGCAGAAATTGACCAATAGCAATGCGACATCTGAAGAGCCACATTCAGACTCAAGCTTAACATGTGAATAGATAGGAGCGATTCACATTCAGTACATAACAAATTCCTCCCCCCTAAGATGGAGCATTACCCTGCCAAACATAATCTTTCAGGCAGGGGGGCACCTCGGCTTCGGTTTGACCGGTGCAGCAGTCTCTGCTCCGTTGGAGTTGGAGCGGCACACTCTTCTGGAACCCTGGTAACCTCTCTCGCAGGAGAGACAGGGGAAACACAAACAGGGACCACAGGCTCTGGAGTTGGGGTCTGCCAAGACTCCGATTCCCCTTCTGCAGCACTCACCTCCTCGGTGGGAGGCCCCTCCTGCTCGGGGACCAGCTCAGGTTCGGGCACGGACTCGGCGCTTGAGTCTGCCCAGCGCTCCCTGAGCTGGTCTATGTGGCGGCAAATCTCCCATCCACTGGGAAGCCGGACCACATACAGCCTGGACCCTGCAACCTTGGTGACTATGGCCGGTAGCCACCGATGACCTTCCCCGTAGTTCCAGGCAAAAACCTTGTCCCCCACAACAAAAACTCTCCCCTGCTCCGGGGCCTCTGACCGTTGCTTGGACTGGTCCAAGTCAGGGTGCAAATGGTCGAGGAGGGTAGACAGCTTTCGGCCCATAAATAGTTCAGTTGAGCTCCGCCCCGTTGCCAAACACGGGGTGATGTGTTGCCTCAGAAGGAAAGAGGCCAGTTTCTGGTTCCAGTCTTCACACGTCAGGTGCCCAAGCGATTCTTTTGTTGTCTGAACCATTCGTACGGCCTGTCCATTAGAGGCCGGATGGAACGGGGCCGACGTTACATGGCGGATGAGATTGTCAGCCAGGAACCCCTCAAATTCTGCCGAAACGAACTGTGGCCCGTTATCGGAGACGACACAGTCCAGCAGCCCGTAGCTTGCAAATAATTTCCTGAGGGCATTAATCACAGCCCCGGACCCTGTTGACTTCATATTTACAACCTCCAACCATTTGGAGTAGGAGTCCACACATAAAAAACATTTGCCCATTGTATGGGCCCACAAAATCAATATGGAGGCGGGACCATGGCCTCCTTGACTTTTCCCAGGGCTGGACAGGAGCATGAGGTGGTTCTGGACGGGACTGTTGACACTTCATACAATTTCGAACCCATACCTCTATGTCCTTGTCCAGCTTGGGCCACCAAACATACCCCCGGGAGAGGGCCTTCATATGTACCATCCCTGGATGGCCAGCGTGCAAGGCCTCCAGGACTCTCTCTCTCAACTTAGATGGAATTACCACCCTACTCCCCCAAAGCAGACAGCCCTTGGTAACAGACAACTCATTTTGGCGGGAAACAAATGGTTTGAAATCTGCCTCCACTTTCCCAGCCGGCCACCCCCTCCACACCCAATTGAGAACCCGGGCGATTATAGGGTCCTTTGCCGACACAGCGGCAATGTCGGAGGAGGTGACCGGTGACTCCGGGAGCTCCTCCAGTGCCAAAACGTCCAGTTCTGGCTCTGCATCAGAGTCAGTTAGTGGTGCGGGGCAGTGGCTAAGAGCGTCAGCGTACCCAATAGCCTTCCCCGGTCGGTGCTCCAGCTCGAAATCATATGCCGACAGAAAAACCGCCCACCTCAGCATCCAGGCCAATAGAATGTTTGGTGTCAGCCGGTCTGGCGATAAGATGCCCAGGAGAGGTTTGTGATCAGTCACAAGGAGGAACCACCGCCCATAAACAAAGTCATGGAATTTCTTTATTCCTGCAATTAGGGCGAGGCCCTCCTTGTCAATCTGGGCATAGTTCTTTTCTGCCTTAGTGAGGGACCGTGAGTAAAATGCGATTGGTGCCTCAGATCCGTCCGGCATCAGGTGGCTGAGAACAGCACCCACCCCATAAGGGGACGCGTCAGCTGCGAGCACCAGCAGTTTGTTTTCATCGAAGTGCGTCAGGACTGCACTCAATGACAGAAGTTCCTTTACTGAAGCGAAAGCACGCTCCTGCCTCTCACCCCACTCCCATTTAGTGTTCTTGTGGAGCAAAGCATGCAGAGGTTCAGCGACTGATGCCTTGTGCGGCAGAAAGGCACCATAAAAATTGAGTATTCCCAAGAAAGACTGGAGGTCTTTCTTGGGCTGGGGTGGAGGCGCGTTTTGGATTGCTGCGACCTTGTCGAGCGTAGGGTGGACCCCATCTGCATCTACGAGGAACCCCAAGAACTCAACTCTTTCTACCCTGACAACACATTTTGAACACTTAACCTGCAGCCCGGCATCTTTAAAATGGCTCAACACTGCTCGTAAGCGAGCCATCAGTTCACATTCATCTGTTCCCGCAATTAAAACATCATTGAAATAGGGCACGACACCAGGTAGCCCACACAGGAGCCCCTCCATTAGCCCTTGAAAAATGCCCGGGGCGACATTTACCCCAAATTGTAACCGTTTTACCCTGAAAGCCCCTTTATGGGTAACGATTGTTTGGGCTTCAGCAGTTGCGTCGTCCACCGGCAACTGCTGGTAAGCTTGAGCCAGGTCAAGCTTGGCGAAAACTGTTCCCCCTCCCAGTGATGCTAGCACGTGACTGATCACTGGCACTGGGTAGGAGTGCTGCTGCAGGGCTTTGTTAACTGTACATTTGCAGTCTGCGCATATTCGGATTGACCCGTCGGCCTTGACAGGTGTTACAATTGGGGTTTCCCACTTTCCGTAGGGTACCGGTTCAAGAATACCCTGTTTGACCAATTTATCTAACTCAGACTCAATTTTTGCTTTGAGCGCGAGCGGAACCTTCCTATACTTCAGTCGTATCGGATGAACTGAAGGATCTAAATCAAAAGAAACTGGGGGGCCGCTGTACTTGCCGAGCCCCTCACCAAACACTTCAGGAAACTCACTATACAATGAGTCCTGTTTATTTACGCAAATTTTGTTGACCCCAGTGATAGTGATCCCCAATGCCTCAAACCAGTCGAGGCCCAACAGGCTAACCCGCTCACCCTCTGCCACCAGGAGAGACAGCTCAGCCTTACGATTCTTGAACTCGACATGGAAGGTCGCCTTTCCTGCCAATGGAATGCACCGTCCCTGGAAGTCAGTCAGGCGGGTCGACACTGGTGCCAGATAGCGGCGGCTTTTCCTTGGGAACAAGCGCTGCCACGTCTCTGTAGAGATGACAGTGACGGACGATCCGGAGTCCACTTCCATGACGCAGGGAATGCCCTCCAGATGAACTGTCACATGGATCTTTTTGCTGGGCTTGCCTCCGGTGGCCAGGATCGTTGATGGGCAGCAGCAGGAGTCAGTCTGATGACAGCCAGATGCCTGGTTGCCGTCTCGAACACGAACCCTGGGGTCTGCATGTCGCAAAGACGGTGGAGATCTTTTGGCGGCCTGACAGACTCGGGCCAGGTGATCCCGCTTGCCACAGGAGCGGCAGATCAGCTCCTTGGCCCAACAGAGGTCACTCTCATGCTTGCCTCCGCAGCCGGCACAAAAACGCATTACTGGAGTCTCCGGTCTGGTCCGCGGTGGGCGTGTCTCTCTGGTTCTGCATACGCCATCAGCCTCGCTGTCGGACTCACTGGCGGATTGCTGGTGGACTGCAGGCTCTTTATTTGTTGGTGGCGGTCGTTGTCGCACCTCTCGGTCGAGGAGGGCCTCCTCCAGGTCGGTGAAACCGCAAGGCCAGGCCGCCTTCCATAAGGCAGTGACTAATTCGGCTATCGATTCAGCCAGGCCCTGTAAAAAGCGTGTCGGCAGGCGATCTTTGACGGCTGCGGCGCGAAATGGCCCTTGAGCTTTGCTATGATGTCAGCCCATGTAGCTGTGCTAAGCTCGGTGGGCATGACTAGGGACCGAGTGATGTCGAAGACGGCCTTGCCACAGGAGCTCAGGAGCATCGCCTTCTTCCTCGCCTCGTCCGTGATCTGGTTTGCCTGGAGGTGAAACTCAAACCGTGCCAAGTAAGAGTCCCAGTCCTCCATCGCCGGGTCAAACGTCTCCAACGCCGGATTTACGGCCATCTGGGCTGACGGTGCTGCCACTACTGCTTGTGGAGCCTCAGCCAGCTCAACCGGGTGTGTGTCCTCGTCCACCGTTGCTGTCTCGGTTCAGCGGGGCTGCCTACCCGCTCTTGTATCCCACCTTCGTCGCCAATTTTTAAGTATGAGACTCAACAAAGGATTCAGCTTCAAAGTGATTTCAGCTTTATTAAACGAGGACTGGAAGGTAGCTAATGTCACTCCCATCTTTAAAAAGGGCTCCAGGGGAGATCCGGGAAATTACAGGCCAGTCAGTCTGACATCGATACCGGGTAAGTTGGTGGAAACTGTTATTAAGGAAAGAATTAGCAGGCACATTGATGAACAAAAACTATTGAGGCAGACTCAGCATGGGTTCTGTAAGGGAAGATCTTGTCTCACTAACCTGTTAGTGTTTTTTGAGGGAGTGAACAAACATGTGGACAAGGGGGACCCAATAGATATTATTTACCTTGACTTCCGGAAAGCTTTTGATACAGTTCCTCATCAAAGGCTCCGAAGTAAGCTCAATAGTCATGGGATAAAAGGACAAGTCCTCTTGTGGATCAAAAACTGGCTTATAAATAGGAAACAGAGAGTGAGTATAAATGGGAAACTTTCTCAGTGGAGGGTGGTAAGCAGTGGGGTACCACAGGGATCAGTACTCGGTCCGATGCTTTTTAACTTGTTTATTAACGATTTGGAATTGGGAGTAAGCAGTGATGTGGCTAAATTTGCAGATGACACGAAGTTGTTCCGGGTGGTGAAAACTAGGGAGGAGTGTGAGGCACTCCAAAGGGATCTGTTGAGGATGGGTGAGTGGGCGTCAACGTGGCAAATGGGGTTCAATGTGGCCAAGTGCAAAGTGATGCACATTGGAGCCAAAAATCCAAAATATAAATACACGTTGATGGGGTCTGAACTGGCAGAGACGGACCAAGAGCGAGATCTTGGAGTCGTAGTGGATAACTCGCTGAAAATGTCTAGACAATGTGTAGCTGCAATAAAGAAGGCCAACGCTATGCTGGGGATTATTAGGAAGGGAATTGATAACAAATCAGTCAGTATCATCATGCCCCTGTATAAATCATTGGTGCGACCTCATTTGGAATACTGTGTACAGTTCTGGTCACCACATCTCAAAAAGGATATTATAGCATTGGAAAAAGTGCAGAGAAGGGCAACTAGAATGATAAAAGGGTTGGAACACCTTCCCTATGAAGAAAGGTTAAAATGCTTGGGGCTCTTTAGCTTGGAGAAACGATGGCTGAGAGGTGACATGATTGAGGTTTATAAGATTATGAATGGGCTTGAGCAGGTTGAGAAAGAAATACTTTTCTCCCTTTCTCACAGTACAAGAACTCGTGGGCACTCCATGAAATTGCTGAGCAGTCGGGTTAGAACAGATAAAAGGAAATACTTCTTCACCCAAAGAGTGATTAGCATAGGGAATTCACTGCCACAGGAGGTCGTGGCAGCTGCAAGCATGGACAGTTTCAAGAGGGAATTAGATAAACATATGGAGCAGAAATCCACCAGTGGCTATTAGCCACAGGGTATAGGAGGGAACTCTCAGTCTGGGGCAGGTGATGCACTCTATTCTTGGTGCTGGAGGGGGCAGCAGTGGGAGGGCTTCTGGTGCCCTGGCCCCACTGCTGGACCTCCTGATGGCACCTGGTATATTTGGCCACTGTGTGACAGAGTGTTGGACTAGATGGGCCATTGGCCTGATTCAACATTGGCTTCTCTTATGTTCTTATGTTCTTATGTTAAACAGCAACTGTAAGTTAGGAACACACAACAACAAGGGGAGCACAGCTCCTTCTTTTAAACTCTCCCGGGCTGTCAAAGCCACACCCATAACAT
>JAPDNY010000724.1:0-26305 GCA_029375565.1 Gekko gecko | reverse complement strand
TTACGTTAAACAGAGAAATTCTGAATTTGCAAAAAAAATAATAATGGGAAGATGGTTGATAAAACTTGGTTGGTCTTAAAGCTGCCACTGGGCTCAAAGTTTGTTCAAAAGGTGCTGTAAGACTTAATTTCTAGGAAGCGAATGAACTCCTACGCATCAGTTACACTCTCTAAATAGCCTTCTTCTTGCAGTGCCTCCTAAGAGGATTGGCCAAACTACAGCTGGATCTTGAGGCTTTCTCAGCAGTAGGTCCAGTCCTCTGAAGCTGCTGCTGGGACTTCAGAGGGTCTAGATTTGTTGTCCGTGACTTCATTCAGGCACTCTGGGGACAATCGGCTGTGTGGCAGAGGGTGGGGTTCAGGGCCCACCACTGCAATAACGGGGGTTCATCCTCCAATTTTGCCCAGGGCTTTGGAATCAGTAAGACCACCCTTGTTTAGAATGGTGTTGGCATAGCATCTTCTAACCAGCAAGGATCGAATCAAAATTCTCAGTCTATTTGTGCATCCTCGAGGGCTGTAAACCTACAATAGGATTGAAAGGCTGTCCATTAACTGAAGAGTGGAAGAATAGAAGCCTGTCCAATGGCCAGTTGTGGGGACGAATCCAGCCAAGGGTGCTGATGACTGTTACGCTTTGGGATTCAGGCACCCTTCAAAGCGGTGATTCATCTCATTCCTTTGATAAGAACTTTAGTGGCTCTTCAAACCAGGGGAATGGTTTCGCCAGGAAGAGGAACATTTGCACACACCCTCCATTAGCGAATCAGAGGAAGCCGTTAAGTTAATCTTTAAAATCCATCTCATAAAAGACCTTGCACCCCTTCTTCCCTGCACTTTGGCAACCACTTGAGGAAAGACGGTGTCCTTCGCTGAAGAAAGAGGTTTTTTTTGCACCGTCTCTGCCCGACACTATGCAGGCTCTCGTGGGACTCTTCCTCTTCTCTGTACTTCTCACCACAGGTAAGCAGCACCTGTTAGAGCAGGGAAGGACAAATTAACTCTGTTATTACAAGATAAAAAAGAAGATTTTTTTGAGAAAACATAGTCAAGACTCTATAAGTGGATCGAGGCGTACTCACGAACTTGCACATTATAATTACTTAATTACAACAGCAATATAGCTTAAAACTACCCTGACATATCTAATACTTAACCTGATTAGGTGCATAAAAGAATGGTATCACGTATGTAAAATACTTAATAACTACAATGAGCACAAGTTTCCTATTTTTGTATTGTCATGTCTTTTGAGCTGTGTCATCTGTCTGTTTTTCTCTGTAGAAAATCAATAAAAATCTATTTTTTAAAAAATAGAGCAGGGACAAATTTTTTCCATTGGGGTTGAGAGGACCAAACCAGAGCTGAGCTGGCATCCCCTGGTCTTGCTGGATTGGCGTGTCCATCCAACCAACACAGGACCAACCAACATGGCTCCTCAAAACTGGGGATAGTTCACTTGCGTTCCTCATGCATATATCCAAAAATGGTCCAGCCGTTCTAGAAAGAAAGGACCTTCCTAGCCAGTGCTCCCTCTAAGCTGAGTTAGTGTGAGCTAGCTCACAGGTTTTTTTGGCCTCCGGCTCACACGTTTTTGTCTTCAGTCAGGGAGGATGGCTCCAGAGCAAACTAATTTATGCAGCAGCCAAATCGCTCGCTCACAGCTTTAATGCCAGTTGCTCACAGAGTAGAATTTTTTCTCGCAAGACTCCACCGCTTAGAGGGTGCATTGCCTCCTATCCTCTTGCTCCATTCCTGTTTTCATGGGGAGAGCAAATCCCAGAACCTGGTAATTCTAAGCCTTTCCTGAAATGAAGCCTTGGATGAGAAGACCTGTGTAGCATCCCTTTTGTGTTGTCAAGGGTAGCTCTGTTAATAGGACACAACTTAACATTTTGGGAATGGATCCTGGGATAGAAAGAACTCTCTGCCCCAAGGAAGAGATGTATCTGGAAGGCTATGATGGCATCAGTCAACCTGGCTGGGCAGCCCAGGCTGCACTTATGCCGTTTTTCCTTAAAAGTTACAGAAAAGTATAATGTTCAGGTTGCCAAGAATCTGATTTTTACAGGAGCAAGGATTTAGCCCTTCTGACTGCAAAGATATTCCTGAAAAATCTTTTGTCAGTTCCTAATGAAAATAGGAGGGTAGCATGGGCGAGAATACAGGGCTCGGCTCCATTCGTGGCCCCTTTCTGTGCTCAAAGAAAGCAGAACACATTTTGAAAAACAGTAAGCTCAAGTGGTTAAGACACTGAACAGCAGGCTGGAAGGTCAGTAGTTCAGCAGTTCAAGACCAAAGTGCCGCATGACGGAGGGAGCTCCCGTCTCTGGTTCCAGCTCCTGCCAACCTAGCAGTTCGAAAGCAAGAAATTGCAAGTAGATAAATAGGTACCGCTTCGGTGGGAAGGTAACAGCATTCCATGCACCTTGGCATTTAGTCATGCTGGCCACATGACCACAGAAACGTCTTTGGACAGCGATGGCTCTTTGGCTTGGAAATGGAGATGAGCACCGCAACCCTAGAGTCAGATTCGACTGGCTTTCGAGCAAGGGAACCTTTACCTTTACCTAAAGTTTGGCTACCTTTTCTAGAACATGTATTTTCTAATGACCTTCAACCTCACAACCAAATATATCTCCAACTACTTTTTATGTGAGCTGACTTCCTCAATTTGGATACTCTATAACCTCACAAGAGACCTCAGTTTTGATATTAGTTTAAGTTAACTTTACATCATTTTTTTCACATAATACTAAATGAAACTTACTAGCTGTATTGTTAAGTATAGTGTTCTGAAACATTTTGGAACCTTATATCTGGCAGTAATTCCAATGTTTTATTTACTGTAATTAATATGTGGACTATGCTGTCTTAGTAATATCTCCCGTGTTTCATGCTATATAGATCTTGTTACCATGTTGCCATCACCTTATTTGTTTCTTTAATGTTTCATTGTTGCTTGTTGACTTTATATTCAATAAAAAGTTTCTCTAAAAGTTTGAAGAATAAATTATGCAAAACTTAAATACTTAAAATTTTGCGCATGATGTGCAAGTTAACAAATAAATACAGGATCCAGGTTTTCATGAGCAAGAAAGCCGCTTTCCAGGAAAAAAATGCTTTTAGTTGCTGTACTCTGGAGTACACCAATTCTGGAATATTAGAGTATTAGAAATATTAGAGAATATTAGAAAAGGTAACTTCCATGCATCTCGATTCAGAATCAGCTTTCAGAGAACTCTTGAGAAATACTGTCTTTAAAAGCATTACAGACTTTGATTGAAAATCAAAGAGATGTGGGTTGCGTTTTTATAAGAGCTCCTGTTTCCCATGGGGTGTGTGCTACTGTAAGAACCAGTAAGACTGCAAGGATGAAAAATAAGGAGAAGCAGTTTAGAGGAGCACCCAATGGTTTTTGGACTTTTTTTTTAGGCAGACAGTCAAGAAACTATTTTTTTTTTTAATGCAAAGCACTTTTACAGGGTTCCGAAATATCTTCCGTCACCTGTGGGGTTCATCTCCTTCCACTGCCAGTTATTTTACATGCCTCCCCATCCCATATGCCTTGTGAGACTCTTTTTGTTCCTTTCACAGGTGCCTCTTTGGAGTGTGAAACATGCCAAGCCCAAGGGAACAGTTGCAGTGGCTCAAAGCAGAGTTGTTCTGCTGGCCTAGACACCTGTGTCACCCTTGTGGTTGAATCCACAGCAGGTGGGTGGAATGTATTCTTGCCCCATCCACATCAATGAAAAGACGGTATTTGTGTGTCTCCTAAAATATTTTGCAACACGTGCCTTTACAAGTATCTTTGGGACAGCATCCGACAACACAAATCACTTTTAGAAAGTTACAATAAAAATTCAAGCAGCAGCAAGGGACAAACAAAAGCTCAGGCAAATAACTGTTTGGGTTTGTTTGTTTTTGCATGACGTCCCAAACAAATGGGCATAAACTGGGTGCCAGCTCAGCCTCTCCGAGGAGAAGTCTAAATCCACAGGCTTAGAAGAAAGCTGGATTGCACCGCTGACTATTAAAATCAGATGGACTTAAGTTCTTGGAACTGCTCTCATGGCCCAACTTACATGTCCTAAATGATACTTATTTGGATGTAACCGGTGGGTCCTTTACCTATCTGTCAACATTACAGACCAGTACAATTGATTATTTTGCTGTATCACCTACTTTTGTAGACAGGTTTGAGGTTGTCAATAGCCCTTTAAGTGACCACTGCCCATTAAGATTTATATTTAATTTCAATGATAATATTTTTTTTGAAATCAGTACCAGAATTTGCAGAAGGTATAACCCCTGGCTATAGGAGACTTGGGTGGTCAGAGCAACTAAACACTAAATTAGCCCAAACTCTTGCTAATCCTGAGATGGAGTCTATGAAGTTAGCCCTTTTTCTGCCAGGTAATGATGTTATTAGAACTACCTTAAATCCTTTCTTTATTAATAGCAGGCCAATTAACCCCTTACTTAATGCCAGTAACAGCTGGTATGATCAGGAATGCAAGGTGATTAAAAAAGAGCTAACGTCTCTAATGAGACTGGTAAGGCGAAACAATTATGACTATTTGATGCCTCACCTCTTGAAACTTAGGTCTTATAATAAAAATCAAATCAAAGAAAAGAAAAGGGACAATGCCAAATAATTATGGAATGCAGGGCCGGCTCCAGGTGTCTGGGCGCCCTAGGCAGGACAGCCTGGGGCGCCCCCCACTGGGGATGCCAACCTCCTGGTGGGACCTGGAGACTGGGGGCATCGGCGGGGCACTGGCTTTCCTGGAGGCTCCGCAGCTGCGGGACCCCCAGGAGAAGCCGGGGAAGGGGGCGGGGGGACCAGCCTCCGCCCCTCCCTCCCGGCGCCAGCTTTTCTGGGGGCTCCGCGGCTGCGGGACCCCCAGGGAAGCCGGGAAGGAGGCGGGGGGTCCAGCCTCCATCCCCTCCCTCCCGGCGCCGGCCTTTCTGTGGGCCCCGCGGCTGCGGGACCCCCAGAAAAGCCGGGAAGGGGGTGGGGGGGTCTAGCCTCCGCCCCCTCCCTCCCGGCGCTGGCTTTTCTGCGGGCCCCGCGGCTGCTGGACCCCCAGAAAAGCCGGGAAGGGGGCGGGGGGTCCAGCCTCCGCCCCCTCCCTCCCGGCACTGGCTTTTCTACGGGCCCCGCGGCTGCTGGACCCCCAGAAAAGCCGGGAAGGGGGCGGGGGGGTCTAGCCTCCGCCCCCTCCCTCCCGGCACTGGCTTTTCTACGGGCCCCGCGGCTGCTGGACCCCAGAAAAGCCGGGAAGGGGCGGGGGGGGTCTAGCCTCCGCCCCCTCCCTCCCGGCGCCGGCTTTTCTGCGGGCCCCGTGGCTGCTGGACCCCCAGAAAAGCCGGGAAGGGGGCGGGGGGGTCTAGCCTCCGCCCCTCCCTCCCGGCGCCGGCTTTTCTGCGGGCCCCGTGGCTGCTGGACCCCCAGAAAAGCCGGGAAGGGGGTGGAGGGGGTCCAGCCTCCGCCCTCCCCTCCTGGCGCCGGCTTTTCTGCGGGCCCCGCTGGGAAGGGGGCAGGGGTCTGGCGGCGCCAGTGGGCTCCAGGTTAGGACGGCGGGGGGAGCAGTTTTCGGGGGGGGAGTGGGGCACCATTTGGCGCCCCTCAGGCCGGGGCGCCCTAGGCGGGCACCTAGTTCACCCTATGGGCGATCCGGCCCTGATGGAATGAGCTCTAACTGGCTGTCTCAAGGGAAAATGAAGCACGCTTCTGGGACATTGTATCCGGTGGTATAAACAGCTCCTCCTGACAGATAGTGGCGTATATTCCTCCCAAAATTTGGGTACAGCACTTCAGTAAGGTTTTTGGGTCTTGTGCACCTTCTTTCCCTGTAGTTATATCCCAGTCACAGAGTTCCATCTTAGGTACCTCAGGCCTCCCTGAACGGGCTCCAGTTTCGCAGAAAGAGATCAAAGGTATAATTAACTCATTGGCTTCTGGAAAATCACCTGAGGAAGATTTGATACCATCCGATTTTTATAAAGCTTTTCCCATGTGGTGGTCATCTGTGCTAGCTGCGGTTTTTACACAAATTAATGGCACAGGTTTAATTCCCTCTGGTTGGAAGCTAAGTATTCTCGTTCCCATTCATAAGAAAGGGGGCAAAACAGACCCACAGAATTACAGACCAATAAGCCGGTTTGATATAGCAGCAAAGGTATATAGTAAATACCTGTTGTTCAAGCTGAAGGATTGGGTCTCTGAGAACCACATCATCCATCCCCATCAAGCAGGATTCAGGAAAGGTCTTTCCACCATTGACCACTGCCTTACTCTTCCCCAGTTGGCTTATGCAGGCTTAAATGACCCCACAAAAATCTCTATATGTAACATTTGCAGACTTGGCCACTGCATTTGACTCCATTAATAGGAACAGCTTATGGCAAAAATTGGCAGAACTGAATATTGATAAACGGTTGTTGTTCCTGTTACATGAGCTGCAAACAGATCTCAGAGCCCAGATTAGAGCTGGAATGTCAGGGTCCCTAACTAACAAAATCCCAGTTCATAAAGGAGTGAAGCAGGGGGTGTGTATGGGCCTCTCCAGTGTTTAATTTATACATACATGAAATTGTTGACAGGCTATCAGGCCCACAGTCCTTTCCACCTACCCTTGGGGAGCACAAAATCTCAATTTTACTTTATGCAAGTGACATGACCCTAATATCACTTACTAAAATCAGGATGAGAAGACTATTGCAGCGCCTAGGATTATACTTGTTGTGTAGTGGGTTAGACACATGTAGATACCACAGAGACTGATGTAGTGATCAGCATGGTTTACTGGTACACAACTAGAACCCCGAACCCCGACCATGTGGCCAACTGTATACAGCACCTGGGAACACCCCTAGATCCTATTGGTGGGTTTAAACCTCCCGCCACAGTCTCTATTGGTTCCCCAAGGGAAAGTCCAGGAGTCTAGTCCCTATTGTTCCTAGGGAGTTAAGCTCGGTCTTACTCACTGCTGCCTAGTGACGGTCAGCGGACATAACAATACTGTACGGAAGAGGTCCTTAATATTAACTTTGAAAAAACCAAAGTGATGGTCTTTAGAAAAAGGGCTCAAATATCCTCCTGGAGCATACTTGGCAATTCAATAAATCAGTGTAATGCCTTCAAGTATTTAGGAATTACATTTAGAGAGAATCTGAACTGGAATGCTCATATTGCCGCAGTAAAAGCATCTGCGACAAGGATTGTGGGGTCTATTTTGAGGTTTTACTATACTAAGGGAGGCTTTCGTATTGATCCTGTTTTAAAACTTTTTAAAAAGTAAGGTTGGCGTATGGTGCTGAGGTTTGGGGATGGAAAAAGGATATCCTCACTAGTATTGAAACAATTCAAAATCAGTTTTTAAAGTGCATCTTGGCTCTTCCTAAGGGAACACCAGTTGCCCTGATGAGAGCAGAAATAGGCCTGCCTTCCTTAAGGGCGTGGGTGCATCTTGCTGTTCTAAAACCTTGGAAGAAAATCAGAGCTGCCAGTACTGACTCTTTCAGCCAACGGGCACTTAATTCAATGCAGTCCAAAGACTCAGAGCATTCTTGTTTCCTTAATAATCTATTATCAAGATACTCCATTCCTGATGACCTTCTTAGTTCGTTAACAAACAGTTCAGATCTTAGAGATTGGGTATTTAAGTGTGATGCTCTGTTAGACAGACAGTTAATTTTAAAATCACGGTCTGCTCCCTGGTTCAAATCATTTAAGAATACCATTTTAGGTCCCCCTACCTAGTTAGTATAGATAATCATAACCTCAGAGCAGCTTTCATGTCTTTGCATTTTGAATCAATGCCAATAGCTGTATTAGCTGGCCACTATAGTAGAACACCTAAGGAACAGCACTCTTGTATTTGTGGCTCTTCTGCTATGGAGGATCTTCCCATAATATTCTTGAATGCTCGATGTATACCCAACCCAGGGCTGAGTTCAGACTGGCAATTTGCCCCGGTAGGGACCCGGGCCAGTGACGATTCAATCCCGGAATAAATTGGGCATTCACACAGGCACATCTGCCTGGCGTCCCCCACCCGTAGCCAACCCATGCTATTGCACTTCACCGCTGGATTAAAAAGATACCTCATAAAACTGGTAGCAAATCTGAAAGCCCGCATGTGTCGCGCATTTCTCCGCTTCTGAGAAGTCTGAATATGCAGCCGAAAAGCCAGGAGCAACCCATGTTGGGCAGAAGGCAGCAGTGGTATGATTGGCCATGCTCTGCTCTACTGCCCAATGTGGTGCCGGCACAGCAGGGTCCTCCCTAATCGGAAAAATGTGCTTATGCGCATGAGCGCTCATGCGCACATACACCCATACACACACAGCCGAATTACTGGGGAAATGCTGAATACAGCGTGCCTCCGGGGCAGCAGTCTGAATGCTCCCGCCCAGCTCTGCCCCGTATCTTCTGGCAGCAGCCCATGCTGTGTGAACGGGAAAACCCGGAACAGTTTATTCCGGGGCTTTTTTGCCACGACTGGCTAACGGAGCAAACTGCCAGTCTGAACTCAGCCTAGGTTAAAACTTCTCTCCAGTATTTTATCAGACTTAAGCTTTTATTCAAACTCTGAGAAGATTGTATTTTTGTTAGCTGATTCTAATGCCAATATATTCTATAGAATGGCTCTATTTGCCTTGGCTGCAAAGAAAATACAGGCCAATGCTGTTCTTATGGGAACTAATTAATGTAGATCTTAGTGGGTACATTTTGATTCAACTAATTGCTTATAACTTCGGTTTTATGGTTTTATAATAAATTAGTTTTACTCAGTCTAAGGTATTATAAAACCATAAAACCGTATAGTATTCCTCTCTGCTGTTATCTTTGGTTTGTAATGGCCTATGGCTAAATACAATACATTTTAATTCATTCATTCATACTATTAAAATCAGAAGTTCCATACTCAGACCTGTCTGCAAAATAATCCTCTCCATTTTAAAACTATCCCCTAATATCAGTTTGATAGATACGTATCGTTAGAGTAGTGAGGAAAAAGCAACACAGATTTGCATTTAGAGAAGGGATTATTCTGGACTCAAATTTATTTAGACCCTGTTTCCCTGACGTGGGTGGTGGGATTGAAGAATGCTAGAATATCATGCACCTCACCCTCTACGCAGTGAGGTATTTCTTTTCCTCTATTTCCTCCACCTGTACACTAGCATAATGTAATACCAGGTCAGTAAGGCACAGAATTGCACAACTGTATGACATGTTGCAGGAAAAGGAAATATGACCTGGCTTGCAAGACAAAAAGGCAAGACTGGAAGAAAACAATATGCAGTGTCTGTTCTAACTAACAGGAAGAAAATAAGGCTGCACTGGTAAATAGGAAAAAGGAAGGAAGGAAGGAAGGAAGGAAGGAAGGAAGGAAGGAAGGAAGGAAGGAAGGAAGGAAGGAAGGAAGGAAGGAAGGAAGGAAGGAAGGACAAGGTGCAAAAGAGAGCAGTTTATTTAACCTTTTCAGCCCACTGTGTTTTATGATGGGTATTGTAAAGGCAGGTGATAAAATAAAGTTAGAATTAAAATAGATGTAACCACATAGTTATGAATTATACATAATACTTGTGGATACAAGCATATTGCCATGTTAAAATATTTTAAAATAAACTTACAGACTCACAGATAATCTTTATATGTATATTTATTTCAAATTACATTCTGAGCATGGTACAATGAAACTAATGTACTCTCTAGAGTGTTATCAGAAATATAAACAGTTTATAACCTAGAAACTTATATATAGACTAGAAAAAGAACTCAAAATGAAATTATTTAAAATCTCCCTCCAGCTTTCCGCCCAATGCCTATTTGGCTATTGAAAATATTTCTATGCCACCCTTTCTGCCAAAGAGGATTGTGAAGGTGGTAAACATTAAGATATTAAACTGCTTCAGCATTAAAACCTCACAATGTTCAATGAGCATTTAAACTACATATAAACCACAATGACAATATAGTCATTTGTCATGCTAGAAACTAAAATGGAGAGAAACAAATGAGAAAAAGAAGCTCTGGAGAAAAGGATGATGGAGAGAGTAGATGGGAAAGGAATTTGGCTAGGAAGGGGGTTCTTCCTTCGCCTCTACTGGGTATAGGCTTGGCAGGCCTCTGCTGGAAGGGGTGTCATGATACTGTAGCAATTCCCTCAAACGAGACTTCCTGGAGCCATTTCCCCTGCTACTCTGTTGAGGAAACATGGGTGACACAGCAGGATTGGCAGGAAGAATCCCACCACAATGAGTTAAGTGGCAACCCAAATTGTGAGGTAATTTTTTTTTTACTTCAAATGACACCTCACTGGACCCTAACCAGGAAATCACTGCAAACTGGAAAAGGTTTAAAGCATCTCACTGATGGGTACATGGGGCCCAAACCTCTCCAGCAACGCACATGCTTGGAAGTAGAAATGAAAAGTACTGAGACTAACAAGTGATTTCAGCTCTCACGTACTTTATAAGATCAGGAACAAGACACCTAAGCCGGCTCGCAGGCCGGCTTTTATTCCTACATGAACCCACACCCCCAAACACACAACACCCCGTGATTCGCTTATTTACAGTAATTGAGTTATCCCGGGCTCCCTGATTGGAAGGGGGCGAGGAGCCTACATTCTATTGTCTTTGGGAACGAAGCTCAGGCCCTTCGCCTGGCCGCGTGGTGGACCGGTCAGAACTGGCCGAGCACATGGCTGCCCTGAGTCCATGTTTCCCCGGAGATACATTACAAGAAAGGTCTCAGTTTGGTCCCTGTTACCTTGCGTGGCCTTGGCCAATTGAAGGAGCAAGATTCTGTCTTGGTTTACTTTATTAGAGACAGGGCCAACTCCAGGTATTTCTGCGCCCTAGGCGGGCACAGATCCCAACCTCCCGGTTGGGCCTGGAGACCCAGCCATGCCGCCCCCCCTCCTCTCCCCCCCAGGGAGGAGGGGGAGGGCGGGCAAGCTGTGCCCTGGCTGGGCGCTCTGCAGTGGCGGCGGCAGTGGCAGGGAGTCCCCGCTGGCTGCCACCGCCTCCCCCCCGAGGGAGGAGGGGGAGGGCAACTTGCACCCTAGCCAGGTGCTTTTCGGCAGCGGCAGTGGGGAGATCCCGCTGGCTGCCACGGTGCTGCCATGCCGCCCTTGCCTCCTCCCCCCCCAAGGGGGAGGGCAGGCGAGCTGCTGGGTGCTCTGGAGGCGGTGGCGGTGGGCACCCAGTTAGGGTGGTGGTGGGGCTTTTCAGGGGAAATGGGGCGCCATTTGGCACCCCTGAGGCCGGCGTGCCCTAGGCAAGCGCCTAGTTTGCCTAGCGGGCAAGCCGGCCATGATTAGAGAACCAGTTTGGTGTAGTGGTTAAGTGCATCATCTCTAATATGGGAGAATGGGGTTTGATTCCCCACTCCTCCACTCACAGCTGGTGGATGGACCTTGGGCAAGCCATAGTTCTGTCAGAGCTGTCCTTGAAAAGAGCAGTTTCTGTCAAAGCTCTGTCAGCCCCACCTACCTCACAGAGTGTCTGTTGCGGGGAGGGGGAGGGAAAGGAGTTTGTAAGCCACTCTGAGCCAGTTCACACAGTGAAAATCCAGTCTGAAAGTGGATTGAAAGTGGATTATTTAGTGTGTGTGACCACAGCCTGAGACTCCGAGAGAAAGGAGAGGTATAAATCCAATTTCCTCCTCTTCCTCTTCCTCTTCCTCTTCCTCTTCCTCTTCCTCTTCTTCTTCTCCTTCTCCTTCTCCTTCTCCTTCTCCTTCTCCTTCTCCTTCTCCTTCTCCTTCTCCTTCTCCTTCTCCTTCTCCTTCTCCTTCTCCTTCTTCTTCTCCTCTGTTACTGCTCTTTGAATTATTTGTTCCCCTACTTCTTACATTTCCTTCTGTTTTAATGGCAAACACATTGCCACCTCCGTGGGGTTATCTTATTTGTTTCCCACTCAACTGATATCTAACTCTCATGGACCAAAGCCACCAGATTTTCTTTCCCAAAGGATGAAGAAACAGAATAAAGTGTTGCTATTCTAGAGACCATCTATATTTCCAAAGAGGGAACAGAGAATTGTGAATGGGATTGAGGGTTGAATTATGCCTCTTTTCTTGGGACCCTCCTGTGAAAGCTTTGAGAAGGGTGCATTTATGTCAGTAATCTTGAGTATGAAAATGGAAAGGTGGAACATTAGTTGGATGAATAAACTTCTTTAGGTTGTATTTCCCGGGATCCCTTACCTCTTATCTTTGCTTTTCATGTCCAGGAACCCAAAATGTTAATGTCACTCAGAAGAGTTGCTTTTCCAAGGATGCCTGTAACCTACTGAAACCTGGAGACAATTTCAGTATTTCTAGCATATCAGCTACGATCAAAGAAGTGACCTGCAAAGCCCCTTCCCCCTCAGCATCTCTCCTCCTGGCGCTCTCAGGACTTCTGCTGCTGAAGGTCCTCTTCTAGCCCACCTCCTGAAGACCTGACTGAGACCTCATAGCCTTTCCTCTGGATCTGATCAACTTGGCCTTTCAAAGAGATCAAGCCACCTCTTGGTTTTAATGAGTGAAACAAATAAAGATGTATTGACAAGGAACAGAAACCTAGATTTGGTCTTCTTCTGTTCAGTCAGGGTGGGGAGGGTCGAATGTACTAAGGACTGGTTGTCCATAAATCTAATTGCACAGACATGAGAAGTGAAGTTGGCATAAATTCAAAACCTGATGACATTTTAAGGACCACTAAGCTACCGTCATTATATTTAGATGTCGTAATTTTGTTCTTCTGTTAGGTCAAACTTCCAGCATCACAGAAAACTGCCAGTGGCAGGTTTGCTGTACCCCAGTGAGAGACATTTCCCAAGCGAGATCAGTATTCAGACATTCTACTCCTGGTATTTTATCCTAGGAATTGTTGCACTCAAACAATGGGCACTGTTAAACAGTGGGTTCCATGGATGTATAGTGATCAACTCTCTTTATTAGTGATTTCAACAAGGATCATAGAATCATAGAATGTTAGAGCTGGAAGGGACCTTGCAGGTCATCTAGTCCAACCCCCTGCACTCTGCAGGAGCATAGCCAAAAGACAGCCCTACATACCTACAACATACCCAAAAGATGGTTGTCCAGCCTCCACTTGAAAACGTCCAGGGAAGGAGCATCCACCACCTCCCGAGACAGACTGTTCCACTGCTCAACCACTCTTACAGTTAGGAAGTTTCTCCCGATATCTAGCCGGTAACGACTCCCTCGTAATTTCCACCCAAAAGAAAGACTGAAAATCCCTGGCAGAAGCCTGGTTTTTAAGCATGCAAGACACCACACCCCAAGCACACCCCACTCCCAACGACAGGCTACTTACATTACATTGTCTCTCTGTTGGTCTGTTCTAGGATCCTTGTTTCTCTATTGGTCCATTACAGGATCCTAGCCAGCTATCATTTGTGGATGCAAGCTCACCCCGACCCCAGGGCTAGTTGAGGCTGACTCATCCTTAGTATACAATAGGCATGGCCAGCTTCTCGGTGACTAAGACCAAGTTCTGTCTTTAGATTATTCACACCAAAGTTGGGCTGAAAAATCAGTAAGTAAAGTAAAAGTTCTCTTGCTCAAAAGCCAGTCAAATCTGACTCTAGAATTGCAGTGCTCGTCTCTGTTTCCAAGCCAAAGAGTCAGCGCTGTCTGAAGACATTTCTGTGGCCATGTAGCCAGCGTGACTAAATGCCAAGGTCGACAGAATGCTGTTACTTTCCCACTGAAGCAGTACCTATTTATTGACTTGCAATTTATTGCTTTCAAACTGCTAGGTTGGTAGGAGCTGGAACCAGAGACAGGAGCTCACTCCGTCGCGCGGCACTCGGATCTTGAACTGCTGAACTACCGACCTTCCAGCCTGCAGTTCAGTGTCTTAACCACTTGAGCCACTGCAGCTCTGAAGAAGCCTGTACAGTCACATAAAGCTCTTAATGAAATGATGCTTTTGAATCAAAACACTCAGCTTCAGTAGATACACATTTCAGAATAATTTAAGGGGGGGGGCACGGTTGCCAGGGGTAACTGCCAGGAAACACCTGGCCCAGATCAGATTAGCTGGCGGATGCGCTGTGATCTTGGGCTCCTTTCCTGGGTCTGAGACGGCTTCAACTGTATTGTGTACCCAGGGAAGACCGCACATGCGGTCGGCGCAACACATGGTCAGGCGAAGGACCCAAGCTTTATCTCCAGAGACAATAGCCCACACAGATTCTAGCACACACCTATCGGGAGGCTAGGATCCTAGAAGGGACCTATGGGTCTAAGGGTGCACTGTAAATATCCTATCACGGGAGTGGGTGTGTGTTTGGGTGTGGTGTGACTGAGGAATATAAGCCGGTCTGCAAGCCGGCTAAAGCATCTCTTGTTCTACTATCTATAATAAAGTATGAGCTGAAAACACGACGCTATGCATCAGACTCAGTACTATATAAACTGCCTGCATTACCAAGAATATCATGGAACTTTATGGTCTCAGAAACTGAGTGATCCCAGAGAACTTATCTAATACTACAACTCCCAGGATTCTTTGGGAGAAGCTAAAGTGGTCAGAGGGGTATAAACAGGCTATAACTCTGAAATACAATGAGATACATGGAATTAGAGAGATCAGGATCAGAGAAAAAACAGATCTTAAAGCAGTTGTAAATGCCTGGAGAATATACTAGAGAGCCTGTGGCTCAGTAGTAGGGCATGAACTTCACACACAGAAGGTCCCTTGTTCGTGGTTGCCCCAGGGCGGACCTTTCTGCGCCGGCTGTGTAACACACTAAAGGGTTTGCGCCTCCCTCACCATAGGGCCAGGGTCACAACAGGGATTTGGGCCAACTTGGGAGTTTGGCTCGAGTTCCTGGATTCCTTCAATGGAGTTTCGTTTTTGGAGGACTGAGCTGCAGTTGAATGCCGTCCTGCAGGTTGTAGTATGTATGGGAATATAAAGATTTTTTTTATATAGTTTCTTATTGATTGTTCATATTCATATTTTTTTTCTCGGTTTTATGGATTTCTCTTTTAAGTAATATTTTATTAGGATGTTAGAAAGGCCTGTTATATGGTCTGATATTGTTAGCAGACAACATAATAGGTACAAAGTTCATGATTCTGTAGTTCTTAAGGGCAAAACCTTGCAATGTCTGGGTCAGGTAAGATTTTGGTCTCAAACCAGGAACAACAAACATTTTTGTTTGGGATACAAAGAATCCTTGCCCCTTATCATTTAGGTTAGGTTAAGTAAACACTTAGGTTTTACATAGATTTGACACATATATATGTTTCTTTATATCTGACAAATCAGAAGCTTATTATTCAAATGACCACTGTCTTTTGTAACCAATTATGCTTTTTGAATATTGTTTTTTTTATGATGTCAGTCCATGTATAAAATATCACGTATTTCCAGGCTTCCGGTCGGAGTTAGGCTTCCGGTCGGAGCTAAAATGGCGAATTGACACACTTTGCGATTTGTGCAGGGTGCACAGCGGTATCTGACGACAGCCTGGGCTCTACCTGGCCCAGCGCAGCACTCCCCAGGCGGGGGGGTGGCAAGCAAGCAGCCAAGCCTGAGAGGGAGTCGAGATCGGTGTGGATAAGCTTCGGAGGAAGCTTGTTTACACTTTGATCTCCTTCCGCGAAGAGGGCAGTTGCAAATCAGCACTACAGATACCAGCTGAGCTGAGAATTCAGCATAAATTCGTCATCTACCGACCTCTTTAACATCAAGACTAACATCGTTTACAGAAGAAGCACTGCGAAACCCCGAGATTACAAGTAAGGTAACAAGTGAACAATTGCTTACCGGTTTAAAGAAGAACGTAAAATCTAAACGTACGGATAAGCATAAAAAGCTTTAATGAACTAGTCCGCTTGATTTAAAAGTAAAAAGAAAGCTTTCCTTTAGAGAAAATGGCCGAAAAGGTCCTTTGTTTTGCATTCCTGTGGTCAGCTAAGACTAAACTTTGCGTAGCAGAAATGAAACTGACTGTGATTCTATGATACAGGAAGTAGGCTAGAGTGGATGTTTTGGATGTTGCTGTGCAGGAAGTAGACGGTCGTTTTAGAGTGCGACACCGGAAGTTGGATTACAGTGACTGACAGATAAACAGGAAGTTCTGAAGGAGCCTACTCTAGCCAGAAAATCATAGAGAAATTGCGCCCGCCATTTTGAGGAGGACTAAATTTTAAAAAGTTATTTTTAAGCTGAAAAAGCACTGGAAGAAGCTATAAAGGTGGCGATTTGGCTTGAAGATTGATAATATAAAGATTGATTAGCCCTGAACTCGCTTCCAAGATGGATTTGAGGTCAAGACCAAGGGCTGCCTCATCACCTAGTCCAAGAATGACTGCAAAGGAAAAAAAAGAGTGGCAGGCTGCCATGGAAGCGATGGAGAAATGGATGACTGAAGTGGTGCAGAGTTTGGGAAAGCAAATAGAATCACAGCTGCAACAACAGCTGCAACAACAGCTGCAAATACAACTGGAGCAAATAGAACAAGTACAAGTACAAGTACAGAAAAAAAATATGGAAGAGTTGAAAGAACTGGTACTAACAGAAGTGACAGGGATAAAAAAAGATACAGAAGAAGTTAAAAAAGAGGTTAAAAGTCTGGTGACAAAATCAGAAGAAATGGAACAGAAAGTTAAAAGAATCCTATCAGAAAATACAAGACTGGAGTCCGTGATGGAATATAGGGCTACTCAGAATCACTTGAGACTGAGAGGAATCGAAGAGGAGGAAGACCAGGATTTACGGGCTTTAGTAATTAACACACTGACAACTTACATAGGGGAAGATGTTGGAGACTTGGATCCAGACTTTGACCTGATTTACAGAGTAAATTCAGCTTATGCCAAGAGAAATCAATTACCTAGAGATGTGATTGTTCAATTTGTGACTACAAAAATGAAGGAAGACGTTTTTAAGAAGCAATTTACACAACCGTTGGAAATTAATGGAAAAAAATAATAATTCTGAGAGAAATTCCGAGATCGATCTTACAAGACAGAAAGAAATTCAAGAAACTAACAGATAGGTTAAAAGAAATGAGTATCAGGTTTAGATGGGAGATTCCATATGGATTATCATTTACATACAATTCGGCGAGATTTACTCTTAAAACGGAAGGAGATATGTACAGATTCAAAGAGAACAACTTTGATGATTTTAAAGATATTTAATTCAAAACAACTATGGATTACAAATTTTTATCTTGGAATGTAAATGGACTAAATTCACCAAACGAAAGAAGATTAGTGAATCATTGGCTAGAGAAACAAAAATGTAAAATAATTTGTTTGCAAGAAACACATATCAGAAAACAAGATAATAAATATTTGATTAATAAAAAATTGGGAGAAGAATTTCACTCATCAGCAGTTAATAAGAAAAAAGGAACAGTGATATACATTACCAAAGAATTGGAACCTAAACAAATCTTCTCAGACAAAGAAGGAAGATATGTTGGCGTGGAAATAATGATGAACAGAAAAAAGACATTGCTTGTAAATATATATGCACCCAATGGTGCAAAAGAGACCTTTTTCAATGATTTGACTAAAGAGTTGGACTGTTTAAATTATGATCAAATAGTCCTTGCAGGAGACTTTAATGGCACAGTGAACAATGTATTGGACAGAAAATCCAAAGCAAGTGGAGAGGTGGTTGGAAAGCTGCCAAAAATTTTTTTTCAGCTAATGAAACAAGAGAAACTAGAAGACGTTTGGAGGAAGTGGAACCCTAAGACAAAGGATTATACATTCTATTCTAACAGACATAATTCCTTTTCTAGAATCGATATGATTTGGATGTCAGAGGAGATGGCACAAAAAACCTACAAAATAGAAATTTTACCGAAAACCAATTCAGACCACAACCCTTTACTTTGGATATCTAAAGAAAAACCTAAACAATTATATTGGAGAATTAATGAGGACTTATTGGACCAAAAATTAATCAATGAAACTTTAAAAAGACAAACGAAAAGTTTTTTCGAACTGAATTTAAACAAAGGTACTGATATACAAGTCGTATGGGATACGTACAAAGCGGTAATGAGAGGTTTGCTTATCTCTCTGAACTCTAAAGATAAAAAACAAAGGATGAAGCAACAAAATGACCTCTATGAAAAAATTCGACAAAAAGAAAAGGAATTAAAGAAAAGGCCAGGGAAGAAAAAGATTATTAAAGAGATCCACTTTCTGCAGGACCAATTGAATGTTCTACTAAACAGAGAATTATACTGGAATCTAAAGAAATTTCAGCAAAAAGCATTTGAGGGTGCAAATAAACCAGGAAAATTTTTAGCGTGGCAATTGAAAAATAGAAAAGAAAGGAATTTTATAAGTAAGATTACTGAAGATGGAAAGGATGTTATGAATTTGAAAGGCATAAAAAGAGTCTTCTTTAAATATTACGCCAAACTGTTTAAAAAGAAAGGAATTGATCAACAGAAAATTAAGAAATATTTGGAGACTATTGAAGTTCCAAAGCTGGGAAAACAAATTAAAGAGTTATTAAATGGTTTAGTAACAAAGGAAGAGGTGACAATGGCGATAGAAGATGCAAAATTGGGCAAAGCTCCAGGTCCAGACGGCTTTACAGCAAAGTTTTATAAGAAATTTAAGGAGGAGCTAACCCCTATCTTAGTACTTCTGTCGAACGAGATAAGAAAGACTAAACGGATCCCAGATTCATGGAAAGAAGCAAATATTTCATTGATACCTAAAGAAGGTTTGGACTTAACTGAAGTAAAGAATTATAGACCAATATCGCTATTAAATAATGATTACAAATTATTTGCAAAAATAATTTCGGAAAGACTGAAAAAATACTTGAAAGATACTATAGCGGAAGAACAAGCTGGTTTTTTACCAAATAGACAAATCAGAGACAATTTAAGAGTGGTGATTGATGCAATTGAATACTATGACAAACACCCAGAAAAAGAAGTTGGATTCCTCTTTCTAGATGCGGAAAAAGCTTTTGATAACTTAAATTGGGAGTTTATGCTGCAATTTATTGAAAAAATGGATATAGGACAGTCTTTTTTAAACATGGTTGTGGCAATTTACTCAGAACAGAAAGCAGCTTTGAATATAAATAAAGAAAGAACAGATTTCTTCCAAGTTCAAAAGGGAACACGTCAAGGCTGCCCGTTATCCCCGTTGTTGTTCATTTGGATACTGGAAATATTACTGACAGTGATAAGAAAAGATAACAGCATTGAAGGACTTACAGTGAAAGGTTTTGCATATAAATACAGGGCATTCGCAGACGATGTAATGTTTATGATTCAAGATCCAATCGAGAAAATACCACAATTGATGGAAAAAATTGAAGAATTTGGATCAGTTGCAGGATTCTACGTTAATAAAAGTAAAACCAAAGTGATGTGCAAGAATATGACGAAACAAAGACAAACAGAACTCCAAGAGAAAATTCAATGTGAAGTAGTTACAAAGACTAAATATTTAGGAATTGAATTGACTATGAAAAATATTGATCTGTTCAAAAATAACTATGAAAAGGTTTGGTACAGGATTCAGCAAGATATGAAGAAATGGGATACTTTGAATTTATCATTAATGGGAAGAATCGCAACTGTAAAAATGAATATTTTACCGCGTTTGATGTTTTTATTCCAGACTATTCCAATATTAAAACAAAGGAAAATATTGGATACGTGGCAGAAAGAACTATCTAAATTTGTTTGGGCAGGAAGAAATGAAAATTTTATGTGATGCAAAGGAAAGAGGAGGTCTACAACTACCAAATTTAAGACTGTATTATGATGCCGTCTGTTTAACATGGCTGGAACAATGGATTAATCTTGAGAATAAAAAGTTATTGGCTCTAGAAGGGCATGATAACAAGTTTGGATGGCATGCATATTTATGGTATGGAAAAGTAAAAATAGATAAATTTTTCAAACACCACTTTATAAGAAGATCACTGTTCGAGACTTGGATGAGATATAGAAAATTCTTCTCAGAAGAAAGACCACTTTGGATAGTACCAGCAGAAGTGATTAATCCATATTCAAGAAATCAAGGGTTAGATTGGCTACCTTATAAAAGTCTTTTAAAATTAGAAGGGAAAAACTTTGTGTTAAAAGACAGATTTGATGTGGAATTTGAATATGATTGGTTGAACTATAGACAGATTTATGACTTATTTAAGACCGATAAAAGAGAACATGGTTTTAGAGAAAATAACACTGAAATTGAAATAGTATGGCTTGAGAAGGGTAAAAAAATGATTTCCAAACTGTACAAGGTTTTATTGAAATGGTACACTGAGGATGAAACTGTAAAAGAGCAAATGATAAAATGGGCGGTAAATATTAACAATGAGATATTAATGTCATCTTGGGAATATCTCTGGAAAAAGTCAATGAAAATTTCAACTTGTGTAAATGTTAAAGAGAATTGTTATAAAATGATGTACAGATGGTATATGACGCCTAAAAAAATTGCTATTATAAATGAAAGTATGTCTAACAAATGTTGGAAATGTAAGAAAAAAGAAGGGTCTTTTTACCATATGTGGTGGACATGTGATAAAGCAGTAAAGTATTGGACTGAGATCCACAATGAGATACAAAAAATTTTGAAATGTACTTTTAAGAAAGACCCACAGATGTTATTGTTAGGTCTTAAAATGGAAGAAATAAATGTAGCCAAGAGAACACTATTATGGTACTTGATCACAGCAGCTCGACTGACTTTTGCTCAATGTTGGAAACAAGATAAAGTACCTGAAACATGGGAATGGATTAAAAAGACGCTGTTTATGGCAGAAATGGACAAATTAACTAGAAAATTAAACAATGAAGAAGACGAAACTTTTTTCGGAGACTGGAAAGACTTTCAAGAATACTTGTTGAAGAACTGGGATGTTAAGCGTGGTTTGATTTGTTTTGATAGCTATTGAGGAGAAGGGGAAAGGGACCTAGATCTTTGAATTGTTACCATTAGTAAAAGAAAATATGGTTAGTAGTAAATGTAATTGCATAAGAGAAATATCAAGGGGGTTGAGACAGTGCGGGAAGCCTTGTTTGGGGGGGAGAGGGAGAAAGAAAAATGGATATGTATTGGTTTGTTTAAATTGTATGAACATGAGATATATCCAACAATAAATTGTATTTAAAAAAAAAATATCTCACGTATTTCCTGAATATGCTCAGAATATGTTCAGGAAGAAGAAGAAGAAGATGAAGAAGAAGAAAAAGAAGAAAGTAGTTAATTTTTTTGATGAGTTATTTGGTCCAATTGTTTTCCTTTTTTTTTTTAATGTGCCCCAAAGGGCATTTTTTATTTTTCTCACACCACAATACACATATCACATACATAACAACAAAGACAACAACATAAAACATTTATGGGGGTATACAAATCCGTTATTATCCATAGTCTATATTTTCTACCTTGCCTCTATTATCTCTTATATGAGTATCTCTATTCTCTTACTAAATTGCCATCACTTAAAATATATTTAATCCACCACCAATAATCCAACCTATACCCACTTCACCCTTCCTGTCTTCCCGAGCTATACCATTCATAGAAGCGATGCCATGTATTCTGAAAAACAGTGTCTTCATAGCCTTTCAAAATCAAAGTTAATTTATCCATTTCTTCCACTTCTAGTAGTTTCGCTGCATATTCTTGTTCTGAAGGCATCAAGGTTGTGCACCAGTATTTTGCATATAGAATCCTGGCTGCTGTTGTTAGATATATTATCAAATAACAGTAGTCTCTACCTGTCTCTTTTGGCAGTATACCCAATAATAGGGACTCCAGTTTAAAGGGTATAGCTTGCCCTAAAATTTTCTGCATCATCTGTGAACCTATATCTAGTACTTTTTCACAGTATCACATGTCCACCACATATGGTAAAAAGTGCCTGTCTTATTTCCACACTTCCAACACTTATTCAAACATTTCTCATCATATTTTGCAACTCTATCAGGAGTAATATACCACCTATAAAACATTTTATACATATTTTCTCTATATGACACAGATCTAGTTATTTTAATATTTTTATTCCATATTTGATCCCACTGTTCCAACTCTATATTATGTCCCAAATTCTGTGCCCACTGAATCATATTATTTTTCACTATTTAATCTGTAAAATCTTTCAGCAACAACATATACATTTTTTTGATAAATTTCTGCTCTGGGGCATACAATATTTTTTCTATTTCTATTAGGTTTTTATCAAAGCCAACCTTCTTGTCTTTCACAAATCTCGATCTGATTTGAGCTCTCTGCCATCACGAAATATCCATCTCAAGTTCGAGTTCCCCTTTCGAGTTTATAATATCCATATATCTCTTTGGAGGGTTCTCATGATAGACTCTTGGAAGGGTCATCACCTCTAATGGAACTACCAGTTTTGAAGTTTTATTAAACCATCTCTTATGAATCACCTCCCATACTCTTATTAATGCATCTCGTAACCAATGTTGTTTAAAATATTTATGTACTGACGCTTTCCCGTACCATAAAAAAGCATGTCATCCAATTAAGAGGTCGTGCCCTTCCAAGCTTAATGTTCTCCTATCCTCTAACATAACCCATTCCTTGATCCATGCTAGTGCACCAGCTCTATAATATAGAGTCCAATTAGGAAGGCTTAACCCTCCTCTTTCTTTCGAGTCTTGCAGGGCTTTCAGCCTGATTCTAGACTTTTTCCCTTGCCATATACATTTGGTTGTTATTTGGTCTAATTCTTTAAAAATTCCATACTTTTTCAATACTGGAATCATCTGAAAAAGAAAGCTCCATCTTGGCAGGAGATTCATCTTAATCAAGGCAATTCGCCCCATCAAAGAAATTTTTAAAGTCTTCCATTTGTCTAAATCTTATTTTGTTGTTCTCAATAGTTCCTTATAATTACTTTCTTGTAAGGAGCTACATTTATTTGTCAAGTTTATCTCTAAGTATTTGGTCTTATCACAAAGTTGATATCCAGAAACTTTTTGAAGAAGTTCTTTTTGTGCAGTTGTCATGTTCTTAGTCATTATTTTAGTCTTATCCATATTGATTCTTAGTCCCGCCACCTGTCCATAATTTTTTAAGGTTTTATTCAATGCTGGAACTGAGTACAGGGGGTTCTCCAATATGAAGACAAGGTCATCTGCAAATGCCAAAAGTTTAAATTCTTCCCCTTGTATTTTCAGTCCCTTCACCTTTGAGTTTCACCTTATCTCTTCTGTCAGTATTTCCAATGCAAAGTATATAGCAATGGAGGCAAGGGACAGCCCTGTCTTGTACCTTTTTGTATCTGGAACTGTTCCATCCTTTCACCATTAATCGTAACTGATGCCCTCTGATTTGAATATATTGCTTGTATCATCTGAGTAAACTCTTTTCTGGCTTCAGCTTTTTTCAACGCTTCTAATATAAAGGCCCAACTCACATTATCAAATGTTTTTTCTGCATCCAAGAAGATCAATGCCATTTCCTTTTCTGGGTGGGCTTCATAATACTCAAGTACATTCAGGATATACCTTAGATTATTTTTTATCTGTCTTCCCAGTAGGAATCCAGCCTGGTCTTTGTGTATCATTTTTACCAGAATACGTTTCAGTCTATCAGCGATAATGGAAGCAAAAATCTTATAATCTACATTTAAAAGAGAAATTGGTCTATAATTCTTAATTTATTTTCCATCTGCATTTGGTTTATGTATTAAAGAAATCATAGCTTCTCTCCAAGTATCTGGAACCTCTTCCCCCTCCATGACTTTTTTACACACTTCTTGCAGTTCTGGAAGGAGTGTTTCTTCAAATATCACATAAAATTCCACTGGAAGACCATCCATACCTGGTGCCTTTCCCTTATTTTGTCTTTTCAAAGCTTCCACCATCTCCATCATCGAGATTGGTTGGTTCAATGTCTTTCTATGCTCTTCAGTAAATTTTTGAAGATTATGTTGTTCCAGGTATTGGGTTATTTGCTCCGTCCTGCTATCGTTCCTTCTATGCAGTTCTTTGTAGAAGTCTACCACGATACTCTTTAAATCCTGCATTCTATTTGTTTCTTCCCCCAACCTTTTTCTTAAGGTTTTTATAAAGGCCTTCTCTGCTTGTTTTCTCATTTGATAGGCTAGCCATCTAGTCGGTTTATTTGCATTTTCAAAAAATGTTTGTTTAGCAAAGATCATTTTTTTTGGCAATTTCCAATGACAGTAAACAGTTCATTTTATGCATGAGTAACTTAATCGCACTCCTAGTTCCATTCTCTTCTCCTTTCTTCATTATTTTTTCCTCTTGGTTCTGAATCTCCTTCTTCAAGTTGAAATATTCTTCATTTCTTTTTCTATTTGCTCCTGCCATTTCCTTTATCAAGTGACCTCTAGCAAAAGCTTTAAATGTATCCCATATGACTCTTCTTGACATATCCGGTTTAATATTCTCTTTAAAGAAGAAAGTAAATTCTTCCTTCAAACGTGCCACCAATTTACTATCTTTAAGTGTTGAAAGGTTTAAAGTCCATCTAGCTCTAACATTTGTACCCTGTAATTCGAACGTTACAGGGTTATGATCTGCATAAGTACTTGCCTCGATTTCCAATTCCATTAAGTCTTTAACCATCGTGGAAGACATCCAGCACATATCCAACCTTGACCATGAATCATGTCTTGCAGAATAAAATGTATATTGTTGTTTTCTGGAATTCCTTAATCTCCAAACATCTATTAATTGCCATTCTTCTATTATCTGACACAGTGAATCAGGGAATTCATTTCCTTTTATTTTCTTTCCAATAGTATTTGCTTTTCTGTCTTGTCTATTATCAAAAACTGCACTGAAGTCTCCAATAATACATAATTCCTGGAATTCTTGTTTTGCAATAACTCTTTGAAGTTGTTGGTAATATTTTTCCTGATTTTGGTTTGGGGCATAGATGTTAACTGTTAATGTCTGTTTAGCTTGTCTCCGTATAGCCACCATTAAGGTTCTTCCATCTTTAGAAGCAAAGACCAATTCTGGTTGTAGGTGGTCCTTAACATATATGGCTACTCCTCTTTTCTTCTTTTCTTCATCCAAAGCTATAAAAATTTTTCCCAGTCCTTTGACATTCAAATATTTTATGTCTCTTCTTCTTATATGTGTCTCTTGTAGACATGTTATATCCGTATTATATTTTCTGAGTTGGTGAAAGACTTTCCTTCTTTTCTATGGTCCATTTAAGCCGTTAACGTTTATCGATATTGTCCTCAATTTCCTTCTATCCATTGGGATTTTGTTTCTGTTGTTGTTCCTTTTTATCCTTTGCCCTTTGCCTCGTATTGATTGGAGATCTCTTAAATCTGAATCTTCTCTGACTCTGTGGCCTAGGAGGTCTTGGAGGTGTCAATGGTGCTGTTGCTCCCTGGAGTTCAGATTCCATTTCTTTTTCCACTTTTCCTTCTTCTCTTTCTTCTTTTTCTTCTAGATCATCTTGGTCATCTGATAGTTCTTCTCCATATGTTCCCAAAAAATCCTTTGCCTTAAAGATTGAGGTTATTCTAAATCTTTTCCCTTCGTAAGTAAATTGTACTCCTTCTGGGAGGATCCATCTGTAGGTGACATTATTGGATCTCAACAGGGTCGTCAAGTCGGCATATACCTTTCTTCTTTCCCTCACTCTCCACGGAATCTCTTTCAACACATTTATTTCCACTTCATTGACCTTCAAAGGGGAAGCATTTACTTCCCTCAATATTTTGTCTCTCACCGCTCGCTTGTGGAATCACACTTGTACTTCTCTTGGCACTTTAAATCTTCTTGCATATGCTGAGTTCATTCTAAAGGACACATCTATCTCCTGTTCCATCATGCTCATATCTTCCATATGTAGATGCTCTGCCAATAACTTCACCATTTTCTCGTTCAGGTTTTCCTCTTTTTCTTCTGGTATATTTTGAAATCGTAATATAAATTCCCCTCTTTCCACCTGTAATCTCATAACATCTTGCTCCAACATGCTTTGTTTATCTTCATTCTCTTGGACTTTCCTTTCCATCTCTCTAGTCTTGGTCTCTATGCCTTCCATTACCGTGTTGAGTGTCATAATTTTGGTAGTATTTTCTGTAATTTGATTCTGAAGTGCTTGTAAACTCTGTGCAAACTGGACCATAATATCCTTCATGGTGACCTGGATGGGTTTCGCAGCTTGGGGTATCATATTTCTAACTTCTTGTATCACCTGTTTGATGGGCTCTATCACCTCGGGGACCGAATTTCTGATTTTTTCCATGCTACGTTTGATTGGATCAATCACGTCCGTGATGGTGCCG
>JAPDNY010000723.1:0-26311 GCA_029375565.1 Gekko gecko | reverse complement strand
CTTGGTGCTTGGGAGGGGTCAACAGTGGGAGGGCTTCTAGTGTCCTGGCCCCACTGCTGGACCTCCTGCTGGCACCTGGATATTTTTGGCCACTGTGTGACAGAGTGTTGGACTAGATGGGCCATTGGCCTGATTCAACATTGGCTTCTCTTGTGTTCTCTTATGGGTGGAATACCGTAAAGTCCAGCAATATAAACTAACCACTGTGCCTTTCCCCAACAGTGGATGCCATACACCATCGGCTAGAGGCCGTGGAGGGTGCTGCCAGGCCTCCTGTGAGCCCATCAGTGGTGGAGCTCTTAGAAGCTATCCGCACAGAAATGCGGGCCAGCTGTAACAGATGCATGTTTTCTTTAAAGAGGGTACGGCGGGTGGAATACCGTAAAGTCCAGCACTATAAACTAACCACTGTGCCTTTCCCCAACAGTGGATGCCATACACCAGCGCCTTGAGGCCGTGGAGGGTGCTGTCAGGCCTCCTGTGAACCCACCAGAGGGGGATGCTGGTGGCCACTGATATTTGTATATAGTTTATTATTCTGTACATAGTTCATTTTCCAACCATTTATATTTCTTGTTGTATTCTGTTGTCATTTTGTTCTACCTACTAAAACTTTTTACAAAAGGTGAATCATGGTTGTCAGTAAGTGATATATCCCCCTTGATATGTTTTAACCTCTGCTGTGCAATGATACCTCTTGCATCTCTGCTGTGATTTCCTAGGAGGAGTGTAGTGTGATAAACCCCCCTCAACCCCCTGCCCCATTACTTTGGGCAGGAATGACCAGAGAACACCAGATTGTTAGCAAACCAGGGCAGCAAACCAGGGCAGAGTTGAGACCACACAGGAGAATCTGAGTCTTATGATTGCGAAACAAAAAGGCAAAACTTTTATTTCAGAACAGATAGATAGTGACAAATTAGGATTCCCATACCCACCCAAACCCACCATAAGGAACTGTCTTAGTGTGCAAAAGGAAGCTGCACTTTATTCAGTGTTACAAACCACAGACATCAATGCAGCCCGCACCCTTGACCCCGTGCTGTGTGTCTGCGATCAGACAGTAGATCAGGGGGGAACAGGTAGTACTTGAATGTCCCCTGAGCCCAGGGGCTCAGCAAAGTGTCCTTTTCTTCACAAATGTCATGGAGAATCACACATGCTGCAGTGATGGGGGTGAAGTCCTTCTCCTGGAGACGTAATCTTTTACTGAGGCATCTCCATCTAGATTTCAGTCTTCCAAATGCATGCTCCACCACAATACGTGCCCTGGACAGCCGCTTATTAAAAAGTTTCTCCATCCGGTCAGTGGGGGTTCTGAATGGTGTCATAAGCCACCCTCTGATGGGATAAGCCCCATCAGCCAGCATCAGTGGGGGGATAGTCACTCCATTCACAGTGATGGTGGGGTTCCCTGGGACAAACACCCCACCATCCATCGCCCTGCAGAGCTTAGATGCCCTGAAAACACTGGCATCATGTCTCTTGCCTGACCTGCCAATCTCAGCATCAATAAAACGGCCTGTGCTGTCCACCGCTCCCTGAAGCAGAATGGAGTGACCGCCTTTCCTGTTTATGTAAATGTGTGCCCGATGAGCTGGGGGAGCCACCGGTATGTGGGTCCCATCGAGTGCACCGATGCAATTTGGAAACCCCAGTCTGGAGAATCCATCCATTATCTGTATGGGAAGAACAGCAATGATATCTGCAATAAGTTTTCAATTTAATACCAGGAATACTAGCTACCTGCTACTTGTGACAATACCTTCAGTACAGACATAGAAACGGGGAACAAACAAAGGCCACTAGGTATATGACACATATCCACATTGCAGTAGCACAAATGCCATTACAGAATAGTGAGAGTAAGTATCAATGGAAACAGCAGGGAGTTACTTAGGGCTAATTAATCTGTGGAACCCAAATCACAGTTTTGTTCTTCCAGAACTATAAGACCATCACTCACTAGTACAGTTAGTCCCTCTCCCCACCCCTTGGTTTATTACTGAACCTACAGATGACCCTTGGCAAGCATCTGTGCAAAAAGAACCCCACTGAACTCCTCCTGAAAATAAAGAATCCATACTCACCGATCCAACCTCATTGCCAACGCAGACCTTCTTTTGAAGAGCTCCTCCAAAATTGCTAGGCACACCTCCTTCACAATAAGGAATCCGGTTGACAGGCCCACACCGAACTGCTGTTTGAGGTTCCGGAAGTATTCCTGATTGGCCAGGTACCATAAGGCGATGCCCAGCCTTTTCTCCACTGGTATGGAGACTCGAATGTGCGTGTTCTGCCGCTCCAGGCGGTGCCTCAGGGTGCCAGCCAGTTCAAAAAGGTTGCCCTAGACATCCGGAAATTCTTGAGCCAATCTTCATCAATCCATCTGCCCATCACATCGCTGTCCCACCAGTCCGCACTCCTCTCTTTCACCCACCAACGTCGAGGGACTGTATGGGCAGCAATGACAGGTGCCCATGCCCTGATAGATGCCCCCGGTTGTACCTGAAGGGTGCATGGGTCATGGCAGGCATGTCAGTTCTCCTCCCCCCCCTCCTCCTGGAGAGATGGAGGTAGTGCATAAGCACCTCATTCAAAGCTGCTGTGCTGCTGATCATCATCTGCAACACCTCCAGGATCAGTTGCAACAAGGTAGTTATGGAGACCATGACTATGAGCTCAGTAATCTCTCTCACAGTCACACAAAAGCACTCTATCCCACCAAGCCTGCCACTCACCAACTTCAACCCACAGAGATGAGGGGTTTGCCTCCCTGCCCTTTATACCTGGGTCCAGCTGTGCACCAGCCAATTGCCTCTTGGCATGGATGGGGGCTCATCAGGCTGGGTTGGCATGGATGGGGGCTCATCAGGCTCTCTCCAATCAGTGGTGCCCCGATGTCCCGCCGGAAGCCTCTATCCAATGGGGTGCTTGTCTCCAGGTGGCAGATGTAGCTATCGCAAGTCTCCCAGTGGAGTCCAGGCATTCCTATGGGATCGCTATGGCACTGTTTCACGGTTTCGTTACATCGTTATAGCGCTATAGCGCTCTAAAGCGAACGTTTGGGGGGAAAAAAACCGCGGCGGGAAACGGCGGGAAAACAAAGCGGTGCAGTCTGAATTGCCAACCCGCTTCTGATTCGGCTCCTTTCCGGTAAGGTCAAGCCATGTGTAGAAATGGCAGCCCTGTACCGGTTTACTTCAAGACGAATCAGAAACGGCTTCAATCCGGCAGAATCTCGGTAATGTGAAATTCCCTATTGAATGAGAAAGGAAACAAATATCAGATTGTATTGTACCTTTTGGAAACTAGGTTTGAAAGAGTCAGGTTTTTACATATTCGAATTGTGTTACCTGGTTTGTCAATTGATACAAGTTTAAAATTGATTACCTTTTAATTCTTTTTATTATTATTAGCAGTGTTGGAAGCCTATTGGGGTGGGGTGGGGGGATGGGATGTAATTTTTTTAAATTATATTGGTAACGATGTTTAACAATGTTGAATGTATCCCAATAAAAAATTTGTTTCACAAAAGGAGAGAAAGAAGACGGGTACCAATCCAGTACACTAACAGCACTTTGGAAAAGGAAGCTGTTTCTTTCAGGAAGTGACTTGGAGAAAATGTTAACCTCCAAGACCTGTTCCTTTGTCTTGTTCCAAATCCAGCCTCCCTGTAGCTGTCATTTAATATTTTTAAAAGAGCAAGAAGATCCCATCACAGGTTTAAGTTGACTTGGTCTCATCAGGTCAAATACCTGCAAGGTTTATTGTGAGCCGATGTCTATACAATTATTAATTATCAAATCTATTTTAAATTATTGAATTAAAATATGTCAAATCATAATGTCAAAGTCAACTATCATACTGAAATTTTAATACTTGTAACAAAGTATATGAGATGTATATAAAATGCAAAAAAATCTAGGTCCTTATTAGGAACATAAGAGATCAACAGCTGGACCAAACCAGAAGTCTTCCTGGTTTACCACACTGCTTCCATCTGCAGTTGCAAGCAGCATGCCCCTGGGGAATTCACAAGAACAGCATTGTGATGATAGATCATCTCAAGTTATTAGGTTCCAGACTAATGCTCCCTATAAGCTGTGGAGTCTTGTGAGCAAAAATTCTACTTTGTGAGCTACTGGCATTAAAGTTGTGAGTGAGTGATTTGGCTACTGCATAAATTAGTTTGCTTTGGAGCCATCTTTCCTGAGCTAAGACAAAAATGTGTGAGCCAGAGACTAAAAAACTGTGAGGTAGCTCACACTAACTCAGCTTAGAGGAAACATTGCATTCCAGCCTCTAGTAATCAGAGGTTTATTGCTTTGAAACATGGAGGTTCCAAAGACTTGCATTTAAGCAAACTGTTTACATGGTAGTTATGTGCTTTAATTACTTTGGGAAGACATTTTTACAGCTATAAGTGACCTATGAGAAAGCTTCCTGGTCTTTAGACTATATTATGGGAAGTGGTCAAAATCCATTTAAGTGCAATGTTAATTAATGTGTATTAGTACATTGACATATGAGTAGAATAATTGCCTGTGGGATTTTCTGCTTTCATTATGCCTATGATCTATATCGATTGACTTGGCTGATATTTTAATTAAGGCTGCTTTTAATTAGGTATTTCCTTGTACTGATAGGCAAGCAGGCAACTTTCTATTTTTTTTTTTTACATTTGTTAGTGAAGCAGGTATGTTCAGTTTAGTTGCACTAATTAAAATATTTAAAGTGGTTAAGAAAATCTTGATGGTAATTTTCATGATGACATGTGACCTTATAGAATGAAAAACAACACGAATACAATGTACGAAGGTGCATTCCACGCAGGGCTTTTGCCCTGTCTTCCCTCCCCAACTGCAGCAGGGATTTTTGTTGCTGTTGTTCTTACACAATGTTCTCCTCATTCTGAGCACAATGTGTGTGACTCCCATGGTTATTCTCTCTTAGCTGAAGCAACTAGGGGGGGAAAGCACGGTGGCTGTAGGTGAGTGTTCATGTGGATGATCAGCCCACGACCAATCCAGAAAGAGGGGGTTGGAGCTCAACTTCACTTTTGCCCCCCTAGTCGGAATAACGAGACAGACAACAGTTTTGGAAGTAAACAAGGGCCACTTTATTAACTATTTAACATAACATTGCGGCAAGGGACCAGCTAAGCGAGCACGGAACAGGCAAGGCAGGTGTCACTCCGTTGACCAACCTCCTTGCCCTTTTTTTGGACGGGTCACCCAGCTCTGGTCTTGAGCCATCGGTCTGGCTCGTGACCAGCAAACTGATCGCCACTTAGAAGTGCCTACCCCTGAAGCCTTCCAACTTGCAGAGAGGAGCATACCCTAAGAGGTTCCCAGAGGAGGTGATCACCGTTCCCCACCCTGGACCTTAGAAATCCGAAGGCAGTTACTGATGACCCCCTGTTCCCTAATGGGGAAAATGCCATAAGGTGCTCACCGGTTCCAGTTTCTTGCCCGCACCAACCTGCCACAGCCAAGTCCAAGCCTCTGCTTTGGTCTTTGCTCCCCACCAAAAGGGCCAAGGCTGACCTAATCCCTTGCCGCAAGTCCTACAAAAATAACCCATTGCCCTTGTCTGATAGGTGTACCCCATCAGCTCTATACAGGACCTATAACTCCACCATCCTCCATGGCCTTCCTCATCTAGTGGGTGGCTGAATGCCTTGCGGGGTCCACCCAATTGTGCCATACATGGCAGGGCAGAATAACAGACCCCACTCTCCGCACCACTGGGCCACCTTGCTCTCATCATTGCAAGGCCAGCCTCCACATGCAAGACCAGGGTCTTGCCCTTCATGGCGAAGCAGTGTAGCCAACCAGATTATCTTCACACCAGGCCACCTTGCTCTTATCATCGCAAGGTCAGTCACCACTCATAGCACCATGACTTTGTCATTCATGGCGAAGCAGAATAGCCGACCAGACTATCTGCACTCCAAGCCATCTTGCTCCTATCATTACAAAGTCAGCCTCCACTCTTAGCACCATGTCCCTGTCCTTCATGGCGAAGCAGAATAGCCAGCCAGCCTATCTGCAGGCCACCTTGCTCTTATCATCACAAGGTCAGACTCCACTTGCAGCACCAAGGCCGTGTCCTTCATGGCAAAGCAAAATAGCCGACCAGACTATCCGCACTCTGTGTCATCTTGCTCTTATTATTGCAAGGTCAGCCTCAGCACATAGCACAAGGGCCTTCACAGCCAAGGTGTCCTCCTGGCCCGATGGGTGACCCAAAGGACCATGCTGTGGCTGCAGACAGTGACTCTTCGACTTGCCCTGCAGCTAGCAGCACCTGAAAGAAAAACCTCATTAATAACTTTAAACTTTATAATTCCATTATTTGAAAGCTAGGCAAAAGCCTTCCACTAGCTCACTGAGCCACAACGTAACCCCCAAACTGGAGAGCAGCGACCAGCCAGAAGCCTTGATCTGAACAAGGTTCCACTGACACTGCCACACGGCAACGGAACCCATAGCCCAGGGCAGCCGCAGTAGAAGCGACACTGAACCGAGAAGAGTGAGTTCCCAAGTTCACCCCAGGAAAGGCCCAACTTGCCCAGAGCCCAAGTGCTAACCGCTACAAAGGGGATGCCTGATCAGAAAAATTGAATCTGCAGGCCTAAAACGGTAACCAAATTAATAACCTGAAGTGCAGCAACCCCCCAGGCTCCAAAAATTGACCCTTATTTCACTGCCAGATAAATAGGCTGCCTCTGGTCCACTAGAGCTCCCTTTCCCCAATGCCTTCACAGAATGCTGTAGTATTCCACTACATGCACACAGCACTGTTTGCTTTTGCACAGCCGTTGTGATCTACAAGGCACAGCCCACTGTTCATAGGGCTTACGTCTGCCCTAATGAAATGACCTAACTCATGTACAACATTCCCTCCAAGTTGTGGAGTCGTGTGAGCAAAAACTCTACCCTGTGAGCCACTGGCATTAAAGTGGTGAGCGAGCGACCTGGCTGCTGCACAAACTAGTTTCCTCTGGAGCCATCCTTCCTGAGCCAAGACAGAAATGTGTGACCCAGAGGTCAAAAGCTGTGAGCTGGCTCACACCAACTCAACTTAGAGGGAACACTGCTCATATATATTGCTGTAATGCAAAGGAAGCCTCCCCCTTTAAAGGGATGTTAATTTTTTTTTTTTTTTTTTGGTTTTAACTTTTTATTTAGAACTTCAACAAATAAAAAACAAAAATTAAAAAAAGAAACAACTAATTAAAAAAATATATAAAAACAGGTAAGTAATACATCAGCAATGAAAATAGTAACAGTAAAAATAAGAATGTGCACCACATATTATTACATTTAAATTACAAGAAGCCAACAACAAAACTTGTTTGAAAAAGATATTACAGCTTAGGAGTAGACATTATAAGGTTAAAATAATCTCCATATACCTTTTAGGAATAGTATCTGTAGGTACAGTATTGCTAAAATGAACCGCTTCTAAAAAGGGTGACCATTTAGAGTAAAATAGAGACTGTGCCTTGTAGGTGCTAGAGGAAGATAAGGAGTAAGCTATTTTCTCCATTGTAAAGTATTCCCATATGTTTACATACCATTGGTGTAATGTTAGTGAGTTGGTACTCTTCCAATTTCTGGCTATAACAGATTTGGCTGCCATTAATAACACAGAAATTAATTCTTTGTTCGCTCTAGTTATGTCTATGTCATCCCAGAGGTCAAGGAGCACAAGAGGAGGTGAAAAAGGTAAGTTAACTCTGGTAATTGTTTTGATGGCTTGTAAAATAGAGAACCAAAAAGAACTAATTTTATTGCAGGACCACCAACAGTGGAAATATGTTGCAGTTTCGCCACACTGTCTCCAGCAAGAAGAAGGGTATAAGGTATTAATGTGATGAAGTTTAGCTGGGGTAAGATACCATCGTGTCATCAGTTTAAGGGCTTGAGCTCTAACATTTAAAGATTTGGAGGACATACTGGGGGATGACCAGATTTTGTGCCACACAGAATCGTCTAAAGGAATTGAACAGTCATTATACCATGCGGTCTGGTATGATGTTGGTTCCCTAGAGGAATATAAAAGTAGTATTTTATAGAAAATAGCAATCATACCATTGCAGGAAGTAACATCTTGTGAAAGGATTTTTTCGAATGTTGTAAGTGGTTGGAGTGTTGTATTTTTAAAAATAGATTTCCAAAGATCACTAACTTGAAGGTATTCAAACCATTGGATCTTGCAATCGTAGTGCAGTTCTAGAGCAGATTTAGATAAGATAGTAGAGTTGTTGCAGATGTCTTTAAACCTTAAAATGTTGTTGTTTCTCCAGGTTTTATATGATGTGTTTGCATATCCGGGAGGAAACCAGGATTGACCAACAAAAAAGGTAAGTAAAGAGGGGGAAGAAACCAAAATGGTTTTCCATTTGTCCCAAACTTTCATAGAGTTGTGTAAGAATAGATTTTCATGTAAAGTTGAAGGACGGCGAGTTGGTTTGTCCCAGAGGATCTCCTGAAACGATTTTGAATTCAAAAATGAAAGCTCCAATATCTTCCATTGAGCTTGGTAATTCTTGCTATATTGTTTTATAATGCCTGTTAGTGTAGAAGCTTCATAATACAAGGATAGATCAGGTAAGGATAAGCCACCATTCTTCGGGAGTCTGCGTAGCGTCGAAAAGCTGGTTCTATGCAGGGATTTGTTCCATATGTATTTCAGCATGGCCGCCTGCCATTTCTTTAATATATGCTGAGGAATTAAGATCGGAAGAGCTCTAAATAAATAAAGAAATTTAGGAAATACAAAAGACTTGACGGTTTGTATTTTTTCAATCCAGGTCAACAATGGTGAAGATGTTGAGTTGGGTAGTGATTCCAATGATTTGGTTAACGTAGTATAGTTGCAATTTAAAAGATCAGAAAATTGAAGAGGGATGAAAATACCTAGATATTTCCAATAGTCCTTAACCCAACTGAAGTTATAATTCTTTTTGATGAAGTCTCTGTGTAAGTCATTCAACAAAATAGGGTAAAGAATGGTTTTAGAATGATTTATTTGTAAACCTGCCACTAATCCAAACAAATCCAATAGTTTATTTAAGGCAGGTAAGGAACACTTTGGGTTTGACAAAAAAAGAGTTAAATCATCAGCAAAAAGGCTCAATTTAAATTGGTGGTTATCCAACAATAAACCATGAATATCTTGGTTGGAACGGATTGCATGCGCTAGCGGCTCAATGGCGATTGCAAACAATAAGGGGGAAATAGGGCAACCTTGACGGGTGCCTCTGGACAAAGTGAAGTCTTCAGAACAAGATCCATTAATTTGAATGCACGCTGAAGGAGACTGATAAATTGTATTAATTAATGATAAAAATTTTGGTCCGAAATTCATGTTCTGCAATAGAGAGTTTAAGTATTGAGTTTCTACCCTGTCAAAGGCTTTTTCAAAATCGACTGATAAAATAAAGGAAGGTTGAATATTATGTTTCCTGCAGTATTGGATTACATTTAACACTTTACGCGTATTGTCAGTGATTTCCCTATGTGGAATAAAGCCAGACTGGTCGATATTAATGTAGTGCTCAATGATGTGGTTAAGACGAAACGTCATTGCTGCCGTACAAATCTTGTAATCCTGGTTCAATAAGGAGATAGGTCTATAAGAACTTGTCAAAGTCAGGTCTTTGTCAGGTTTAGGTAAGAGTATAATTTTAGCTTGGTTCCAAGACGGAGGCATAATTCCTTCTTCTAGGACCTGATTACATGTGAGTGCTAAAGGATCGGCCAAAATATTGCTAAATTTTTTATAAAATTCGGCTGTAAAGCCATCTCTCCCTGGAGACTTATTAGGCTTGAGCGACTTGATAACTGCTTGTATCTCTTGTGGTGAGATTGGTTCTTCCAGCCATTGTTTGTGTTCGGGCGATATATTTGTGGGAAGAGGAAATTGGGATAAAAAATCATCAATTTTAGATTGTGGTGGCAGGTCAGAAGTATATAGAGATTTATAATATTGAAGGAAGACTTCAGAGATATCTTTATTGCTGTGTTTCAATAAGCCAGACTTGGTTCTGATGGTATGGATTGCATTTACAGCTTGTTTTTTCTTGAATTTCCAAGATAAAAGTTTTAGTGAGTGAGGAGTTTTAAACCAGTACTTTTGTTTAATATAAGCTATTCTTTTTTGAATTTGGGAGACTTCTATGGATTCAAGTTTTTTCCTTTCCAATAATAATTTCTTGTACGTGCGTTTTCTACCATAAAGTTTAAATTCGTCTTCTAGCGTTTTGATGTTCGTTGTCAGTTCCTGAATTAATTTGTTTTTCTCTTTCCTATAGGTTGAGGATATTGCGATAAGTTTGCCGCGTACAACTGCCTTCAGAGCATCCCACACGAGGTGTTGAGACACCCCACAAGATGCATTGAATTGCAAATATTCTTTAATTTCAGATTCCATAGAGTCTGTGACGGATTTTAAAAATAAAAGTTTTGGGTCAAGTCTCCAAGTGTAAGAGTTTTTTGTGTTTTCGCCAAGTTCCAGAATGGAGTCAATCCAGGAGTGGTCGGACCATATTCTAGCTCCAATTGAGGCTTCAGAAAAGGAATTAGAAAGAGCTGAGGATGCCAAAATAAAGTCAATTCTCGAGTGAGACTGGAATCTGGGCGAAAAATAAGTGAAATCTTTTACAGAAGGGTTTCTTAAGCGCCAAATATCAACAAGGCCGAAATGTTTTAATATTGGTGCCAATTCAGATTGGGCTGAGGAAGTATTTCCTATGGCATTATAACGTTTGTTCATTGGCTTCAAATTAGTTTTATCTAGATTGTAATTGACAACATAATTGAAATCACCGCCTATTACATATGGGTTTGTGCTGAAAGCTTCTAACTTGCAAAAGGTGGTTTTAATAAAGTTGATCTGGTCATTATTAGGCGCATAGATGGAAGCAAAAGTGATAGGAGAGCCATTAAGAGAGCCACTCACAAAAATATATCTGCCGTTGGGGTCAATTTCAGTTTTATCAGAATAAAATCTCACATTCTTGTTGACCAAAACTGCTACTCCACGTGATTTAGAGGTTCCTGGGGCCTGGAATTGTTGGGAGAGCCTATGAGTAGGTAAAACTAAATTGTTGTTGCTTTTAAGATGGGTTTCTTGCAAGAAAACTACTGCAGGATTTTGCTTTAAAATAGCTGTCATGACCCTGCGTCTTTTAATAGGCGAATTCAAGCCTCTGCAATTAAATGAAAGGAATCTTAACCGGTCATTGAAAGGCATGGTGAAACAAAATTCAAATGCTTATTAAATTCAAAAATATACATTTTAAAGATTAGTGGTGTTATGAATAAAACCTGGACTGCTATACTAGATTCCAGAAGTGTCCAATAAACATGGTGATAGCTAAATATCAATAATAGAATTAGGTGTATGAAAGAGTTCTTTATAACAGTACTAACATTAACTAGTAACAAAGAACACAAACAAGCCAGAGCCGGCTCATGGGCTCTGAGGTCCTTTTCCTGTAAGGACAGTATCATTAGAAGACAAATAAAAAAAGACATTAGCACTAAGGAGAGCTAGGCTATTGCCCCCTCTTACTTCCTTCCCCCTTGCAAGGTAAATAGAAAGACAAAATTAAAAATTATTTAAGATACTTTCTTATATGTAAAATTCCTAAACCAACCTATGGATCTATAGTGTCATATAATGCAATTCTGATTAATTTGTAGAATAGGAATGAACCAAACCTGTAACAGGAGATAGAAAATGATATTAGTGAAAGCAAGTGCATAAGCAGTTGTATCTCCATATAATACGGGACCTCAAGTGGTGATGGATAGCCAAGATGAGTTAGCAGAGTATTCCGTGTCCCAAACGATCAGGTCTGAAGAATCCGGTTAAGTGTTCACTCAGATGAACTTTTCTACGAAAACAAAGTCATAAAGATTTTCAACTCAGTGACTTAAATTCTCCGATTCAAAAGAATTTAATTTTGCGTTCCCGCTTTGAACGAGCCGTCTGCCATCGGGTGGTTGTAGAGTCATGCTGCTGGGGTACGTCGTCCTGAGGGAGATCTGGTGGAATCTGGAGCCCTAGGTCTTGAAGGAGTTTGGTTCCCGATTCTTGATCCGACGCTTGAAGAATGGAGCCATTATGCAGGACTTGAAGTTTGTAGTAAGCAAACCATTTATATCGAATTTTAGCGTTGATAAGAACTGTAGTAATAGGTTTCAAGGATTTACGCCGTTGCAACGTTTCTGCAGACAAATCTTGTAGGATTTGAATTTTAGAGTCCTCAAATCGCAGATAGCCTGCTGGTCTAGCCATAGTTAACACCTTGGTTTTGGTTCGAGAGTCCATAAACTTAACAATGATATCCCTGGGAACATTATTCTGGCGGGAACGTTGGGAGCCTGCCCTGTAAGCAAAGTCAATCAAGGGAGCTACACCCGCTTCAAGTTGTAAGATTCCCGCCAACCAAGACGCGATAAAAAATTTTAATTCAGTTGTTTTTTCTGCGTCCTCCGGAATCCCTCTGAATTTAAGATTATTCGCTTTCAGTTGATTTTCAAGGGAGATAATTTTGTCTGTGGCCCATTCGTCTTTTTTATAGAAAAAGCATGCATCATCTTGAAGCACCAAACTGTGATCCATAGCAAGATCAGCGGTTTGCGCTATTTGTTCCACAGTTTGTTTAAGATCATTTAGCTGTGTTGTTAAAGGTTTCAGAAGTTCAGTGAGGGTGACGGACATGCTTTTTTCCAGTGAATGTAGGGAGTCGTGGAACTCTTGTTTGGAGACCATGAGGCCTTCTTGTTGTGGATTGTCGCGACCCTCCGCCATTTTAGGAGAAGTAGGATCGGTTTTCCCCGCGGGCCCAGGTTTATCGGGAGGACGAAAAAGGAGGAAACTCCGTTACTTACAGTCGTGGCGTTTCTAGTTTTTGGCCCGTAGTTTTTCCCCATAACAGGCAATCGTTTTTGGGGATCAAGAAGAATGTTAAAGGTTGGTTTGGATGCAAAGTAGGTGGAAGGTTTCAGGGAGCAAGATACTCAGGCGTCCATTGCCGTTCGCGTCGACGCCACGCCCCCCCAAAGGGATGTTAATTATGAAGTGATACTATTTACCTCCAAGCCATGAAAACTAAACTTGTGCATTGTCACGCCTTAAGCCTCTTAAAACAGACAAGACTCTTTCCATCGGATCTTCTGGCAACCAGCACCCTGAAAGATAGGAAACTGAGACCTGGAAGTGTCACTAGCTAAGGTCTATGTCAGAAGAGAGCCTCTCTGATCTAGTCCCAGATTTCCTGGATTGTCAAACTGTGAAAACAACACTGGAGGAGGTCTGGATCAATTGTCTTAGTGCCTTGGCTATTCCAACTATTGCAAGCAGACCCACTGCTATAAAGTCAAGGGACCGCCTCCATAAGGCATTGAAAATGCTCCTAGGTATATGAAATGCTCCTAAAATAACCACTAAGAACCCTTCTAGCCAACCACTAAGTTCGGCTTTAAAAATTGTGATGCTGCTAGTATACAATGTGGTGTCACTTTAAAATCTGTAAGGAAGCCATTAGAAGTTTTGCTGTTTTCCAGTCAGATACCTTGAATTCACTCCCACACGCTAAGTGCCCAGTTGAGCCACCCAATTTCAAGTAGCTGTTCCCATTGACTGCGCTACAACACCTCAAATTCTGTTTCTATTCCTAGCTTACAGTTAGATACAATTAAAGGATCCTGTAGTATTCAGAGAAGAGGAGGCCGGATTTATACCCCGCACTTCCCTCATTGTAGCTAACTATCTCCTCCCCTCCTCTATCCACAAGAGATACCCTGCAAGGTAGGTGGGGCTGAGAGCCCTGAGAGAACCACGAGAACCACACCAAGAGAACTGCGACTGACCCAAGGTCATCCAACCGGCCCCACGTGGGAGCACAGGGAATCAAACCCAGTTCCCCCAGATCACAGTCCACTGCTCTCAAACACTACACCAGAACTACCTCCCTCCGCATGAGGGCGAAGTAAAATCTGAAGATTGGATTCAGAAGTCTTTTGAATAAAACCCTTTAAAAACTGTCAAATTAAACTGAAATCCCTTTTTTCAGCCTCCAATACCTAATCCCAGCTTCAATAAGCATTGAATCAATTTTTTTATATAAGAAATAGCCCCTTCAATAGCACTGTATGCTTCCAAGTTTACTAAAAAATGAGTATTGCCTACTCAAAGCAGCAAATGCTCGCCATGTTCCAGGCAGAGGTCTACCACATCGCCCACTACCAAATCCATCACCTAAGGATGTTGGAGATTGAACCTAGGACTCTCTGCATGCCAAGCAGATGGTCTCTGACTGAGAAATATCCCTTCCCAAAATCCCTCCAATTCTGGTAGTATGGAGACTAGTTCTCTTTTACATCCTACCTTCAAAAAACCACGCCAGCAGCCATGGTGGGACGGGGGGGAAAGAAGAAGAAGAAGAGCAGAGATTGGATTTATACCCTGTCCCTCACTCAGAGTCTCAACGTGACCCACGAACTCCCTTCTCCTCCCCACAGCAGACACTCCACGGGGCAGGCAATGCCGAGAGATCTCTTCCCAAAACTGTACTTGAGAGAGCAGCTCTGAGATAACTTGTGACTGATCGAGGGTCACCCAACCGGAAGTTGTGGCTGCAGGAGGCCCAAAAGCCACCACCACAGACTGTGGCGGACTGTAGAGGGCACCAGAGGTGGAAACAATGCCAACAGGAAACAGACAGGTGCCAAAGTGGGCCATTTTGGGAGGGGTTGTTTTTTGTTTTGCCATGTTCTGGCCCAACCACTTATTTGTAGACTGTTTACTAAATGATGCTCCCATGTTCTTCTTTGGGCCCATGCTGCATATAACCATTAAAAATGGCTGCCAAAGGGAAAGGCCCAAATGGCTGCCACTCCAAGCAGCCCTAAGATGGCTGTCACATTCCACCCACCATAAAATGGCTGCCACTCACCCAGCCGCCCAGCAGAACACTGAATCAAGGCAGGCCAGCATAATGTAGCTTCTGATGATGGTGGGGTGGGGTTTAAATTTATTTATTTATTTATTTAAATTAATGTATTTATTTTCTTTTAAGAGGGCAGACAATAGGGCCGATAAATAACTTGTTTAAAGCAAAAACAGTGACCCAAATCAGACTGCAGCCGTGGTCCCAAAGAAGAAGCCTCTGCCACAGCCCCTGCTCTAGCCTCCACCGCGACCCAGTTGGTCTGTTCGCAGCCGATGCCCTGGCTGCCGCCATCAAGGCTTCTGCCCAGGCCACACGACCAGATGCACCAGCCAGCCTCTAGCATCTCCCCCCGGCCGCCACCACGTCCGAAGCTCTGGCCGCTGTCGCAGCCTCAACCCTGGCTGTACACCGCAGCCCTGACACTCCAGCCAGCTGCAAGCTGCATCCCGATGCTCCGGCCAGCTCGGTGCCATGGCCTGATGTTGCAGCTGGCTCAGTGCTGCAGCCCGATGCTGTGGCCGGCGCAGCAGCAATGTCCTGGTCAATGCCCCAGCCTGCTGCCCCAGCCGCGGACTTGGCCCGCTGCTTCACAGGCCCTCCACAGAGGCCCTGGACTTCGCTCCCTGTGCTACCGAGCACATTGGATCAACTGACGACAGGCAGGAGCAGAGCCTGGCCGTCTATCCTAGCCGGCTCCACCCCCGCCCATGCCACGATGACAGATGTTGTGACTGTTGCTGCCTGGCTTCCTGAGGGTGGCAAAGCAGCCCCAGTGACCAGTGGCGTTACCGGGTCACCGGGAGCTGAGTTCTCCTCCTCTTCCAGCTATGGCTAAATGATGACCTGTGGATCAGGTGTTGAGGGGGGAAAGAAGGTTGCCAGGATGGGTGGGGCAGCAAGGCTCTCATTGCATTGATACTTTTGCCCCCAAAGTGACAAGGGTGGCAGGGCAGTGACACCAGAAAGTGGCATGGTAATGGGGAGAGTAGATGCAAGTCTCACGTGCCTCCAGTATGCATGCTCCTGCTTCCATGGTAGGGGTGCTCATTTTTCCCACCCCACATGGAAGCAACCAAAATTATAAATCCTGGACTGCCTTTGCAAGGAAGAGGAGGGTCAAAGACTTCTCTACAGCACATGTCTGAAAACACCATCTTATTTAATTTTCTCTCACTGGAAAAACTTACCTATAAATATTTTCCAACTAGAATTTTGGGGGACTATTGTATTACTTGGTGGTGGAAAGTGTAGTCAGGTCACAGCTGACATGGTGACTCCATGAGTTTTCAAGGCAAGAGACATTCAGAGGTCATTTGCCATTGCCTGCCTCTGCATAGCAACCCTGGACTTCCTTGGAGGTCTTCTGTCCAAGTACTAACCAGGGCCAGCTCTGCTTAGCTTCTGAAATCTGCTGAGAGCAGGCTAGCCTAGGCCATCCTGGCCACAGTATTGCATTACTTTTTGTCTCCTTATAAAGCTGAGTCATGCTACCACATGTACAACTATACTGTATTTTGCATGTATTTTCCTCTTTTATTCTCAGGAATCACCTCAGATGAATGGTGTTTATCGCAATTTTCTCAAATTCTCAGACAGGAGCTGTCTTTGACTTGTCACTGCCACCACTAAGCATGCTGGAAACATCGGCTATACTTGCAGCTGTTTCAGATGTTACGTTTTTACAGTCATGGAATCATTCCCACAGGTCATTCCTAGTCTGGATACCTGCAAAATGTAACATGTCAGTCTTTGATGTGCACCTTTTTCTTCTCTACCAAAAGTACTGTGGAATTTTTTTTAAAATATATATATTGGTTGTAGGAAAGCAAATTGTACACTAACAGATTTACCCATGTCCTGATATGAGAATCATTTTAAGAGCAGTCTTTTAGGTTCTTGAAAGACTCTGAGTGCCTAATTCCTTGTATCTGCATCACATAAAATATTAATGACTGCCAAATAGTTTCCTCAGAAATTCCCTCCGTGAACTGGTAAAACCAAGTATGTCAGAATGTCCAGTTCTTCCTTGCCTGGCATTCAGGGCTCCTGTGCCTTCCAGGTCCATCCTTTCTGTCAGCCATGCCTCAGGAAGGGTACCAGAATTCAGAGAGGAAAGGGACCCTTGGACCTTCTCTCTCTGGTCATCAACTTTTCTCTGACTGACATGGGATAGGTCTAGCCTTTCCTCCCTGGCCTTCCTTGGCCTGCCCTAATAAAGGCTTGTCTGGGGATAGGCTGACCCTGAACACCTCCAATGCTCTCTCCTTGGAGGGGTCATGGTGATTGACAGGTAACTGGCATCACTGGCTGGGCCTTCCCCTCTCCTGCCCTGCCCTCCACTGGGGTTTCAAGAGGCCACTCAGTCATAGCTGTATATAGATAGATGAGAGAGAGGGAGAGAGAGAGGGGGGGAGGGAGGGAGGAGAGAGAGAGAGAGAGAGAGAGAGAACTGCAGGCCTCCTCCTCTGGCCTATTGCCAGATGCAGCCTGAGCAAGCTGATTTGTGCTTGTGGGTGATGGTGTTGCAAACAGCATGCTTCACACTGTTTGTGGTGGGAGGAGGCAGTGCTGAGCTGAACTTGAGTTCAGTGTGCATGGTGTGTTTTTTTGTGTTTTTTTTTAAAGGTATCCAGTAACCCTAATGCCTGGGCAAGGCTGTCCCCTGCTGAAGCATCTTTAAGAGCAGTCAAGTACAGGATGTGGTTGCCACTCCCAGACACACAGATATAATTTAGCATGGGGAGGGAAGTCTGATAACTCATATTAACATACTAAACAATCAGACTATGCAAAGGTGTCCAAGCAATGCCTATATGGAGACAGATATAGAAACAGAACTAATAGTATTTATTTATTTCATTAGATTTTACACTACCCTCCTCCTGCCAGGGCAGGGTTCAGGGCAGTGTACAACATAGTAAATTCATGAGAAATATAATTTTAAAATGGATTAAAACAATAAAAGCACATTAATTGCCTAAGAGATGGTGCTAAAGTATTCAGCAGTGCCAGTGCTGCATGGGGGCAGGGAGGCAGGGGATGGGAGTGCCAGAAGAATGAGACTGTCGCTGTGCTCAGCCAAATGCCTGGCAAAACATCTCTGCCTTAGAGGACATGCAGAAGTGCGACAAATCCTACAGGGCATGGATGTTATTTGGCAGATTGGGGCTAGAGCAGAAAACTGTTTTCTGCCCTGCCCCTAGTCAAGGATAGCCGGACATCCCTCGGGCTCAGGACCACCAGTAAGTTCTGATCTACTGAGCACCAATGCTCTTCTGGATCTATATTGGGAGAGGCAGACCCGAAGATACGTGGGTTAAGGGCTTTGAAGGTCAACACCAGAACCTTGAACTTGATCTGGTACTCCACCAGAAGCCAGTGCAGCTCTTGCAGCACAAAATGGATGTGTACTGTACACAGGGGCCCCTTAAGGACCCACACAGCTGCATTCTGTACCAGTTGGAGTTTCCAGGTTAATCAGTATGATAGAGCCATTGTTGTCCATGGGATCCACACTTGCTTTATTCCTGAAGAGGCTTAGGGGCTGTGGTTTGGAAAATGCATGAAACATGACAAGAAAACAATGGCACAGCAAAGAGAATCAGAACTGACAAGTGGATTTTGTCTCTTCCAACAAAATTGCATGTGGAAAGCTATCCAATGAAACATATCCTGGCTTGGTTTAGATTCCCAGTTGGCTATATAAATTATATGGTGAGGGAATGTGCCCTCTATAGTCTTCTCCATGTGGTACCATAGTTATGCCTTCTTAAATAACTACAGCCTAACATAAGGTATATGGGAGTGTAGATTTAATGCTGTGTTGCTTTTATACATAACTAGGGAGCAAAGCCCATTGTGGTGGAAGACAACAGGCCCTAGAAAGGAAGGGAGGGAGGTGGAAGGGAGAGAGGGTTGGAGAAAGGAAGGAAGGAAGGAAGGAAGGAAGGAAGGAAGGAAGGAAGGAAGGAAGGAAGGAAGGAAGGAAGGAAGGAAGGAAGGAAGGGGTGAAGAGTGAAAGAAAGGAGAGAGGAAGAAAGGAAAGGGGGGTAGAAAAGGGCTTCTCTGGGCCTTTTCTGTCCCCCACACACCATCCCCTGGGCCTTCTATGGGGGCAGTAGGCAGTGTGTGGGGGAAAGGACTTCTATGGGCCTACTGCCCCCATAGAAGGCCCAGAGGATGGTGTGTGGGGGATGGAAAATGGCTTCTCTGGGCCTACTGCCCCCATAGAAGGCCCAGAGGATGGTGTGTGGGGGATGGAAAATGACTTCTCTGGGCCTACTGCCCCCATAGAAAGCCCAGGGGATGGCGTGTGGGGGACGGAAAATGGCTTCTCTGGGCCTACTGCCCCCATAGAAGGCCCAGGGGATGGCGTGTGGGGGATGGAAAAGGCCTTCTCTGGGCCTACTGCCCCCATAGAAGGCCCAGGGGATGGTGTGTGGGGACGGAAAAGGCCTTCTCTGGGCCTGGTGCCCCATAGAAGGCCCAGGGGATGGCGTGAGGGGGACGGAAAAGGCCTTCTGTGGGCCTAGTGCCCCATAGAAGGCCCAGGGGATGGGGTGTGGGGACGGAAAAGGCCTTCTTTGGGCCTAGTGCCCCATAGAAGGCCCAGGGGATGGCGTGTGGGGACGGAAAAGGCCTTCTCTGGGCCTAGTGACCCATAGAAGGCCCAGGGGATGGCGTGTGGGGATGGAAAATGCCTTCTCTGGGCCTAGTGACCCATAGAAGGCCCAGGGGGTGGGATGTGGGGACGGAAAAGGCCTTCTCTGGGCCTAGTGCCCCATAGAAGACCAAGGGGATGGCGTGTGGGGGACGGAAAAGGCCTTCTCTTGGCCTAGTGCCCCCATAGAAGGTTCAGGGGATGGCGTGTGGGGGATGGAAAAGGGCTTCTCTGGGTCTAGTGCCCCATAGAAGGATGGCTTGTGGGGAACAGAAAAGGCCTTCTCTGGGACTAGTGCCCTATAGAAGGCCCAGGGGATGGCATGTGGGGGACGGAAAAGGCCTTCTCTGGGCCTAGTGCCCCATAGAAGGCCCAGGGGATGGTGTGTGGGGACGGAAAAGGCCTTCTCTGGGCCTAGTGCCCCCATAGAAAGCCCAGGGGATGGTGTGTGGGGACGGAAAAGGCCTTCTCTGGGCCTAGTGCCCCCATAGAAGGCCCAGGGGATGGCGTGTGGGGACGGAAAAGGGCTTCTCTGGGTCTAGTGCCCCATAGAAGGCCCAGGGGATGGCGTGTGGGGGGCGGAAAAGGGGTTCTCTGGGCCTAGTGCCCCATAAAAGGATGGCTTGTGGGGGACAGAAAAGGCCTTCTCTGGGCCTAGTGCCCTATAGAAGGCCCAGGGGATGGCATGTGGGGGACGGAAAAGGCCTTCTCTGGGCCTAGTGCCCCATAGAAGGCCCAGGGGATGGCGTGTGGGGACGGAAAAGGCCTTCTCTTGGCCTAGTGCCCCATAGAAAGCCCAGGGGATGGTGTGTGGGGACGGAAAAGGCCTTCTCTGGGTCTAGTGCCCCATGGAAGGCCCAGGGGATGGCGTGTGGGGGGCGGAAAAGGGCTTCTCTGGGCCTAGTGCCCCCATAGAAGCCCCAGGGGATGGCGTGGGGGACAGAAAAGGCCTTCTCTGGGCCTAGTGCCATAGAAGGCTCAGGGGATAGCGTGTGGGGGCGGAAAAGGGGTTGTCTGGGCCTGGTGCCCCATAGAAGGCTCAGGGGATGGCGTGTGGGGGACGGAAAAGGCCTTCTCTGGGCCTAGTGCCCCATAGAAGGCTCAGGGGATGGCGTGTGGGGGATGGAAAAGGCCTTCTCTGGGTCTGGTGCCCCCATAGAAGGCCCAGGCGATGGCGTGTGGGGAACGGAAAAGGGCTTCTCTGGGCCTAGGCCCCTCATAGAAGGCCCAGGGAATGGTGTGGGGGGCCCAAAAGGGCTTCTCTCACTTGCCTCAGCCTTGAGGGCCTGTCCCTGCGCTCACACTCCAGACGGTCCTCTCCTGTCGGCGGACTGGAGCAGACTGAGCTGAAAACACTGATTGGGGCTGACGTGGGTGGGACTTTGCGAAGCAGCCAGTCAGCCCTGGCCAGTGTCTTCTGACTGCCAGTTCTTGAGCCGAATCAATTATGGCAAGCATAGAATGCTGTGGAACCAATATTCAAATATATATAAGGACAGGATAATAAGAGTTCCAAGCATGAATTCATGCTCAATTGGAACCCATCAGACTCTTAGAGCAGGGGTGTCAAACATTTGGCCTGTGGGCCAGATCCAGCCCCTTCAGGGCTCCTATCCAACCCAGGAGTAACTGACTCTCTGCTGCTTTCTGCTTTCTGTTTCCTGTATTGCAGCTACTTTTGCCCAGTCTCTCCTATTTCCTGCTTCACAGAAGAAAGAGAGAAAGCCAAGCCGTCGATTGGCTGAGGGCTCCTCCCCTCCTTTGGGGAGGGGGAAGGAAAGAGCCAGAGAGAAAGAGTCCCCTGGCACTTTTTATATCAACAATGTTGTAAAGTACTGGGTTTCGGGCCTCATGACTCGGACGACGACATAAGAGAAGACGCGTTTATTCGTACTTCACATAAGACAAGAACCCACAGCAACGGCCGGAGGCCAACTATATACAGTTAGGGGGACGGCCCTATATTCCTATTGGCGGGTTTGAATCGCCCGCCAATGCTGCCATTGGTTCACTACTGGCGAGCTCAGGAACCTAGTCCCTATTGTTCTCAGAGAGCGAAGCTTGGCTGTATTTCACCTAGCTCTGCCTTCTGATCCCAGGACACAACACCCCTCCCCCCATAGTTCGTCTCCTATCAGGTGACGTAGTCTTTCAAGTATGTTGGTGCCCTCCCGTTCTCTTAGCGAACGTCGGGGGCCGGTACCGGACTGGCGGGGCCCCTATCGGGTGGTCCGCCAGCACAAGGAGCCTGGATCTCTGGTAGTAGTCGAGGCGGTGACGGTGGCGGCTGTAACGGCGGCGGCAGCGGCGGCGGCGGTTCACCTGTCACCGGGGCCCCCTCCGGATTCCGTGGACTTTCCGGCGCTGAGCTCCGCTGTCGGTGCTTGTGGTCGATCGGGTGCTGGGGCGGCCGCGGCATTTCCTGGTAACTGGATCTCTGTGTCGGGGTCTTGCCGCTTCCGGAGCTGGTCGACGTGTTTTCGGAGGACCCGGTCCCCATCTGTTAGGACTTCGTATGACACTGGCCCTGTGGGTTTTAGGATGCGCCCGGCCACCCACTGAGGCCCCGCCCCGTAGTTCCGGAAGTAGACAGGTTCCCCGGGAGGAAGCTTCGGGGCGCCTCCCGGGTCTCGACCAGCTTTCTCTCTGGGGCTCGGTCCGGGTGGAGTCTGTCTAATAATGTGGTAGGGCGGCGACCCATTAATAGTTCTGCGGGGCAATGCCCGGAGATGGGGTTTGGGGTGGTACGGTATGTAAGAAGAAAGCGGGCCAGCCGGAACTCCCAGTCCCCCTCCGTTATGCGGCTCAGGGCTTCTTTAGCGGTGCGTACCGTTCTCTCCGCCTGTCCATTGGTTGCCGGGTGGAAGGGCGCTGATCGGATGTGCCGGATTAGGTTCTTTTCGAGGAACGCTTGGAACTCCGCAGATGTGAATGCTGCCCCGTTGTCCGACACGATGGTGTCTGGCAGCCCGTGCGTCGCAAATATTTTCCGCAGGGCCCTTATTGCCGCTTTGGCAGAGGTGGTAGACACTGGGCTTATTTCCACCCATTTCGAGTAAGAGTCTACCGTTACCATGAACTGGAGCCCCTGGAATGGCCCAGCAAAATCTATGTGCAGGCGTGACCACGGCTTGTGGGTAGACTCCCAGCTTTGGGTTGGCGCTCTCGGTGGATTGGGGCAGACTTCCTGACACCGTGTGCACCCTCGGACCCAGGATTCAATTTCTGCGTCCATCCCGGGCCACCACACGTAGCTCCTTGCCAGAGCTTTCATTCGTACAATGCCAGGGTGAGCCTCGTGCAGCGTTTCTAGCACCCCTTTTCTCATGGGCCCCGGAATGATCACCCTGTCCCCCCATAGTAAACACCCTTTCAATGCGGACAACTCTTCCCGCCGGGCTTTGTATGCTGTGAACTCTGGCCCTGTCTGTTCCGCTGGCCATCCCCTCACCACCCAGTTTAGGACCCGGGAGAGAATGGGATCACGGGACGTGCGAGCGGCCACATCAGCAGCCTGAAGGGGGGGGTTTGGCAGTTCCTCCATTAGCAAGACAGCGGGGGCTGGGGCCGGATCCACCCCCGTCTGCAGCAGCGGCAGACGGCTCAAGGCGTCTGCATGACCCAGCGCCTTGCCCGGCCGATGCTCCAGTCGGTACTGGTAACCCGCTAAAAACAAGGACCAGCGCAACACCCGGGGCGACAAGACCTGCGGCGTTTGTTTGTCCGCCGCGAACAGTCCCAGGAGCGGCTTATGATCTGTAACGAGCGTGAAGGGCCGCCCGTACACAAAATTGTGGAACTTTTTACCCCCGCCACCAGTGCCAAGCCCTCCCGGTCGATTTGGGCATAGTTCCGGCTCCGCGGGGGACAGCGTGCGGGAGTAGTAAGCCACCGGGACCTCCCTCCCATCCGGTAGCTTGTGTGCCAAGACTGCCCCGACCCCATACGGTGATGCGTCGCACGCAAGGATGACCGGGAGCTTTTCATCAAAGTGGGCGAGTACCGCGTTCGAAATCAAGAGTACTTTAACCCCCCGAAACGCCGCCTCCTCCCTCGCTCCCCATGCCCAAGGTGTCGCCTTATCCAGCAGCCTGTGTAGGGGTTCGGCCACGGCGGCTTTATGGGGGAGAAAGGCGTGGTAAAAGTTCAGGAGGCCTAAGAACGCCTGGAGCTCCGCCTTGGACTTCGGGGCAGGGGCCTCCACGATGGCCTTCACCTTGTCCCTCGCCGGATGCAGGCCTGTAGCATCTACCCGGTACCCCAAGAACTCCACCTCCGGCACCCCAAGGAGGCACTTTTCCCGCTTCACTTTCAGCCCCGCGGCTTGGAAGCGTCCCAGTACCGTTCGGAGGTGGGCGGCGAAGCTTTCAGGGGTGGTCGCGGCGATGAGGACGTCGTCGAAGAACGGCGTCACTCCAGGGATCCCTTTTAACAAATCATCCATTAGATTTTGGAAGATCCCTGGGGCCACACTGACCCCGAACTGCAGCCGCTTCACCCGGAAGGCCCCCGGTGGGTCACTATTGTCTGTGCCTCGGCAGTGGCCTCATCTACCGGGAGTTGCTGGTACGCCTGCGCGAGATCCAGCTTTCCAAATATGCGCGCCCCCACCAGTGTTGCTAAGACATGGCTGACCACGGGTACGGGGTATGCGTGCGCCTGAAGTGCCTGATTAATAGTGCACTTATAATCCGCGCAGATGCGGATCTCCCCGTTTGGCTTGACGGGTGTTACGATCGGGGTCTCCCATCGAGCGTTCGGGACGGGCTCTAAGACTCCCTGGGCCACTAACCGGTCCAGTTCGGTCTCTATTTTAGGGCGGAGGGCCAGGGGCACGGTGCGGAAGCGCCGACGGATGGGCGTCACGGTGGGGTCTAAGTGGAGCGACACCGGGGGCCCTTTGTAACACCCCAGTTTCCCGTCAAAGACCTCCGGGAATTCCTTGCACACCGCCCCCCAGTCCCGCACCCCGCACTTATTCACTCCCCCAATCGATATGCCTAGGGCCTCGAACCACGCCCGCCCCAGGAGACTCGCAAGATTTCCCTCAACCACCACCAAGTCCAAGTTCCCCTCAAAGTCTCGGTACTGCACTCGGAAAGTGCCGACTCCCCGGATGGGGACAGGGTTCTTTTGAAAGTCCACCAAGCTTAGTGGCGATGGACGTAGAGGGGGTCCCCTAGTGGGCAAAGTCTTTTTAAAGTGTCCAGGGAAATGATGGACGCCGCCGATCCCGAGTCCACTTCCATGCAACAGGGGGACCCCTCGATCCACACGGTTACTTGGATCTTCGGGGCAGAGGAGAGGTTGGGGTTGGGGAGGCGAAGTACCTGCAGCGGTTGGTCGGTGAGGTGGTACAACTCGGCGACCTCTTCGGTTGTCTCGTATGCGGTGGACGATGCGCGGTGCTGGGAGACCGACGATCTCGAATTCTGGGGGCCCTTGGACCGGCAGACCCGTGCGAGGTGTCCCTGCTTTCCGCACCCGTGACAGACAGCATCCCGGAACTTGCAGGATTTCCGTCCGTGGCCCTCCCCGCAGCTGGCACAGACGGATCGGTTGCCGGAATACTTGGCTGGCTCTCTGTTGGCCTGCTGGAACGGCGCCGGCCGGCGTTGTTGGGGTTTGAGGGCGAAGACCTCGTCCGACTCTTCATTCCCGGGGCTTGGGCTCCTTCCGACCACCTGCGCGGCCGCGACCGGGCGATCCCCTTCTGCGGCCTCGTGGGCAGTGGCGGCGTCGAGGGCCTCGTCCAAGGAGAGCTTCCGGTGTCCCACCAACTTGCGCCGCAGCTTGGAGTCCGCCAGGCCCCACACGAACTGTGTCAGCAGGTTGTCCTCCACCTTCGGGAACCCGCAGTCCACGGCGAGCGCCCTTAGCGCGGCCAGGAAGTTGGCGATGGATTCCCCTTGGGCCTGGACTCGCCTCTGGAAATCCATCCTCTTGGCCAGGAAGGTCGGCCGGGGGCTGAAATAAGCGTTGAGGACATCTAGGATCTCCCCAAACGAGCTCTCCAGGGCCGTGTGGGGCACCAAGAGGCTCTTGGCGAGGCGGACGGTTTGGGTGCCGCACGCGTTCAACAGGATCGATCGTTTCTGGTCTGGGTGGCGGATTTCGTTGAGCTCCAGATAGCTGATGAGCTGGTCGACCCATGCGTCCCAGGTTTCTGGCTGCGACGGATCGAAGCGCTCGAGAGTCACATGAGAGGCTGCCATGGTTCTGTCGGGAACGGCGTGTGCCGGGGCGAGCGGTGCGGGGCTGCTCTCGGGGTCAGCGATGCGATGCTCGGCGAGCGGTGCGGTGCTGCTCTCGGGGTCAGCGATGCGTTGCTCGGCGGTGTCCTTTTCGTCGCTCATGGAGTCATAGAAGGCGTTGAAATCCCACCTTCGTCGCCACTGTAAAGTACTGGGTTTCGGGCCTCATGACTCGGACGACGACATAAGAGAAGACGCGTTTATTCGTACTTCACATAAGACAAGAACCCACAGCAACGGCCAGAGGCCAACTATATACAGTTAGGGGGACGGCCCTATATTCCTATTGGCGGGTTTGAATCGCCCGCCAATGCTGCCATTGGTTCACTACTGGCGAGCTCAGGAACCTAGTCCCTATTGTTCTCAGAGAGCGAAGCTTGGCTGTATTTCACCTAGCTCTGCCTTCTGATCCCAGGACAC
>JAPDNY010000722.1:0-26312 GCA_029375565.1 Gekko gecko | reverse complement strand
CTAGCCTCCAGGCGAGACCCGGACATCTTCTGCAATGACAACTGATCAAAAATTACAGAGATCAGCTCCCCTTCAAAAACTAAGCTTGAGTCCTGTGGCACCTTTAAGACCAACAAAGTTTAATTCTGGGTATAAGCTTTTGTGAAAAAGTGTACATGGACACAAAAACTTCGGGTGCGTTCCTACGGGCAGCTAATCCCGCCATTATGCTGGCTCAGATTTGATCCAGATCTTTTTAATCCATCCTCGCATGATCAGACACCCCCCGTGGGAATCGCCTTACCGCGCGCTGCTTCCGCTGTGGATTGTCTGGACAGCATTCACTGAAGGAGGAACGCGCGGTGGTGGTTTTTTTTAAAAAAACTTTTTGTGCATGTGTGTAGGCGTGACTGTGCGTCCTTGTAGATCCAAGGCACTTGCAGGGATGGACTAAAGGAGTCCCAGCCATCCCCCTTGCCATTGAGATCGTGCTCAATGGAGGGACTATTTTGCATGTTAGAAGACTCATCCTCCTCCAGGTCCCATTCCATTAACTGATCGTCCTTAAAGTGACGGGTCATTCATAAACATTATATTCTTCGTGGCGCTGAATTGGGGTTCTGCAGCCTCATTTTTAAATGCATTTAAGTGCATATTGGGTAGTGATTTTTTAAAAATCGCGCCTCTCTCGGGATGGTCTGATGTCAGACCACCCCGATGGGAGGATTGCACGCCGGTGGCACGACCAGATGGGTGAAAATCCGCTGTTGTCCTTTCTGGCCTGGAAAACTCCAGATTTAAAGTGCTATCTTTTAAGTCCGATTACGAGGTGCAGCAAAATGGGATGTCTACGGAACAGGGATGTTTCCCAGATGTTTGTGTCTGGACGTTCCACTTAAATCCACCAGGAAATTGTGCATGTCGCAGATCTAAAGAGCTGTCTGGTCAGGACCTTCTACTCAGAATTTAAACTTTGTTGGTCTTAATGGTGCCACCGGACTCAAACTTTGCTCTATTGCGGGGATGCCAAACATACAGCCCGCAGGCCAGAACTGGCTCATCCAGAGCTCTTATCAAGCCCATGGGCCGCTAACCAACCAAACAGATTGCTCTGCTCATAATATCCTATGGTAGTTTGAATACTGAATGAGCAGCATCTTGCCAAAGGAGCTGCAGCGGTACCTGATGACGCAGCGGCAAGAGCGACCACCCTTTTCTGCAAACGATAGGCCCTTAATAAAGAGCCCTTGGAGAGCATCTCATTTAGGGATGGAGCCTGGAGAGGACATGTGTAAAGTACTGGGTTTCGGGCCTCATGACTCGGACGACGACATAAGAGAAGACGCGTTTATTCGTACTTCACACAAGACAAACAGTAACGGCCGGAGGCCAACTATATACAGTTAGGGGGGACGGCCCCACATTCCTATTGGCGGGTTTGAATCGCCCGCCAATGCTGCCATTGGTTCTCTACTGGCGAGCTCAGGAACCTAGTCCCTATTGTTCTCAGAGAGCGAAGCTTGGCTGTATTTTGCCAGCTCTGCCTTCTGATCCCAGGACACAACAACATGGACCTCCACGGGGTAGAATCCCAGAGCCTACCTTCCAAAGCAGCCATTTTCTCCGGGGGAACTGATCTCTGTAGTCTGCAGATGAGCTGTAATTCCAGAGGATCTCCAGGTCCCACCTGGAGGCTGGCATCCCTACTGGAGGGCCCTGGTCCGTATTTGGATGGGAGACCACCAAGAAAATCCAGGGTTCCTATACAGAGGCAGGCAATGGCAAACTGCCTCCGCACAGCTCTTGCCTTGAAAAACCCATAAAGGGTCACTGTAAGTCGGCTGCGACTTGATGACACTTTACATACTATTATATATCAGACTCAGGCAGCTCATTAACAAGCGAGTTCAGCTTTATTACATCAGAACAACCAACAACAGACAACAGGAGCAATAAGCTCCTTTTAAACTTCCCGGGCTGGCCAGGCCACGCCCAGTCGCTCGGTAAGGACCAACCCCTGTTCGTCCATAAAGACCAATGGTAGTTGTTCCCTCTGAGATCAGTCCTGAGCTCTGATTGGCGTGCGTTTCACCACAGCCAATCAGATCGTACATTTTACAATACCAGAGCTCTATGTAGCTCTGGTCGAAGCTGGGAATAACTGTTTGTAATCGCAATACACAACACATACACACAAGCTACCTAAGGTGGGGGTGTCAAACATATGGCCCGTGGGCCAGAACTGGCTCATCCAGGGAGAGTCAGTTTGGTGTAGTGGTTAAGTGCATGAAATCTAATCTGAGAGAACCGGGTTTGATTCCCCACTCCTCCACTTGCACCTGGCTGGATGACTTTGGGCAAGCTGTAGTTCTGATAAGAGCTGTTCTTGAAAAAGAGCAGTTTCTGTCAGAGCTCTCTCGAGGCCCACCTACCTCACAGGGTGTCAGTTGTGGGGAGGGGAAGGGGAAAGTAGTTTGTAAGCCGCTCTGAGACGCCTTTGGGCAGTGAAGGGCGAGATATAAATTCAATCTCCTCCCCCTCCTCCTTAGGCTTCCCAAGAACTTACCGTGTGCCGGCGGGGGACGGATATGTCCTTGCAGGACCATCCCCAGGGGAAGGAGAGGCGCGGAGCACCATGCCGTCGCCAGGAAGGGATGGTAGGCGACACTCTGGCAATGGGGCTGGAAACTCGATGGTACCATCGAGTTTTCAGCCCCATTGCCAGAGCGTCACCTGGTATCACTTCCTGGCGACGGCATGGTGCGTTACCAGAAGACTGGTCCGGCCGGGGAGCATTCGTCCCCCGCCCCCAGACGGTAAGTTCTTGGGAACCCTAGTCCTCCTCCTCTTATCCAGGCCATGAGCAACGGGTCATTACCTCAATTGCCAGATGACAGAGGCTGTGCATTATGTTCCTGTGCTAATGAGTAACAGGTGGTGGAAATGGGAGCGTGGGCATCAGGGAGATACTTTGAGGAAATACCGGGAGAGTGTTACTGGTTTCAGCATGTTTGTGTTTTGAGTAAAAAAATAATATCATTCATTGGGCTTGCCAGCAGTGTTCCCTCTAAGCTGAGTCAGTGTGAGCTAGCTCACAGCTTTTTAGCCTCCAGCGCACACATTTTTGTCTTAGCTCAGGAAGGATGGCTCCAGGGCACGCTAATTTATGCAGCAGCCAAACCACTCGCTTACAACTTTAATGCCTGCAGCACACACAGTAGAATTTGTGTTCACAAGACTCCACAGCTTAGAGGGAACATTGCTTGCCAGTGTCCTTTTTATAATGTTTATAAGGATCCATAGGCAACCTACTAGAGACCACTGAGACATGAAACATGGCAGAAAAGGGTGTAAAAATAACATAAAAGAAACAAAAGCAATGAAATGGGGTGGGCCCGTAACCAGTGTTCCCTCTAAGCTGAGTTAGTGGTGAACTGGCTCACAGTTCTTTTAACTTCCAGCTGACACATTTTTTGCCTTAGCTCAGGAAGGAGGGCTCCAAAGCAAACTCATTTATGCAGCAGCCAAATCACTCGCTCTCGACTTTCATGCCTGCAGCTCACAAAGTCAAATTTTTGCTCACAAGACTCCACAGCTTAGAGGGAGCATTGAACATAAGAACATAAGAGAACATAAGAGAAGCCAATGTTGAAACAGGCCAATGGCCCATCTAGTCCAACACTCTGTCACACTGCGGCCAAAATATACCAGATGCCATCAGGAGGTCCAGCAGTGGGGCCAGGACACTAGAAGCCCTCCCACTGCTGCCCCCTCCAGCACCAAGAATAGAGTGCATCACCTGCCCCAGACTGAGAGTTCCCATCTATACCCTGTGGTCATCCAGCCACTCCCACCTTCTGCTTCTTATTCTTTTTACCTTATTTGTTATCAAAACCCAGGGCCCTTTTTTGTAGCAGGAATTCCTTTGCATGTTAGGCCACACACCCCTAATGTAGCCAATCATAATGAGTTTCTGCGGTTGGGTGTGGCCTAATATGCTAATGAGTTCCTGCTGGGCCTTTTCTTTTTCCAGCCGGAACTCTGTTCCTGTGCATTCCTGCCCAAAAATAGCCCTGGTTCTAGGGTTGCCAGCCTCTTGGTGGGGTCTGGAGATTTCCTGGAATTACAACTGATCTCCAGACAACAGAGATCAGATCCTCTGGAAGAAATGGCTGCTTTGGAAGGCGGACTCCCGGGCATTTTACCCTGGAACAGAAATCCCCCTCTGCATTGCATGCCGCTTTCGCTTTGATTGATTGTCGGATTTTATGGCAGTGTCCAGACTGCATGCCGCTTTCACTTCGTTTGATCTCTCGGTTTTAAGGTAGCCTTCTACATGGATTTATGGCCATCTTATGGCCATTCAGGGGTGACTCTGCAGTCAGTACGGTGTTGGCCTGGGGTATTTGAATGTGGCTTTGAACTGCATCTTCTTCGGTTCCAGTGTGGGTTTGGTAAAACAACAGACCGAATGCTAGATGCAGACTGCGCCACGGTTAGACCGTGTTACCAATGCAACAAACATGAAACTGAGCAAACTCCAGAGGACGGCGGAAGACAGGAGGGCCTGGCGTGATGTAGTCCACGGGGTCGTGAAGAGTTGGACTCGACCGTGCGACTGAACAACAAAAGCAACTTGGGAAACTGCTCAGAAGTAGACTCCATGCCACTGCCAAAACACGCCAGATAGGGCCCTTGTACCAACAGCCCAGCTGTTAATGATCAATGCTATTTTTGCTCAACCACGTCTTATTTCAGCCGTGATTCTTACCTGCAGACAGAAAGCCAGGGAAAGGAACTAACTTGCAATTACCGGGGTTGTGAAAATGAGGAGGGGACTCTTCACACACGCCAGAGCATGAATGAGTTGATTGTGACTGGGTGTGACTCCATTCAGAAGGGCTGAAAGAGCACCGACGAGGGACCGGTGATTAGCTGTGGCAGAAGAGCCGTTGTCTCGCACACCGCTGGAAATAGAACTTTCCTTTAATAGCTCATTGTCTATGTGTTTTTGAAAGGCTGGTATTGCGGCATACGGTATAAAAAGGAAAGGCGACTCACTGTGCCTATATTAAAAATTTGAAATCGATAGGGAGGACTATTGCTAGAATGTGATGGGTCTGATCCTGACACAGCACACTGATATTTCGCATTTCTTAACTTCTGGGACCTGCATAGGCCCATAGCCGGGGGGGGGGAGGCTGACAAGGGCAATGCCTCCCCAAGAATATGCCCAGCCCTCTCAGGGGAGGGGAAGGGGTAGCCTCACCGGGTCTTCCTGCTTCCACAGCCGGCATCTCAAACTTTCTTTTTAATTTATTTAATAAAAGAACAATTAAAAATAAGAAAGTAAATCCTGATGTTTGTGCTGAGCAAACAAGGAGGTGTTGCTTTTATGCGCTGCTGACGCTTCTAAGAGGGGCATCCATTTTTCTTGGAGGTTGTCAGGAACGGGTTGGTTTTCAGATCAAAAGATACTGGTGGAGACTTTGTCCTGTAAAAAAAAGTCCCACAATTTCAGGTACCAATCGTTCAATAGCAGGGTCTTCTTAGATTTCCAGTAATATGCAATAACATTCCTAGCAGCCACAAGACATAATTCTACTAGCTCTTTAGTAAGTCCATTGGGAACAGGATGGCTCCAGTGATTCAGAAGGAACAAGGAGGGTTGTAGTTGTAAAGCACAACCTGTAATTAGAAATATTTGGGCTTTAACTTCTCTCCAGAAGGTCTGGACCCTGGGGCACTTCCACCAGCAATGAATATAGGTGCGGCGTCTCAAACTTTGAAAAGCTGGCTGCAGTAGCGGGAAGACCCGGTGAGGTTGCACCTCTCCCTCCCCTCTTTCTCAGCTGTGGTCGCCACATGGAAGATCCGGTGAGGTCACGTGATGGTCTCCCTTCTCTCTCCCCTCTGACGGGAGCCTGAGGCATTGGGGGGGGGGCTTTTTTTAAAAAACAACAAATAAAAGGTTTATTTTTACAGGAGGCCAGTCAAATATGGGAAACAAACAAGGTGCAAGAACGATAATGATAAGTGGGTGAAGAGAAAAGAAACCAAATGCCCTGACGCGACTGGACTCACAGTCCCTAGCTCATTGTCTCAGTTGGGCCTGGGTCTGCTCACCCCCTCCTCTCAGGGTGAGGGTCTCTCCCAGCAGCAGCCTTCCCTCTGGCCCTGCTCTCTTGGAAGAAAGAACAGCTCTTCTTCTGTACCAGCTCTTTTGTTATAAGTCCCCTTTCTCTGTGATTGGCTAAAATTGGCACCAAAACCTCTCAGGGGCTTCTGGGAGTTCTAGGCCTGGCCTCCTCCCACTGCTACTCAGGCTCCCTGGGCCTGCTAGGCCTTTCCCTGCTCAGCCCAGATCATGACAGTGCTGATCCCAGTAACAGAGAAAGGGAAGCTCAGTTTTCCTGGAGATATTATTATTATTGATGATGATGATGCCATCGGGGTGAGCGAGCTGCCACGCGGATGGAGCTGCCCCCAATTTGCCTTCCCAGCAAAAAGGTTCTGGTTATGGGGCTGGACCTGCAGCGTCTCTTCCTGACAAGAGCACGTCAATTACTTATTTGTGAGCATTTATTGGTCCAAACATGTGAATCTTTAAAGGTTTCCCATTGGTGGACATCATAGAACTTTGCTGGATCAGACCAAAGTCCACCATTCTGTGGGATCAGATACCACTGGGAATCTTGCAAACGGGACCAGCATGTAATCAGAGGTAGGCTGCATCTGATCATGAAGGTGTCATTTACTTATCATAGTGAATAGCCATTGTTACATGGAACCTTCATACATATACACATTTATTATTTTTAGTTAGCTGCGTTTCTTCCTTGTGGAACTCAAGGTGGCTGACAATATTGATAAGAAGCATAAACTGAATACATTAAAAACACGGCAATAATGATAAATACTTATCGTGTGGCATTGTGTGTAGTGTAGCCAGGAGATCCTAAGATTGTCTGGCAGGCTGAAGTTCTAGCTCTTTTAGGTCGGATCTGCATTTGCATTTTAAATCAGCGTTGTGCTGCTGTGACGCTGTCTCTCTCTATGCTTGATGGCATCACAGCTGCACGAGACTGATTTAAAATTGCAAATGCAGATTCGACCTTAGAGTTATGCACCACTAGGGGGTGAGCTAGACTTATTTTGGGGGCTGAGAGAGCTCTGAAAGAGCTGTGACTGACCCAAGGTCACCCAGCTGGCTTCATATGGAAGAATGCAGAATTGAACCTGGTTCTGCAGACTGGAGTCTGTCGCTCTTAACCACTATACCACGCTGGCTCTCGCACACTGCAATGAGCGGAAAGGAGATGGAATTGTAGATAGCATTGTGAGAGCTTCACCCCTCCCCCCTTAATTGCACAAATCTTATGTTTTGAGTTTTTAAAATTTTTCTAGAAACAAGTAATTTTGACAAATCCCCCGTTTCTGTGTATGGCTGCACTGTGTGGACTTTTAAAATTTGCATTCAGGAACCATGTTCAAAATTAGGTACATGCAGGGCTATTTTTGGGCAGGAACGCACAGGAACGGAGTTCCGGCTGGCTCCCAAGTTGGCCACGCCCAGCAGGAACTCATTAGCATAATAGGCCACACCCAACAGCAGAAACTCATCAGGATTGCTTACCTTAGGGGTGTGGCCTAACATGCAAAGGAGTTCCTGCTCCAAAAAAGCCCTGGGTTTTGACAACAAACAAGGTAAACAGAATAAGAAGCAAATGGTGGGTGGTATCACGGGGGTGTGGCCTAATGTGCTAATGAGCTGTGCTGTCAGGGGTGTGGCCTAGTATGCTAATACATTTCTGCTATTGGGTGTGGCCTATTATGCTAATGAGTTCCTGCTGGGCTTTTTCTACCAAAAAAGCCCTGGATATGTGGATATGAAATTTCCTTCCTGCCATCCAGGGATTCCTGCTTCCTCTGTAAACCCATTCTGATTATTTAGAACGTATCCATACGAAGTATTTATTTTACTTTTTTAAAAAGGAAGTGGGAGTTTTATGTGTGTGTGTAAGTGAATATGCATAATTCCAATACCCAAGATCTACTTAATGTATTGAAAGGTTTCCCATCAGGTTCAGAAGGATCAAATCCTCACAGTAAAACAATTAATTAACATTCCTTAGATTAAAATATTGCTTTAATAAATTGTATAGTCAATTACTGGCATTAATCATATCAAGACCATTAAGAGTGGTGATTACGAAGTACTTTTATTGCATCCAGGATATTAATTAAATTAAAAGTGATGAGGGCTCATGTGCCTGTTTCGGAACGACATAGGATTATTACCTTCTCTGTAAGTTAAAAGTAAAAATGGGAGATTACTTTGAAGCCCCACTGATTTCAACGGGACAGACTGAAGCCCATAAATTGAAGTGGAATTGACAGTTTGGTGTAGTGGTTAAGAAGGCAGACTCTTATCTGGGAGAACCGGGTTTGATTCCCCACTTCTCCACATACAGCTGCTGGTGTGACTTTGGGTCAGTCATAAGTTCTTTCAGAGCTGTTCTCTCAAGGGCAGTCCTTGAAAAGAGCTCTCTCAGTCCCACCTACCTCACAGGATGCCTGTTGTGGGGAGGGGAAGGGAAAGGAGATTGTAAGCCACTCTGAGACTCCTTTGTGTTGTGAAGAGTGGGGTATAAATCCAATCTCTCTTGACTTTAATGGACTTAGAAGGGCATTAAACATGTGTAGAATTTCATACATTTCGCCTGCACTTACCCACCTTTCTTTAGCTGTGCCTCTGCTCCCTCCCACTCCACAAAAATCATGACACTTTTCAGGTGGGCAGCCAAGATGGTCTGCAGTAGAACAGCAAGAGTCAAGCACAGCCAGTTTGGTGTAGTGGTTAAGTGCGTGGACTCTAATCTGGGAGACCCAGGTTTGATTCCCCACTCTTCCACTGGCACCTGCTGGATGACCTTGGGCAAGCCATAGTTCTGTCAGAGTAGTCCATGAAAGAGCAGTTCTTGAAAGAGCTCCCTCAGCCCCACCTACCTCACAGGGTGTGTGTTGTGGGGAGGGGAAGGGAAGGGAGTTTGTAAGCCACTCTGAGACTCCTTTGGGTAGTGAAGGGCAGTGTATAAATCCAATTCCTCCTCCTCCTCCTCCTCCTCCTCCTCCTCCTCCTCCTCCTCCTCCTCTTCTTCTTCTTCTTCTTCTTCTTCTTCTTCTTCTTCTTCTTCTTCTTCTTCTTCTTCTTCTTCTTCTTCTTCTTCTTCTTCTTCTCCAACAAGATTACCAGGTTATCAGCCCTGGAGAGTCAAAGCTCCCTTTGTCAGATAAATCAACTCCCTTCGTCGGCTACTTTCCCATATCTGATGAAGGGCGCTTTGACTCTCAAACGGCTGTGGTCACACATACTAAACAGTCCACTTTCTTTTTCTTTTTTTTTTGTAAAACTCTCTTAAAAAGAGAGAATTTTATTCTTTTTATAAGAAAAGGGAAGGGTAGACAGATGGAGAAAGAAAAAGGTGGAGTGAAATTTTTTTCTGTTAGTGAGAGTTAGTTTAGGTTAATAACCAATACCAAGATTTGGCATCCATCATGGTTAGAAGATCTTCTTTTTAACTAAAGCAAAGTCCAAAATCACTCTGTTAATGCAGTTAGTAAAGTCCATTGGGGTTAGTAATTAAACAGCTCCTTCCAGATGTAACACGAACAGTCCTCAAAGTATCTTCTTCTTAATTTTCTTCCAGTTATGGATTAAGTCCATTTTAACTTTGAAGTCTTCCGTTCCATCACCTTCCCTGGGCTGCTGTCATCTGCACTTATCCCAATTTTGAATGCTGCATCCTTCTTCCTGCTGGCGTGTCTCTTCAGGAGTTTCTGTGTTTTGAAGATGAAATCCTTCTTCTTTCTTTTCTTTTTTTTTCTTAAACTTCTGGCCTTCAAGCTTCCAGGGCTCCACAAACTCAGCAAATGAAATTAGATCTCCCGTTTGTCGCCTGCTATGCTCGACATCCCCTTCTACTGGCAGAGTATTTCTTTTTATAAAGGCGGAATAGGCTTTGGGAGCCTTATCCACCTCTTCTTTTAACTTTATCGCTTCACTGCCAGTTAGGGGTGTCAAGACATTTGTCAAGGTAAATCCGAGATCTTCTTTCTCCTCTTCTTTAGCGCCCTGGAAACCTGGAATCAAATTCGATTTCTGTTCAATCTCCTTCATCTTTCTAGTTGTTTCCAATATCTGTTTCTGTCGACTGATGAGAACACTTTCCATTTTAAACAAAGTTTGGTTGATCTTCTGCAATTGTTCCAGCAGGGGGCACAGCATCTCCTTTTTCTGTTGATTGACAGCAAGCTCTTGGGGGGGGCTATCTGGACCGGAAGTCCCTCCTCTCTTCTCTTCCGGTGTCTGCAGGGCTTTTTCCAGTATCGACATTTTGTTTTTTTGTTTACTTTTAAAAAAGTTCGTGCCGCATCCCCCAGGAAGCTAAGATGAACACATTCTTCCATGCAACCCCAACGGTACTTTCACCAACACTTTGTTTTCTTTCTGCCCCCCTTCGCGCTCCCTTTGAATAGCTTGCTTCTCGAGGGGGTGGGGACTCCTCCCTCCTCCCAACGCTTATACGCATGCAGGGGGCTCTGATTTACGCCTCAAAATAGATCTTCAACTCACGATTCGATGCCACTACTTCTTTTTATGTTGAACCATAGCGCTGTTTTCACTCCTGGAATTCGGTGGCGCCGCTAAGTCCCATTACGGGCACGCCGCAGCGGGGCCGATTGGGGCGGGGAGAAAGCCTCAATTTCCCGGCTGTCTGCCGGCAAAGAGGCTACTCCCCAAGCGCCCCCGGTTCGGAGCCTTTACCTAAGGCTCACTAGGGTCTTTCGCATATGCGAAGACCCCCCTAACTGCGCGTGGGCTAACCGCCTCCGGGAGCGTCCCGAGAAGCGGCCGCCATTCGCGACGCCGGAAACCGAAAACCCCCTAAACAGTCCACTTTCAACCCACTTCCAGCGCACTTTCCAACTGGATATTACGGTGTGAACTGGCAAAATCCAGTCTGGAAAGTGCATCGAGAGTGGATTGAAAGTGGATTATTTGTTGCGTGTGACCGCAGCCGAAAAAGCTTCTACCCTGGAAAATCTTGTTGGCCTTTAAGGGGCTGCTAGACTCAAATCTTGCGTGAAAACAATAGTGTCTAAAAAAATCAGTTTCTGCCATGCTCTCCTCCTGATGTATTTGTGAATTCCCAGCATTGCACAGGGGGTTGGGCTAGATGACCCTGGAGGGTCCCTTCCAACTCTGTGAGTCTAAAATGTCATGTTCCAGCTACCAAATGCTTCCAGATTCTGTTCCTGATGTGTCACAAACGCCTCCAGCTTCTGCTGGCTCTTCTATCTCACACCTTTCATTGGTTCCTCCAGTTTTGACTCCCTCCCCGCCCCACCTCGGAGAAAGGAAGTATTTGTGAGACTGGAAGGTGGCCGTCCTTCACCTTTTGTCCTTGCGTGGAATTCCCACTCAAAGATTTAAGTTCTATGGAACCTGGGATAGGAACTGAACCTTGAAGAAAGACATTTTATTTATTTATTATTTTATTAAATTAGATTTCCTAGGCCGCCCTTCCCTGCAAGCAGGGCTCAGGGCAACTTACAACAACAAAAAAACACCCAGATACAATAAATAATACAGTTTACAACCAATGTTAAAATGCCTATAATAGATCAGCAAATAAAAACAATACACTTCCCAAGACAGGTTAGGGTTAGATAGAGGCTGAGTTCAGACTGGTAGTTTGAAGCGGGAGCCAGTCGTGGCAAAAAAGCCCTGGAACAAACTGCTCTGGGTTTTCCCCGGTCACAGTGTGCCAACTGACGCAGGAGCATACCGGGAGGAGGCATGCGGGAGTGTTCAGACTGCTGGCCCAGAGGCGCGGCTGTAAATGGGTTTTCCCTGGTAATTCAGCTATGTGCGCATGCGCACATATGTGCTCATGCGCATAAGCACATCTGGCTGATTTGGGGAGGATCCCACTGTGCTGGCACTGCATTGGGCGGTAGAGCGGAGCACAGCCAATCATATCGCTGCTGCCTTATGCGCGACGTGAGCTACTCCCGGCTTTTTGGGTTGGCGCTCACACTTCCCAGAAGCGGAATGAAACAGAATAAACAGGCTCTCAGGAATTTGCTACCGCTTTCACCAGGTATCTTTTAAACCTGGGAGCGAAGCGGAACAGGATGGGTTGACTACGGGTGGGGAACGCCAGGCAGATGTGCCCATGTGAACGCCCCCTTTAATCTGCTTGGGAAATGTGGCTGAAATGTGGCTATAGCGGGGCAAACTGCCAGTCTGAACTCAGCCAGAGATTTTAAATTCCGCAAGCCGCCTGGGAGGGGAGTTGCAGCGGGGGTGTGTGTGTGTGAGAGAGTGTGCCAGATTTTATACTGTCCTGTTGCCATCCTCCACCAAATGTCTGGCAGAACATCTCTGCTTTGCCTGCCCTGTGGAAAGATAGAAAATCCCGCAAGGCATGGATATTCTCAGGCAAAGTTCTCCATGAGGAAGGGTTGTTGTTGTTCCTGTTGTTGTTCAGTCACACAGTTTAGTCCGACACTTCGTGACCCTATGGACCACATCACGCCAGGCCCTCCTTTTTTCCTTTTTTGTAATTTTTTTTTATTCTTATATCAAACAAACAAAAAGAAAAACAAACAAACAAACATACATACATGTAAATTTGGGATTCCATATACATCTCTGTTCTATCTAGTTTGTTACCACCTACATTGTCTATTTATATAGTAGCCATTGTTTATCACCATATATTTTCATATAAACATTATGTATTATAATTACACTTGTATTTCTATCTTCTCTTCTAAATCGTTGAATGTCAACATTGTTCATTTGTTACAGTCTTCGAGCCATTTATAAAACCTTGACCGTGCATTTTGAAATCTTTCTTCTTTTTGTCCTCTCAGTATTAGTGTCAATTTATCTATCTCCGCAGTTTCCAGAATTTTATTTATCATTTCTTCTTTCGAAAGTATTTCTTTTTGCCTCCAATATTTGGCATATAATATTCTTGCAGTGCTCACTACAAGGATAATAAGATGTCTTGGGGTTTTTTTTACAATTATCTGGTATTACATTCAATAAAAATAGTTCGGGTGTAAATGGTATGGTATGATACATTCTAGCATTTTTGGTAACATTTCATGGATCCAAGAATGGATCCAGTCTGGTGTCGTGGTTAAGTGCACGGACTCTAATCTGGGAGAACCGGGTTTGATTCCCCACTCCTCCACTTGCACCTGCTGGATGACCTTGGGCAAGCCATAGTTCTGTCAGAGCTGTTCTTGAAAAAGAGCCGTTTCTGTCAGAGGTCTCTCAGCCCCACCTCCCTCACTGGGTATCTATTGTGGGGAGGGGAAGGGAAGGGAGTTTGTAAGCCACTCTGAGGCTCCCTTGGGTAGTGAAGGGCGGGGTATAAATTCAATCTCTTCTTCTTTTTGTTCAAGTGTGAGCCCTAAAAATAAAGAAGAGCTCTTTGGGTTTAATATGTAATAACAGACGCACACACCTCTTGTTTTCATTTGGCAGTTAATATTTCATTTGTGTCTTTGTTCTGGTGCTCAGAAAGAAATTGAACGCTACTGGCACGTTGGTACCTACTTGGAGTTGATGTACGTATGATTAATATGCTGCCATAAGAGTTCGAAAGAAAAACAGTAAGGACATCCCCCCCCCCAATAAATAAATGGATGAAGAATTGTATTCATAGTTTCTGTCAAGAGATCTCTCAGCCCCACCTCCCTCACAGGGTGTCTGTTGTGGGGAGAGGAAGGGAAAGGAGTTTGTAGGCCGCTGTGAGACTCCCTTGGGTAGTGAAGGGCGGGGTATAAATCCAATCTCTTCTCTTCTTCTACCTCACAGGGTGTCTGTTGTGTGATGGGGAAGGGAAAGGAGCTTGTCAGCCGCTCTGAGACACCTTTGGGTAGTGAAGGGCGGGGTTGAAATCCAATCTCTTCTCTCTTCTCCTGCCTGCCACTAACCTCTGGAATTTGCTCAATTTCATATGTGTTGCATCGGTTACACTGTCTAACCAGCCCAGTAGCTAAGGATTTTGCGGGGAGGAGGCCTGGGGCGGCCTCCCAGCTATTTCAGTCAAAAGGCTCCAGGGCAAGGGCCGCAGTAGTGGCAGCTTCCCTCCCTCTCCCCCGACCCCCACAAGAGCAGGCCTTCCCTGCAGAGCGTCCGGTTCCGGCTCCCCCCCCCCAAGGAGTCCCAGTGCCTCTTCCTGCGGCACAGCACCAGGGGCAGCACCATCTCCACTCTCAGCTCCCTCCCAAGGCACGCGGTGTCCAGGCTGGAAATGAAGGTGCCGTGGACAGGCTCGTTAGCGCACTGGAGTTCATCAGGGCCCACCTAGCCGGGTCCAGAGGAGGTGCCCGCCCACCTCCTTGCCTTGCCTGGCTGGTTTTTACCTGCTGCTGGTGGGCATTTGGTGGGAGCCTGAGATGTAGGCTTCTCCCCATCGCCTCCATTCGTGTTCACTGCCTGTCTGGGCGGCTGTCTCAGCCCAGCCTTGCCGCCGCGCCACTTGTGCCTCCGCCCCCTTCTGAAATCACTGCCCTTGTCTTCCCTGCTGACAGGCTGACAAGCAATTGGGGGGAACATAAGAACATAAGAGAACATAAGAGAACATAAGAGAAGCCAATGTTGGATCAGGCCAATGGCCCATCCAGTCCAACACTCTGTCACACAGCAACCAAAAATACCAGGTGCCATCAGGAGGTCCAGCAGTGGGGCCAGGACACTAGAAGCCCTCCCACTGTTGACCCCCCCCCCAAGCACCAAAAATACAGAGCATCACCTGCCCCAGACTGAGAGTTCCTATCTATACCCTGTGGCTAATAGCCACTGATGGACCTCTGCTCCATATGTTTCTCCAATTCCCTCTTGAAGCCATCCATGCTTGTAGCCGCCACCATCTCCTGTGGCAGTGAATTCCATGTGTTAATCACTCTTTGGGTGAAGAAGGACTTCCCTTTTATCTGTTCTAACCCGACTGCTCAGCAATTTCATGGAATGCCCAAGAGTTCTTGTATCATAAGAAAGGGAGAGAAGTACTTTTTTCTCTACCTGCTCTACCCCATGCATATTCTCTACCTGCTCTATCCCATGCAGGTGGGGATAGGGGAGCCAAGGATCAGGAAGATGTCCCATAAAACTGCTAGGGGGTGGGCTCCGTGGGTCCTGCAGTAGCTATGGGCCTGTGTCTAACCATCTCATCCTTTGCCGTCCCCTTCTTCTTTGATCTTCTTCTTTGAGCAGTGGAACAGCCTGCCTCGGGAGGTGGTGGATGCTCCTTCGCTGGATGTTTTCAAGCGGAGACTGGACAACCATCTTTCAGGTATGTTGTAGGTATGTACAGCTATCTTTCGGCTATGCTCCTGCATAGTGCAGGGGTTGGACTAGGTGACCTGCGAGGTCCCTTCCAGCTCTAACATTCTATGATTCTATGACCTTCAGTCTTTCCCAGCATCAGGGTCTTCTCCAGTGAGGGCTCCCTTCTCATTTGGTGGTCAAAGCATTTGAGCTTCAGCTTCAGGATCTGGCCTTCCAGGGAACAGTCAGGGTTGATTTCTTTGAGGATTGATTGGTTTGATCTCCTGGCAGTCCAGGGGACTCTCAAGAGTCTTCTCCAGCACCATAATTCAAAACCATCTATCCTTTGGCGCTTGGCTCTTGGTGAGGACAGCTAGATCTCTCTCGGGCCACGGGCCACCAGAAAGTTCTTCTTCCCAGAGGTTAATGCTATTCCGAGGGCATACTAAGAGAGGCGGTCCTTAATATATGTGGGTCCCTGACCCACATTTTGATAAGGTGAGCCTCCACAGGCAGACATATTATCAGTGATTTATCGGGGACATACCAGAAAACAGGGACTGTCCCTGGGAAGTAAGAAGTTGGGACATACACAGTTGTCCTCAGCCAGGGCTCTTTTGTAGCAGGAACTCCTTTGCATATTAGATGACACACCTCTAATGTAGCCAATCCTCCTAGAGCTTACAGAGCTCTTCTTACAGCGGCTACTGTAAGCTCTTGGAGGATTGGCTACATTAGGGGTGTGTTGCCTAATATGCAAAGGAGTTCCTGCTACAAGAAGAGCCCTGGTCCTTACTACCACTTGAGGAGCACTGGAGGGTACAGGGTTGCGATTCACCTAGGAAGCACCCAGGAAGTGTTCAAATCGCCCTCTTCCTGTTGTTCTGTGTCACATAAAACACCTTTTTTTTACCCTTACCAGGAGAGCTGCCAACAACATCACGTTCTGCTTCACGCCTCCTGTGTGGTCTATGGAGTGAACTCTTCCTTCCGGAAGTCGGGGATGTTTTAATAAGTAAGAAAAGCATCTCTCAATTCCCAAGGAGCAGACCGAGCTGACAACCCTGGCAGGTGCGGGGAAAACACCGGACAGACTCCGAGCCTTGAAAGCAGTTTTGGAACGGAAATGTTGGCGGAGGAATAAATGCTAAGGTGTCACTTCTTCAATTACCCTTAATGGTGATGACGCCGTGATGCGAAGATTCCCTGGCAAGCAGATCTTAATTCAGGAAGCCTGGAGCACGCGTTCCATTGGCAATCAGTTCTCGCCGCTGTCTTGATTTTATTTATTTTGATGTAGATTTCTTTTTTGCCCTAGCCTGGATGGCCCAAGCTAGTCCGGTCTCACCAGATCTTGGAAGCTAAGCAGGGTTGGCCCTGGTTGGTACTTGGATGGGAGACCACTGAGGAAGCCCTGGGTCCCTACGCAGAGACAGCCAATGGTGAACCACCTCTGTTAGTCTCTCGCATTGGAAATCCTACTGGGTCTCCATGAGTCGGCTGTGACTTTTGGGGTTTTGGGGTTTTTTGGTATTTGTGTGTGTGTCTGCACCTGGAAGTCACGTTGACCCCTGGTGACTGACCCCTACTGGCGGGCCGGAGGATATTAGAATCATAGAATCATAGAATGTTAGAGTTGGAAGGGATCTTGCAGGCCATCTAGTCCAACCCCTGCACTCTGCAGGAACACAGCCGAAACCCCTACATACCTACAACATACCCAAAAGATGGTTGTCCAGTCTCCTCTTGAAAACGTCCAGCGAAGGAGCATCCACCACCTCCCGAGGCAGTCTGTTCCACTGCTCAACCACTCTTACAGTCAGGAAGTTTCTCCTGATATTAAGCCAGTAACGACTCCCTCATAATTTCCACCCATTAGATCTCATCTTGCAATCCGGAGCAAGAGAGAATAGATCTGCTCCATCTTTTACATGACAGCCCTTCAAATACTTGGAAGACTGTCATCATGTCCCCTCTAAGTCTTCTCTTTCCCAGGCTAAACATACCCAACTCCCTCAGCCTTTCCTCATAAGACTTGGACTCCAACCCTCTCACCATCCTGGTCGCCCTCCTCTGGACCCGCTCAAGTTTGTCAACATCCTTCCGAAAATGTGGTGGGCTGAATAAAGCCTGCCTCCGTCCCTCCCGACTTGGTATTCCAAGGAAGTCTCCCATCCAAGTACTAACCACAGTCATCCCTGCTTAGCTGGTGAGATCTGACGAGATCGGGCTTGCCTGGGCTAGCCAGGTCGGGGTGAGTCCGCTGTGACTTGATGGCATTTTCCTCCACCATATTTCACTTGGGGAATTGCTACAGGATAACAGAAACAGATGTGTTTTCAAAGTTCATCTGACAGTAACTCGATTAGGGTGTCTTGAATTCCATCTTCAGTTCTGTAAGAAACTGGGAATCCCTCCCCGGTTCGGCTTACACCCCGCTTGCCATTAGTGGCTATGGGAGCTGAACATTCGGCAGGCTGTTCGTTTGCATGCAAACTGCTTGAGTGTGTCCAATGATGTGGGGGGGGAGAGACCTCACAGGTAAAAAAGTAGGCAATGTAGCGACTGTAGGTCATTTAAGTGACATATGCGATGATTGTGCAGACACAAAAAAAGGGAGTGAACTGCAAGTGATTTTTTGTTTGACAAGAGGAAGAAGAAGAAATTGGATTTCTTACCCACCCTTCGCTTGGAGTCTCAGAGCGGCTTACGATCTCCTTTCTTTCCCCTCCCCACAACAGACACCCTGTGAAGTAGGTGGGGCTGAGAGAGCTCTGAGAGAACTGTCCTTGAGAGAACAGCTCTGGGAGAACTGTGACTTGCCCAAGGTCACCCAGCAGCTGCGTGTGGAGGCATGGGAAATCAAACCCGGTCCTCCCAGGTTAGAGTCCACACTCTTAACCACTACACCAAGCTGGGAGGTAGTGAGCTCCCCCTCACTGGCAGTCTTTAAGCAGCGGCTGGACAAGCACTTTTCAGCGATGCTCTAGGCTCATTGGCCTGATCCAACATTGGCTTCTCTTATGTTCTTATGTTCTTATGATCCTGCATTGAGTAGCAGGTTGGACTAGATGGCCTTATGCCCCTTCCCAACTCTGTGATTCTATGATTCTGTGACCTGGTGTTCAAGTCAGATATCAAATGGAAACAGGACACTTGATGAAGAAGAAGAAGAGGAGGAGGAGGAGGAGGAGATTGGATTTATACCCCACCCTTCACTTGGAGTCTCTGAGTGGCTTACAGACTCCTTTCCCCTCCCTTCCCCATAACAGACACCCTGTGAGGTAGGCAGGACTGAGAGAACTCTTGAAAGAAACTGTTCTTTTTCAAGGACAGCTGTGCCAGAGCTTGTGACTGACCCAAGGTCACATCAGCAGGTGCAAGTGGAGGAGTGTGGGAATCAAACCCGGTTCTCCCAGATTAGAGTCCGCACACTTAACCACTACACCAAACTGGCTCTCAAGATGAGATCAAAGCTGGTGATTGTGTTTGCATCGAGGCTCTCTCAGATTCCTTGCAAAAAATCTGTTGGTGCTTCCTGATTTGGGCCAGTGGTGTACGAAGAAGAAGAAGAAGAAGAAGAAGAAGAAGAAGAAGAAGAAGAAGAAGAAGAAGAAGAAGAGATTGGATTTATACCCCGCCCTTCACTTGGAGTCTCAGAGCGGCTTACAAACTCCTTTCCCTTCCCCTCCCCACAACAGACACACTGTGAAGTAGAGTTGGGGCTGAGAGAACTTCTGACAAAAACTGTCCTTGAGAGAACAGCTGTGTCAGAGCTTGTGACTGACCCAAGGTCACATCAGCAGGTGCAAGTGGAGGAGTGGGGGAATCAAACCCGGTTCTCCCAGATAAGAATCCGTGCACTTGTGGCTTCCGGTCTGGGATTCATGGCGTCCTAACGTGTTCTGGCTTGCTCTTAGAGCTCCCAGAGCATACGGAGGGTCTTGACGACAGGGTGGGCTTCACATAGCCCACCGCAGATCCCCCCAGGCAGTTGGGTGACTGGCAGCGAGCCTGGCCCGAGAGAGGAGTTGAGATCGGCTGATAGCGGGGCTTTAAAGAGCGTCGTGACCAGCCTTGATCCCCTCCCCCAGAGAAGGCACTTCGGAAAATCTCTACAAGACCCCACCGAGTTGGATTCTCAACATAAGAACGCATGACCCAGACCTCCAAGACATTCTACAGAAACTGATATCAAGGAAACACTGCTATAACAAGACACGGACTTTGAAGGTAACTTTTTAAAATTGCTCACCGGAGACGCGTTTCGGCCGAAAATAAACAACATCCGATGAAGCGCATGATCGTGCTGTATCTGTCGTACTAACATTGGAGCGGAAAAAGTGCAGTTAGCTAAAAAAGGCCAAAAAGCCGAATTGTTGATCATTCCTGCGGTTAGATTATTGACTTTAAAATAGAAATTAACAGTAACTCCGCGAGAATTACAGTGGAAAAGTACTGTAGCTGCTGCAGCAGAAATCGGCAAAACAGGAAGTGACTTCAGAACAGACAAGTAATCATCCTAGAGAAGACCAAGGAGGCCGGAAGAAGGGAGGAAATCAGGAACAAGGGGGACCATCAAGACTGCCGGACAGGAAGTGAGTACCTGGAAGAACCATTTACCATAGAGAAATTGCGCCCGCCATTTTGGGAAGGTCAGAAAAATTTTCTTTGATTTTAAACGAAAGACTCAATATAAAAAAGTGAAACTAGTGCGATTTAGGTGGGCACAAGAAGGACTTTGATTTAGAGTGGGTTGGAGGGAAAACTTTGAACAACGGCTTACGACCTGCGGCAACGACAGAGGGCAAATACCTGGTCCTCCCCGAAAATGGCTGGGAAAGAGGAAAAAAGCTACAGGGCATGATGGAAGCTATGGAGAAACGAGTGATGGATGCGATTCTGAAGTTGGAAAAGACTGTAATAACAGAAGTAACAGAGTTGAAAAAAGAAATGTCTGGAATTACAAAAGAGATACAGACGCTGACCAAAAGAGCAGATGAGATGGATGTAAGGGTGAAGGGAGTAGCATCTAATATAGCTGAGGTCACTATAGAAACAGATAAAGTGAATGTGATGGTCCAATATAATGCAATGATTAACCACATGAGATTCAGGGGGATCCCTGAAGACAAGAATGAGGACATCCATTCAGTTATGGTAGATGCTGTTGCAGACTTTTTGAAAATGGAAGAGGAGAGAGTGGCGGCACAGATTGATGTGGTATACAGAGTCAATTCTGCGATTGCGCAAAGGAAAAAATTACCTAGAGATGTAATTGTCCAGTTTATATCTAAGAAGCTGAAGGAGGATTTGTTTAAGCAACAATTTCAGGATGACTTCACAATTGACAACAAGAAAATTATGGTCCTAAAGGAACTACCCAGAGCGATGCTTCAGGACAGACGACTTTTTAAAGACCTGATCGACAAGCTGAAAACAGAGGGCATAAGATATAGATGGGAAATTCCTAAAGGCGTCAGTTTTTCGTTCAAGCAGAAGAGAGTCACCATCAAGTCAGTTGACCAAATGACCAGATTCATCAATGATAATTTTAAAGACTCTGATAAATAATTATAAAACCAACATGGAGAGTCAAATAATTTCATGGAATGTTAATGGACTGAATTCACCCCAAAAAAGGAAAAATGTCAGACTTTGGTTGGAAAAACAGAAATGTGATATTGTTTGCTTGCAAGAAACACATATTAAAAAATCAAATGCCAAATTTTTGATTCAAAAAAGATTAGGAGAGGAATTTTATTCACTCTCCTCCCAAAAGAAAAAAGGAGTTGTTACATATATTAAAAAGGAGTTGGAACCAAAAGAAATTTTTAAAGACAATGAAGGGAAATTTTTGGTGGTAGAAGTTGTGTTGCAGAATAAAAAGACATTAATTGTTAATCTCTATGCTCCCAATGGGGCAAAGGAAAACTTTTTTCAGGATTTGTGGGAACAACTACGACACTTGACCTATGAGCAAACGATTTTAATGGGCGATTTTAATGGTACTGTTGACAATGTTGTTGATAGAAAATCAAAAAAAGGAATTGAGGCCATGGGCAAACTTCCTAAAGTCTTTTTTCAGTTGACTAAACATGAACACTTGGCAGATGTTTGGAGAGTTAAAAATCCCAGAGATAGAGAGTACTCTTTTTATTCATCAAGACACGAATCTTTTTCAAGGATAGATATGATGTGGATGACAGAGAATTTAATCTTGCAAACACGCAAAATTGAGATATTGCCTAGGATTCTTTCTGACCACAGTCCGATAAAATGGTCAACGTATGTTAAGAGAAAAAAATTTCGATGGCGACTTAATGAAGATTTGCTGGACAAGCAAAATATTGTGGATAAAATAAGGACAGAAACCCAAACATACTTTCAATTGAACTTAAATAAAAGTGTACAGACGCAAACGGTATGGGAAGCCTACAAGGCTGTGATGAGAGGACATCTGATTGCAATCAATAATAATGAAAGGAAACAACAAATGAAGATAGACAAAGAAATTATGGAAAATATTCGGAAAAAAGAAACAGAACTCAAGAAAAGGCCTGGCAAAAAGAAGATTTTGAGAGAATTGAGGATTTTAAAGGAGCAATATGAGGCAAGGTTGAACAAAGAAGTATTTTGGAACTTGAAAAAATTGCAACAGAAATCCTTTGAAGGTGCAAACAAACCTGGCAAATATTTAGCATGGCAATTGAAGAAAAGAAGAGAGAATAAAACAATCACTTGTTTGAAAGATGGAAACAAAGAGATTTTAGACCCAGGAGGAATCAAGAGGGAATTTTTTAAATACTACGCGACTCTCTTTCAAGCGAGGCAAGCGGATCCTCAAAAAATGTTGGATTACTTATCCAAAGCTAACTTGATACAACCAAACCCTGAAATGAAAACATTTTTAAATGCTGCAATAACTAAAGATGAAATTAGTAAAGCAATAGCTGAGGCAAAAATCTCTAAAGTTCCAGGCCCGGATGGCTTTTCAGCTAAATTTTATAAAAAATTTCATGAAGATTTGGTCCCGGTGTTGGAGATTCTTTTAAACAAAATTAGAAAGACAGGAAAGATTCCAGACTCCTGGAATGAAGCTGCAATCACCTTAATTCCTAAAGAAATGCAAGATTTAACAAATGTTAAAAACTACCGGCCCATTTCATTATTGAACAACGATTATAAAATATTTGCAAAAATATTGGCAGAGCGCCTTAAAAAGTTTTTGAAAGACACTATTGTTGAGGATCAAGCTGGTTTTTTACCAAATAGACAAATTAAAGACAATATGAGGGTTGTTTTGGACGCAATTGAGTATTATGATAAACACCCTGAAAAAGAAGTTGCTTTTTTATTTTTGGATGCAGAGAAGGCTTTTGATAACTTGAATTGGGAATTTATGTTTAAAGTGCTTGAGGAATCTTTGATGGGTGTAGAATTTATAAGAATGATTCAATCGATATATAAAGAACAAAAAGCTTCGGTGATTGTCAATGCAGAACCAACAGATATGCTCCGGGTAAGAAAAGGTACTAGACAAGGTTGTCCCCTGTCACCATTGTTATTTATCTGGATTTTGGAGATTTTGCTACAAGCGGTTAGAGATGATGATAACATAAAAGGTTTGAATATTGGAGGTTTTTCATTTAAATTAAGAGCATTTGCGGATGATATCATGTTTATTGTTGAAGATCCTGTTAATAATATGCCTAAGGTATTTGAAAAAGTAAGAGAGTTTGGTGATCTTGCAGGGTTTTATGTCAACAAAAATAAATCTAAGATACTGTGTAAAAATATGACTGGTACAAAGCAACAAACGTTACAAAATGTGACAGAATGTGAAGTGGTTAAAAGGGTTAAGTATTTGGGAGTTGAAATTACAATGAAAAACATAGATTTGTTTAAGAATAATTATGAAAAACTGTGGGGTTTGATAAAGAGTGATTTAGAAAAATGGGAAAAACTAAGATTATCTCTTCTTGGAAAAATTGCCGTTATTAAAATGAATGTACTGCCCAGGTTAATGTTTTTGTTTCAGACAATACCAATTGTGAAAGATGGGAAAGTGCTGGTAAAATGGCAAAGAGAAATCTTTAAGTTTATCTGGGCAGGAAAGAAGCCAAGAATTAAAATGAAGATAATGTATGATATTAAAGACAGAGGTGGCTTCCAAGTCCCGAATTTGCGTTTGTATAATGAAGCAGTATGTATGTCTTGGTTATCTGAATGGGTAAATTTGGAAAATAGAAAATTTTTAGCTCTTGAGGGACACGATTGCAGATTTGGCTGGCATGCCTATCTTTGGTATGGGAAAAACAAAGTCGATTCTATGTTTAAGCATCATTATGTAAGGAGGACATTGTTTGATGCATGGACCAGGTATAAGCATACAATTTCGGATGAGAGGCCTCTGTGGATTGTTCCAGCTGCAGTTATACATCGGTTTTCAGAGCATAAAGGTAATGACTGGTTGAAATATCAGGAATTGTTGCAAAAAGAAGGGAAAAATATGTTTTAAAACCAAATAATGAATTAGAATTTGAGTATGGTTGGCTACAATATTGTCAAATAAGGGACATCTATAAAAAAGATTGTAAAGAGTTTGGTTTTAGAGCTATGAATGATGATTTTGAGAATATATGGTTGAAAAAAGAGCGGAAAATGATATCAAATATGTATAAAACTTTGTTGACTGTATATACTTTGGATGAAACTGTTAAAGAACAAATGATAAAGTGGGCCATAAATATGAACAAAGAAATTTCTATGGAATCATGGGAATTTTTGTGGAAAAGATCTTTTAAAATGTCTACCTGTATTAATGTAAAGGAAAACTGTTATAAAATGATGTATAGATGGTACATGACACCAAAAAAGATTGCCAATATTAGTATGGATAAGAACTTGAGTAATAAATGTTGGAAATGTAAAAAGTAGAGGGTTCTTTTTACCATATGTGGTGGTCATGTGATAAAGTGAAAGCATACTGGTCTAATATACATTGTGTGATGCAGAAAATATTGAAAATCCCAATTGAGAGAAAGCCAGAACTTCTTCTCCTCGGTTTGACAATGGAAAAAATTCCACAAGAAAAAAGGACACTGTTATGGTACATGATTACGTCGGCGAGAATGGCCTTTGCTCAGCATTGGAGAATGGAGAAGGTGCCAGATATACATGACTGGTTGAGAAAATTGTTATTTTTAGCGGAAATGGACAAAATGACAAAGAAATTAAATGGACAAATGGCAGAACAGTACTTAAAAGACTGGGAAGGATTGAAATTGTATCTAGAAACTGAATATAGAATGAAGGGGAAAATATATAACTTGGATACGTATGGATATTGAACGAGAAGTGAAATGAATTTTGAACTGTATGTACTGTTATATATAATATGCTGAAATTGTAGAGGTTATATATAATTGAAATGTGTTACCTGGTTTGTCGATGTATTTAAGTCTAAGCTTGATTACCTTATAATTTTTCTGTTTGTTATTAGCAGTGTTGGAAGTCTATTAGGGGGTGGGGGGATTGGGACGGGGATCTTCTTTTTGAAATTGTATTGGTAACGTGATTGGAAATGTTGAATGTATCCCAATAAAATTTTGTTAAAAAAAAAAAAAAAAGAATCCGTGCACTTAACCACTACACCAAACTGGCGCTCCTGTATAGGTTGTGTAATGTGACATCTGGCATGATGTGCCGTGGCATGGGCTTGAGATGCAAAGCCGGAAATCTCAGGACCAGATTTTGCCTCTGTCACAAGCTTGCTATGTGGCCTTAGGCAACATGGAGATAAAATACTGGCATAGCTTATTAGATGATTGTAAGGACTGATTATAAGGATGGATTGCCCTGACCTTGGGTGGCCCAGGCAAACCCGATCTTATTAGATCTCATTTATTTATACTGATTTATTTATTACTTTGGTTTTTACCACACCCTCCCGCGCCAAGGCAGGCTCAGAGTGGCTTACAGGGAAAACAATAGTTAAAATAACAATATAAAAATCAATATCAACTATACAATAAAATTATTGGAAACTAAGCATGAATGGCCCTGGTTAATACTTGGATGGGAGACTCCCAAGGAAGCCCAGGGCTGTGACACAGAGGCAGGCAATGGCAAAGCACTTCTGTTAGTCTCCTGCACTGAAAACCCGATGGTTCAGTTCAGCTCAAAGTTTATTGCACATAGCCAATGGCCATCACAATATAAAAGGGAGCCAGTTCGGTGTAGTGGTTAAGTGCGCGGACTCTAATCTGGGAGAACCGGGTTTGATTCTCCATTCCTCCACTTGCAGCTGCTGGATGACCTTGGGCAAGCCATAGTTCTGATAAGAGATGTTCTTGAAAAAAGAGCAGTTTCTGTCAGGGCTCTCTCAGCCCCACCCACCTCACAGGGTGTCTGTTGTGGGGAGGGGAAGGGAAAGGAGTTTGTAAGCCACTCTGAGACTCCTTTGGGTAGTGAAGGGTGGGGTATAAATCCAATCTCTTCTCTTCTTCTACCTCACAGGGTGTCTGTTGTGGGGAGGGGAAGGGAAAGGAGTTTGTAAGCCACTCTGAGACTCCTTTGGGTAGTGAAAGGCGGGGTATAAATCCAATATCTTCTCTTCTTCTACCTCACAGGGTGTCTGTTGTGGGGAGGGGAAGGGAAAGGAGTTTGTAAGCCGCCCTGAGACTCCTTTGGGTAGTGAAGGGCGGGGTATAAATCCAATCTCCTCTTCTTCGTCGTCTTAAAAAAAACACAGTGCAAAGATTGGCAATACATTTAAAAGAGAATTAAAATATATAGATAAAGTATGCATTTAAAACAGGTTTCTCAAATGGTACGTTCTGAAAGGACAGTCATTCCGCAGCCTTATCTCTAATTTTCCTTGCAGCTTGAGCAAAGAGTGCCACTCTGTAGGAGATAGTGGGGTTGGCGTCTGAAAGCAAAAAGGTTACTATTTCAATGCCTGATGTGGACTGTA
>JAPDNY010000721.1:0-26344 GCA_029375565.1 Gekko gecko | reverse complement strand
CTTAGAGGGGGCTTTTCCTCCTCCACTCTCATTTTCATCTCTTATTTTCTTCCCAAGGAGATGCAGTGAGGGCAGAAGCCAGTGAAAGGCAGAAGCAATTGAGGAGCTGCCCAGCTGGAAGTGGAAATATTGGGGAAGCCTCTGGAAGTGCCTTCAACTGTATCTGCACACTCCTGTCTTTACCACTGTATGAAAAGCCTTTCTTCTGGCATCTGGTCAGAAGGGGAAAATACCCCTCCTGAGTGTGAAAAACTGTCCAGCTGGTAACACCGAGAAGCCTTTACCTGATGGATTTATGTTTGTCATATAGTTTTTAGTGGCACAGAAACCCTGCCAGAAAGTAATCCAGCAAGGTGAAAACAGCTTACTTGCAAGCTTGCTTTGACCCAATTGCCCCTGTCCAGGGTCCCCTCACAGCATGCTGGCATTTTGTCTCTTGCCCATCAAGACTCACAGGAGCAGCATACTGGTGTTCTGTTTGCCTGCTCTTGGCAAGGAAACCCCTCCCACACCTGAACTGGGGGGCAAGGAACCCCCTCCCCCACCTGGACTGGGGGTCACTGCCATGGCTTCAGACTTCCTGAAGCTTATCTGGGTCTCTCAGAAGTCCAACCAGCAGCTGCAAACCAGCTTCTCAGAAAGATGACCAGCCACCAAGATTCATTTTCTTGGGCATGTTCTGGGATGCCTCCTCCATCCACATGGAGCGACTGCGCAATCCAGCAGTCTGGGCAGCATCCCATTTCCACCGACCATTACTAGCCCCCTTTCTTCCTGGCAGCATTCAAGGCTGCTTACAATATAAATAAAACAAAAATTATAAAAATACATAAAAGGCAGCAGTTTAAAATCTCAATTAGCTAATCTTCTCTGTATCGTTCCAATTTTAGTATATGTGCTGCCAAAGCGAGCACTAAAATCTCAATTAGGACTGCCAATAAATAAAAGCTAATTAGTAAAATGCAGTCCTAAATGTCTTCAGCTGCCTCTTAAAGATCTAAAGTGGGGTGTCAAACCATGCTTCACTATGCTAACTTTGGTTGCCATCATTATCAGAGGGGATTCCTGTGAGGAGGGGGGTTGTGTGAATGAGAGAGAGAATGGGACCTTTACTTCTAGAAGTCATAACTTTCTTCACAAGTCACACCACCTTTCCCTCCTTTCCAGGGGTCTTTGGGGGGACGCACCGGAGCACAGCTCTGGCAGCTTCAGAGGGCAGAAAGGCTCCCGCATGTCAGTTTTGGCCATACAAGCGGATTCGGGAGTCTTTCGGTCAGCCGAATGTCAATTTCAGCCCCATTATATCCTATGGGCCATTGAAGTCAATGGTGAAAATATAGGGTATATTCTGGGAGCTGGAGGGGAGGTGGTTTGAGGAAGAGGCTCCAAACTCACAGGGTAGTTGTTGGAGCCTCTCCCCAAGATATCCACCAAGTTTCAAGACCATTGGACCAGGGGGTCCAATTCTATGGGCCTCCAAACAGGTTGCCCCCATCCCTTCCATTGTTCTCTATGGTGGGGGAAAAGTTACTTTTTCCCCATGGTGCTGTTAGTAGCTCTAGGGGGGAGGGGGTTTGAGGGAGAGGCTCCAAATTTTCAGGGTAGCTTCAGGAGCCTCTCCCCACAGACAGTCTGAGAACTTGGGAAGCAAAAGCCGTGTTATTCTTTTTACTCAAACTATCCAAGACAACATGTTTATCTTCCATGTTTCTATTGTTGCTGGCTGCTAGGATCTGGTATCTTATAGCAGATCTTATACCACCTTTGTACACATGAAATCCTGGGTCCCTCAGAGAATGCAGCTGCCAGCTGCATGTTTGGGTCACTTCTGTTACTGTTGAGAATAGTGGGGTCCATGAGGGACTCAGCAGAAATGTCCACATTTACATACACACTCTGACTGTCTGGAAAAGATGTACCTGTGGATTAGCTCAGTATGACTGAGGAGCCACACTAGTACAAGCTCCCCGAGGTCCATAGGCCTCTTCTGACTTCTCTGTCTTGTCAGGGTTCAGTTTTGGCTTGTTTACCCTTAGTCACATATTGATGACACCCTATTCCTAAACCATGAATGATTTATCCCAAGGGATTTAACATAGAGACTGAATCACATGGGATGGCAAGACTGAGCCTTGTGGAACCCCACCATGGCACACCTCACACCATAGAAAACTTGTCTGCACCAGCAACCTACTGAGTTCTATCCCTAAGGAACTATTTCAGCTAATCCAAAGCACATCCCTAAATCCCAGCTTCTACCTCTAAATGTTTCAACTGGTCTGCTGTGTCAGACTGCCAATACATTCAGAAAAAGCAGCAGAGAGGCACAGTCTTTCTCCACATTTAGAGGGAGGTCATCTACTGGTCATCTACTGGGGCCACAAGCACCATCACTGCCCAGTGGATTGGGAGCCCCTAAAGTGGGCAAACCACTGCAACCCACGGGGGATCTGGCAACCCTAAATCAGCCACATCATTCTATAATTGTATGATTGTATCACAAAGCAGAAGCATGAAAGGAGGCTACAGGTGCTGGAGAAATATCAGACAGGATGACAAATTGAGTGCCTAGTCCTTTGCAGCAGTGGTCCCTGCTGCCCCAAAGAGCTTTCCTTGAATTTGGCTGGTTAAGGGGCAAACAGCAGAGGGGATGTGTGGGTCATCATTGCTGCTGCACTGATTGCCCTGGGGCTTCATCATCTGTCCTGCCCATCCAGATGGCCTCCACCTCGTGACTCACAAGGAGCTTTGATAAAGCTGCTCATTGACCTCACAGGAGGAAACAGAATGTCCTTTATCTGTGCTTGAGGTTTCAGTGCCTGACTTGTCCTATTAATGTTTTGCTTGTCTGATTGCAGAAACAGCTTGGGATGAAAGGTTGTGCCTTTCTCATCAGAAAGTGTGTCACCAAGGGGTTAGAGCTGCATTGGGTAGGGGAGGATTAACAGGACACAGGATGGATCAGAGGACAGAGGGAGGACCAAAAGTCAAACCACTGCAGGCAGCCCTGTAGCTAAGAAGTTTTGGGAGAGGGGGCCGGGGGGGGCCAACAGCCCAAGGCATTGCAGTATCCACCGAGGCGCAATATAAACATCCAAACATAAATATATTTGCTTTAATTAAAAACAACAACACCACCACAACACGCCAGTAGCAGCCGCTGTGGTGAATTATCTGTCTGCCTGGAAACTTTCAAGCCTCCCCCCGTCTGAGGTAGGAAAGACTGGAGGGTTGGTGGGTGGGATTATCTGTTGCGGTCCAGTGATGGTGAGGCTCACCCTCTCAGCCTTCCATGAGCTTTCCCCCAGAACTGTTTTGTCGAGAGTGTCGGGTGCTTCCAGTTGCTGGCAGGCTGAAAGGGTTACGAATTGGGCTGTGGAGCCGGTGGGCAGCGGAGAAATTTCCATCTCGGACCAGGGAATTGGGGGGTGCCCACTGGCAGATCTGCACACCCAGGAGGAGGAGCCCCCACCTTCCCCAGAGAGACCAGCCAGCAGCCCCCCCGGGAGGGGGATCGGGAGCGAAAGAGTGGGGTGGCTGCTGTGCCAAGGGGCGGGTGGGCAGGAGGGGAGGAGGCGCTTCCCAGCAGCCTCGTCGGAGGGAATGGAGGAGCCTCCTCGTTGGCTGTTGGGCTGAGGGCAGCAACGGGGGGAGGAAGGGAGCCGAGGAGGGGGCCCGTAAAAACTGTGGGGGACCGGGCCCCATGGGCCCCACGTTAGCTACGGGCCTGACTGCAGGATGAATCAGGAAGGGGAAGCAGGGCACCTATTATGTACTGGGTTATCTATGTTTGTAAAGTGGGAGTTTCAGTCACAACTCCATAGACTATCAGCATCCTAAAACTAGCAACCAGATTGGTCACTGTGCTACAACAGACCAATCTGGAGAGACTCTGACTTTCGGCAGGAACGATTCCCTTTGGTCCTAAGCATTCATCATTGATTGGATGTTATTGTTCCAGGAGGTGTGGTTTCCCTGGTTCAAACTGTATATAGTTGGGTCATTCTGTGGTTTCCCTGGTTCAAACTGTATATAGTTGGGTAATTCTGTGTGTTGTTTGTCTTTGTTCTGAACTAATAAAGAAATCACTTGTTGAAACACTGTGTCGATCTCAGTACATAATACTGGTGACAAGGATGGGATTGTGTGGGTAGGCAACCCCACAGAACCTGAGCTGATCACTGCAGTGGGCAAGAAATTGTCGCCTTGCCCCACCAGAGCAACCAACAGGACACTGCAACCTTCAGGATGAAAAACTGCAACGGCAGCCTTTTGCCAAGAAAAAGCTTACCTTCCAAAGCACATTCGAGGAAGCTGTTGCCATGGAAGTTGCTGAATAGTCAACCAAAGACGTGCATCAATCCAGAAGTCCATCAACATCAATCAAGATGCAGCTGGTGCATCAGGAGAGTATGCAGGGCTCTGACAGCGAGGATGACCGAGTCCATTGAACTCAGGCCAAGAGTCGCAAATGCTCCAATCGACAACCTGCTACCAGAGCACCCTGCAACAGTTGCAGTGGTGACCACGAATGCCGAAAGCGCCATTTCCGTGAGGCCCAGTGTTGGGATTGTGGGAAGTTTGGACACCTTGCCAGGGTCTGCCATTGAACATCACCTAGCAGATTCCGACCGCTGCCACAGTACACCACTACACCTGCTGATTGTCATTCGACATCCAAGTGCCTCTACCACTTGTCGGTGGCAAGTATTACTCTCCAAACAAAAAACAAAATCAAGGTGACAGTAGTTCTTGACAATGCTCCCTGTGAGATGGAGGTCGATTCGGTGTTGGCACTAATGCAGATGCTATGCTGGCTCTTCCCCAGAAGGAGCAAACAATGGCTAGAGACTTGCAATTTCCACGTAGTCAATTTCCAGAGACAGCACATTCCCATTGCGGGAATCGGCAAATTCATGGTTCACTATAAAAAGTTTTATGAGCCACTGAGCATTATAGTGGTCGAAGGGCACCGTGCCAGTCTCCTGGGACTTGATTAGTTTGATGCACTTGGCATCCACGTGATGGGAGTACAACAAATCTCCCACAAAAATTTGGACTCTATCTGCAAAAATTTTCCTGCTGTATTCGATGGCTTCCTGGGTTGCTACACAGGACCCCCAGTTTCTTTCAACCTCGACCCTACGGTGGTGCCAGTTTGGCTGAAGGCTCGTCAGGTGCCTTTCGCCTTGAAACCACTTATCAATGAGGAGCTGGATCATCTCATCGCACAGGGAGTACTGGAGCCAGTCTCGCATGCTAGGTGGGAGACTGCTATCATCATATGCATTAAGCCCAGCAGGACTGTAAGAATCTGTGCAGACTACAAATGCACAATTCACAAAGCCTTACAACAGCATGCGTATCCAGTACCGGTTGTCAGCCACCTTTTAGCTTTGCCTGCCAGAGACAAAATTTTCGCAAAACTTGACGTGGCACAGGCATAGCAACAGAGGCATTCAAAGTTAAACACCTGCAGTTTGGGGTTAGCATCACCCCAAGACTTCTCCAAGGCCTCATGGAAGGTTTGTTTCAGGACATTCTGGGTGTTGTTGCTTTTTTTGACGATGTTCTGATAGCCAGTGTGTCCACAGAGGAGCTAGCAGACCACCTTCGACAGGTCCTTTCCCGTTTCCAAGATGTGGGTCCCAAGGTTAAGCAAGACAACTGTCAGTTTGGAATCCCTCAAGTCGAGTTTTTGGGATTCCTGATTGACACTGATGACATTCACCCAATGGAAAGCAAGGTCAAAGCAATCCACAGTGCACCAACCCCCACTTCAAAAAGTGAAGTACAATCTTTCCTCGGCCTGCTCAACTTCTACCATTCATTCCTGCCACATAAGGCATCGGTAGCTGAATCATTGCATCACCTGCTAGAAAAAAGGTGCCATGGAGCTGGGGTCTAGGCACGCCCAGGCATTCACTGCTGTCAAGTACTTATGGTCTTCTAATACATTCCTCATGCATTTTGATGAACACAAACCTCTCGTTGTTGCGGCTGATGCCTCGCCCTACAGAATTGGCACTGTCCTGAGTCACTGTTTGCCAGATGGTCAGGAGGCCCCAATCACATACTTCTCCAGAACCTTGTCAGTAGCGGAGAGAAGCTATGCACAAATTGACAAGGAAGCCCTTGCCCTTGTTGCTGGTGTAAAGAAATTCCATGATTTTGTGTATGGATGACAGTTCCAGATTGTAACTGATGATAAACCACTCTTGGGTTTGTTCATGCTGGCCCACCAGATGCCCTAGGTCCTGCCTCCACGAATGCTCAATTGGTCGGTCTTCTTGTTGGCCTATACCTATGACCTGTCCTACCGACCAGGGAAGGCTATTGGCCAAACTGATGCACTGAGCTGTCTGCCTCTTTGAGAACTGGCTGTCGACCCATCCCCTGCCTACCAAATCATGGCCATTGAAGAGCTTCCCCAACCACCACTTCATGTGTCCGATGTCGCATCGCACTCCGCAAAGGACCCCATGATTTCCTGGGTCCTCAACTAGGTGTGGAGGGGGTGGCCATCCAGGCAGCTAGACACCGAGTTCCAGGCTTACAAATCACACCAACATGAACTATTGGTCCACAAGGGATGCCTGCTTTGGGGGAACCGCATGGTCATTCCTCCAAAACTTTGCCACCGGGTGCTAGAAGCCCTGCACGCCAGACATCTGGGAGTTGTACAGATGTAGGCTCTAGCTTGTAGCTATGTCTGGTGGCCAGGGTTGGACCAAGAAAATGTCAGGTAACCCTGCCATAAGATGGATGGAGGGGGGAGGAGGTGGAGAAGAGCTAACATCATTCACTGTTCTGGAATGCAGGAGTATCACAGGTTGTCTCACAAACACTCCAGGCATCCAGATTCACTGTGTCTATGTAGCGGCTTATCTGTGCAGATGGTCTTGAGTCCCAGGGCTCCTTTTCGCCTTTGTGGAATTTCAGGTCAACTGTTAATTAGTGCCTTTTGCCACGCACGTGCTAAGTAGCCATTGGTGGGTAGTATGGGGGGCAGTTCAAATGGACTATAATTGGTGTTGTAATGTAACTCGCAGCATCACTGACAAAGAATGGTTAATGCATCTCTATGAGCAGCTTTCAATAAACACTATCTTCTTTATGAAGCCTGGTGTCTGACTGACTATCTGGAGAACTTGACAGATTGTCAGTGATCCTTGCTTTCAGGCCAGACGTTGCACCGCACTCTCTCTCAAACAAGATGTGATGAGGAAGACATCCCAGTCCCGACAACCTCAGCGGATGATGGGGTCCCGACTACTTCGGCACCGACCACTTTGGTATCAACTTCAGTAGAGAACCCGGTGACAACGGGGGTTGCACGCATGCGTTAAACCAAGCCGGCTGTGTTTCCTCCGAGCTCCTCCTTCGAACTAAAGAATTTATAGCTCAAAGTTTGTAAATACTACGCAAACCCAGATAAGAGGCTGATAACCAGGAAGCAGCTGGCTAGAACAACTTCAGAGTGGTAAGAAACTAATTTACTGCTGTGCTAGAAAGGAAAGCCTTGAGATTCTTAAGGCCGCTCCCAAAGCTTTGAACCAGATATGGCGAAGACAATTAAGGACCTATCTGAACAAATTTCAGGACTCCAAAATACAGTCCTTGCCTTTCAAGAAAAAAATCAGTAGTGAATTAATCTCACTACGTGGAGAAATTAGCAAAATAGGCACAGAAATAGCTTCTATAAAGCAGACAGCTACAACAGCCAAAGAGCTTGCTGAAGCTAATGAGCAAAAAATAACCGCTCTGAACCGCCAAATAAATGACTTGTCAGACAGAAACAGGAGAGCTAACCTTATTTTATCAGGGATATCTGAAGAAATTTCCATAAATAAATTGGAGGAATCGCTGATACAGTGGCTGCAGACAAACGAAGTAGAAATAAAAACAGAGGATGTTGAGAGAGTGCATCGACTACAAAGGAATGGGAGGGGCGGGGCCCCTAGGGATGTAATAATTAAATTTGCCGGAGAGAAAATTCAACAGCAAATATATACAGCACTAAAGAAGAGGAAAGACCTGACTTTTAGAGGAAGAAAAGTCTGGGTGAGACAAGACTTTTGTCAAGAGACCTTAAGGAAAAAAAAACCTCATGCGCCCCTTTGCCCAAAAGCTTTATGCAAATAACGTGAAATTTTCATGGGGCTATCCATCCTCGATAATTATATTTCGGAAAGGAAAGCGACTGATGGCAAGGAACACTACAGAGGCAAAGGAACTACTTAAACAATTAGGTATAAACACAGACGATATGGGAGAGCAAGAAATGGAAGCGGAATCGGGGGTTCCTGAAGATGGCAACGAAGGAACTTCAGAGAGAGGAGGAAACGCCTCAGGACCAGCTCCCGATAACCAATTAAGGGAAGTATACCTTTATTGATTGAGCTAATGACTATTAATAGTATTATCATTTTTTACAGTATCAAGAAGGAGGAGGAGGGGGATGCGTGCACCCCATGCAGTGGAGAGAGGGGAAGAGATTTTCTTTCCACCTTTACTCTCAACCACGGGGGGGAAGGGAAGGGGAAGGGTAAACTAACTAACCATTCAAATTTTTCACAGCCACGAGATGTCAAAGCCTTAATTGATGTGGGATATGGATAAAACAATAAAAATTTTATCACTGAATGTCAATGGTTTAACATCAGAAATTAAACGATATAGGATAGCCAAGTTGGCAAGAGAGCAAAAAACTGATGTTCTGTGTTTACAGGAAACACATAAGAAAAGAAATGACAACAAGCCTTTGCTAAAAGACTCGACCTGGATGATGTTAGCGGAAGCTAGGAGCCACACCAAGGCCAGAGGAGTGGCAATAATGACTCATAAGAAACTTAGAGTAGAGGTACTAGAAAGAAGGACAGACAGGGAAGGGAGATATGTGATGGCTAAATTCAGATTAGAGGGGAAGAAATTTACATTGGTAAATATATATGCACCCAATAAAGGACAAAAGAAATTTTTAGCCAGGCTAGTTAAAAAAACTAAGCAATTCGCAGAGGGAGAATTAATTATGACAGGAGATTTGAACATGGATCTGACTAAAAATAAGGCAATTAAAATAGGAGATTGGGGCTTGAGAGAAGCACATGAATTGATAGGACAGCAGCCAAAACCCACCCATGTATCCAGCCGGCACAAAACCCCATCATGCATAGATTACATAATTGTAGAAAAAAGCAGCAACCTGACTATAAAAAAAATTACAACGCACCCAATCTGGATATCGGATCATGCACCAATCACTATAGAAATAGAAGGCAATCAAAAATCAAAAAATAGAACTTGGAGGTACAATAATTTAATAATGGCTAAAGAGGAAGATAGGAGCTATATGATGGAGCAGATAAGATTATATTTTGAGGAGAATAGAGGGACTGTCCCAACTAATACCCTGTGGGATGCCACGAAGGCGGTGATAAGGGGACACTGCATAAATAAGGAAAAGTACATCAAAAGAGAACGCTATCTAAAAAGACAATCTAAAATTCAGGAACTGGAGAGGTTGCAAAAGGAACAAATCAACAATCATGATTTAAAAGTACAGAGTCAGATAACAACAATTAAAAAACAATTAGATGAGTTGGACTCAGTTACATTATGGAAGAGAGAAGCAATGGTAAGAAATTACTTCCATAGAAATAGTATTAATTCGGCCAGAAGGTTAGCTAACTATTTGAAAAACAGGAAGGTAAGGCAAAAGATAGAAAATATAAAAGTGAATGGCCAAAGAACTGGCAACTCAAAAGATATAGTAAAAGCCTTCGAGACCTTTTATAAGGAGCTGTATATAAAAAAGGACATAGTCATATATGAGGAAGATATAAGAACAACACTCAAAGAAAATGATAAAATTATGTTAAGGGAGGAAATAACACTACAGGAGATAAAGGTGGTAATTAAAGAATTGAAAAAGGGCAAATCCCCAGGCCTAGATGGTTTCACAAGTGAATTCTATAAGGAGATGGTAGACATATTGGCCCCAGAACTCCAAGAGGTATTTAATGGAATATTGAAAGGGAAAAAAGCCCCAGATTCGTGGAGGCAATCAGAAATAGTGGTAATCCCTAAACCACATAAAGACCCAGAGGAAGTGGGCTCATATAGACCTATTAGTTTACTAAATCAGGATTATAAAATCTTTGCAAAAATACTGGCAAATAGATTAAAGAAGATCATACCTAGCATAATAAAGGAGGACCAATATGGATTTGTAAAGACAGGAATATAGCCCACCCCATAAGGAATATTATAAATGTATTACAACATGGCCACAAAAAAAAGCTAGGCCTCTTGAAATTAGATGTCTACAAAGCATTCGATACACTCTCCCAGGATTTTCTGTGGCAGGTAATGACTAAATACGAGATGGGGGAGCCATATATAAAAGCGATCCAAGAAATGTACAGAGAAGGGACAGTAGTGGTGAGAGTTAATGAAGAACACTCACAACCCCTCAAGATTCAAAGAGGAGTCCGGCAAGGATGCCCGCTCTCGCCCCTCCTATTTATACTAGCAATAGAACAGCTAGCTGAAAGAATGAGAAATTCTGCAAGGGTGGAAGGATACAGGGTAAAGAAGGAAGAAATGAAAATCAATTTATTTGCCGACGACATTATAATCGCTATGACAAACCCCAAAGAGGCAGTAAAAGAAATAAAAGTTATATTAGAGGACTTCGAAAAATGTTCAGGACTGAAGGTGAACATGGCTAAATCAGAAATTATGTACCTTAATGTGACTAAAGAGGAAAGGGAACAAATACATGGGATTACTAATATTGGAATGGGCACCAAAAAATTCAGATATTTAGGCATTGTACTACAGAAGAATATCGATAAAATAGCAGAGAACAATTATAACAAGGTCTGGAAGAAAATAGAAAAAGATATGAAAAAGTGGAAAAATAAAATAATGAATATATCTACTAGAATAAAAAGTGTTAAAATGTTTTGGCTGCCAAGATTAATATACCTCTTTCAGACAATACCTCTAGGAATGTATACCAAAAAACTAGACCAATGGAACAGAGTGATTAAGGAATGGATTTTCGGTAGTAAAAAATGCAGAATACAGAGAAAGATAATTTATAGCCACAGATCAGAGTTGGGATGGGGAGTCCCTGACCTGATTAGCTATTACGAAGCCTTCCAAATAAAATCGATACTGGAGATAGGCGATGGAGAGGGACTAAAATGGGTGAGTTTTGAGAACAGAAATCAATAATAACATAGGGAGTTTTGGGGTATTCTCCAAAACGACAAATAAAGATCTTATACAAGTTAAGGGACCTAGGTATTCAACACTAACAGTGTGGAACAAGTGGCAGCCCTCATGGCTTAAAAGAACCTCAAAATGGGCACCACTAAAGTCCCTCTATAATGAAACAGAAGAAAATAAATGATGCGAACTCCTGAGATCAAAGGGATATTTTAGGCTAAGAGACTTATTTAGAGGAGGCACTCTAAAACCAGCACAGGAATTAATCGAGGAGATAGGCAAGCAATATTGGTTAAAAATTACAGGCCTTTATAGAATGATTAAGGAAGTTAATGAAAAAGGAAATATTTGGACAGAAGAACCAATTGAAGAAATACATAATAGGATGCAAAAATTTAAAAAGGATTAGCAGGATATATTTACAAGAAAATGTTATCCAATAAAGATAAGGCAATACTTTATTTACAGAAAACATGGTGTAAGGAAGGCCAGATATCGGAAAACGATGCAAATAGAATAATGAAGGGAATAGAAGAAACCAAAATTATTAAATTTAATGAATTGGAACATAAATTTTTCACAAAGTGGTATAAAACACCAGCGCAGATAGCAAACATGTTTCCGGGATCGAGTTCTATGTGTTGGCACTGTAAACAATTTAAGGGCTGGTTCTCTCATATGTGGTGGGAATGTCCAGAGGTGAGAGTCTTTTGGTCAAAAATAATACAAATTATAAAGAAAATATGTAGAATTTCATTGAATGTAGACTTTAAACTAATGTTAATGGGTATATTAGGAAATAAGGCAGTCAATAAGGAAACCCAGGCTATACTCAAAGCTATGGTGTTAGCAGGCAAGGCAGTGATAGCTCTGGGCTGGAAAGATAAGAGCAAATGGACAATAGATACCTGGCACACTTATTTGTTTGATTTTGTGCAGTCGGACATCATTGAGAAATTGCGCCAGAAGACCACATGGGAGGATAAAGCCGAAGAAATTAAAGCGAGATGGAAGACCTATCTAAAGTGGATAACAGTGGGAGGAAGACAGGACATTCGGTGGAAGATTCAGACTTTGTGCCCGTGGCTGTGAATAAAAGATCAACAAACAAGGGGTAGAGGGAGGAGGAGGGAACTTATTGAGTTAAGTAAAGTAAGGAGACAAAAGATATTGTGTAATATATAGAAAATTAAAAAAAAAAAACCCTATTTTTTTTTAAAAAAGAGAACCCGGTGACAACAGTCCCCTCAACTTGGGGCCTCAAGTATGACCTTGGTGGGTTCTACGATGAACTGTATGGGGGGCATATGCTGGCATGAACACCCGGCCACAAATGAGACGAGACTGGGCCAAACCGCTAGCCGAGATGCAAGAGACGTGGTTTCTCACCCTCCGGGTGTTGGTCCATGAGGGCCGGTATGAGTGCTCGCTCTATAGACTGAGTACAGCGGCGGGTAGAAAAGAAACCCGCCCACCCCCTCAGGAAACTGAAGGTGCCAGGGGGAGCAGACAATGGAGCGGGGACTGAAGGCAGGACCGGTTGCTCCAGATGGTGGAGGAATCCCTACAATGGATCCCAAAGATGATTTCCAATGGGATCCAGGAAGAGCTGGACCGGAGGCAGCAACTGATGCCCCCAGGCGGGCCGGGGCAACCCCAGACGGGGCCCCAGTCGTTCCTGCCAGACCGCCACCTGGGTCTGCCCGCAGGACCGCCGGCGCCAGGACCTCGTGGGGGACTGTGGGGTTGGGGTCGTATGTTGCCCAATCCAGCTGAACTCTTGGATGCTACGTTTGATGGAACACCTGAGAAATTCTCCTTCTTTTTGATGAGAGTCGAGAAATTCGTAGACAACTGGGGCCACCTGTTCCCAAACGAAGAGCGCATAGTCGATGCGATCACCTCCCGCCTGCAAGACGCAGCAGTGGATTGGTATGTGACTTTACACCAAGAAGACGGGCGAGAGCTCAGGGAGGTGGACGCCTTCATGTGGGTACTCAAAGACCACTTCGAGGACTCTAATGCAAGTGAGACGGCGCAGGCATTTCTCCGCACCTTCCGGCAAGGGAAGAAGTCGGTATGAGAGTACACCAAGGAGTTTTGCCGACAAGCTGCTAAGATCCGGGGATGGCTGGATGGGGTGTTAGCCCAACAGTACCGGTTGGGGCTGAACCCCGAGATCCAGGGAACGATCCTCCAGGGTCATGATCCCAGAACCCTATTAGGCTGGATGAAAGAGGCGGCCGACACTGAGACCCAACTCCGCACCATTCACCTTGACGATGCGGTCGCCCTAAGTAAGCCAGCCCCAGCAGTCGCTATGCCTGTCAAGCCGAAGACCTCGGCCCCTCTGCCTCGTCAGAAGGACGGAGCCCGTGAGCAACAGATGAAACATTGAGCTCTGCCTCAAATGTGGTGAATCAGGCCATTTCGCCACCACGTGCCCTGGGGGGTGGCACCCCATCCCCTGGGAAAGGGGGAAAGAAGAAGTTTGAGACTTCGACCTCGAAACCAACGGCCAAGCCAAGGGAGCAAGAGCCCTGCAAGCGAATCCACTGGGAGATGACTCGGAGTCGTCGGAAGAGGAACAGCCTCAGGTGGCGGGAAACGGGAAGGACCTGCTGTGAACAGCGCTGAACAGCAGGTCCCCGATTCCCAGGCGCTACGACCCTTCCCTCTTTTTCGTGACTGTGACTTTAATCAACCCAGACTTATGCACCCATGTGAGGGTGCGGGGCTTAGTGGATTCGGGCTGTGGGAGAGAAATTATAAACCCCTCTTTAGTGACGGGACTGGGGGCCAAGGTAGTGAAACTGGCCGAGCCCCTGATTTTCATGCAAATGAATGGGTCCACAATGAAGGACCCTTGCAAATATGAAACGGTCCCACTCCACATGGGACTAGGGAATCATTGGGAAATGCGGCCATTCGTGGTCACTCCAGCGGTGAGGTTCCCTTTGGTGCTCGGCAGGCCTTGGTTCTATGACCATGACCCACATATATTATGGGAGGAGGGTGTGGTGAATTTCATCTCCCCCCATTGTAAACCACACATGTGGAACTACTCTTTGGGGAAGCCTTTGGAGAATCTTTTGGTGCCGGTGGGGCTTGCGGAGGCGGAACTAAACTGCATACCCCAAGAATACCAGGACTTAACAGCGGTGTTCAAGGAGGGCGAGGCGGACGAGCTGCCCCCCCCATCAGAACTCGGACTGTGCCATTGAACTCTTACCCAATCAAAAACTACCTAAGGGAAAGTTATATTCTATGAGCCCTGCAGAAAAGATTGAACTAAAGAAATTTATTGATAAAAACCTGAAAAGGGATTTTATCTGACCCACCTCCTCCCCGTGCGCAGCCCCAGTGTTGTTCAGGGGGAAAAAAGAAGGTGGGCTGAGATTATGCACGGACTATCGGGGGCTCAACGTGGTCTCCACCACAAATGCTTATCCCCTGCCCCTGATCAAAGACCTCCTGGCAGCAGTTGCAGGGGGGAAGATCTTTTCTAAATTAGATTTGAGGGACACGTATTTCAGGGTGCGCATAAGGGAGGGGGATGAGTACAAAACAGCGTTCAACGCCCCATTGGGCCAATTTGAGTACCTGGTCATGCCGTTCGGATTATAAGGAGCTCTGGGGGTCTTCATGAACTTGATCAATGAATTGTTGCACAAGCACCTGTTTAAGGGGTCCTTGTTTACCTTGATGATATCTTGCTGTACTCTCCTGATAAAGAGTCCCATGTGAAATTGGTGTGAGAGGTGCTCCAAACGTTACACAAGCACAAACTATTCACCAAACTATCCAAATGCGAATTTCACCGCTCAGAAATCTCGTTCCTGGGTTATCGAATCTCCCAATGGGGGATTGAGATGGACCCAGCTAAGGTACAGGATGTGGTGGGGTGGGAAGCACTGAAGACTTGCAGGCAATTACAAGCATTCCTCGGATTCGCCAATTTTTACAGATCATTTTTGGCGAACTTTGCACAGGTGTCCCTTCCCCTCACAGACCTCCTAAAAATGAAGGGGAAGGGAGCAGACAGCACAAAACCGGGGGCCAAACTAGAGTGAACCCCCGAATGGCAACATGCCTTCGAACAGCTCAAAACACTTTTTACATCTGAGCTGGTTCTAGTGCACCCTAACGAGCTGAGAAAGTTCATAGTGCAAGTCAATACCTCGGATGTCGCAATGGGAGGTGCCATCTTGCAAGAAGGGGGTGATGGTAAACTTCACCCTCTCGCATATGTGTCTAAAAGTTTAATGATAAGGGGATAAGGAAGCAGGGGCTATAAAATTGGCCCTCTCCACTTGTCGCAATTGGCTGGAGGGGGCCAGGGGGCTTTCGAGGTCTGGACCGATCATAAAAACCTGGAGTTGCTGCGCACCCCAAGAAACTTGAACACTAAGCAACTCCAGTGGGCCGATTTCTTTTCCAAGTTTAACTTTACATTGCATCATTTTCCGGGAAAGGCGAACTCACTAGCTGACGCACTTTCCCACCTTCCCCAACATGACAGCAAGAGGGAGGAGGTCCGGGACTCTATGTTCATGCCTGCCCAGTTGGGGGGTGATGGTGATGAAATGCAGTCAAGCCAAGCCCCCGAGCCCTCCACCCCCTCCCACCTGGGACACTAAGTTCGCCTCCACTCTCTCAGAGAAGGAAAAGGTGGAACTCAAGAAAGAGGAGGGGGTGGAACAAGATGACACTAGATGCTGGCGTAAAGGGGGAAAATTGTTCATTCCAAACTCCCTGAGGGGGGAGATTATGGAATGGGTGCATGGCACCAAGTTAGCTGGGCATACTGGCTTTGTGAAATCATTGCAGCTCCTACAGAGACAGTTTTGGTGACCAGGCATGAGAAAAGATTTATCACTGTTTGTCCAGTCATGCCAGACTTGCCTGATGAGCAAGCCGCAACCAGGGAAACCACCTGGGCTGCTGCAACCTCTCCCAATGCCTTCCCGTCCTTGGGAGGTCATTTCAATGGACTTCATAACTGACCTTCCCCCTAGCGGGGGGAAAACGGTGATTTGGGTGGTTGTCGATTTGTTTTCCAAACAGGCGCATTTTGTACTATTTAAATCAATTCCCTCCCCCAAAACTTTGGCCAGGGCGTTCCTGCACCACGTCGTACGGTTACACACTTTGCCCCTGAAGGTTGTGTCTGACAGGGGGTCTCAGTTCATTTCCCAATTCTGGGGGGGATTGATGGCACTGTTAGGGGTGGAGCAGGGGGTAAGCAGTGTATATCACCCAGAAAAGGACGGGCAAATCGAACAGGTGAATCAAACCTTGGAACAATACTTGCAGTGTTTTACCAATATTCAGCAGGACAGTTGGGAGTCTTTATTGCCGTTGGCTGAGTTCTGTTACAACAATACATGTCATGCTTTGACAGGGGTCTCACCATTCATGGTGGTGTATGGGTACAAGGCTCCTCCCCTCCCGTTCCTCTCTCAACCTAACTTACCAGCAGGGGAGGCAGGGGACTGGTGTAAACACTTACAAGCAGCTTGGCCCCTCCTCTGTCGTACGCAATAGAAAGTTGGGTTCAGACTTGCCAAAAGTTGTGACCAGAACCACCTCAGGCACCAGTACTAAAATTCCCGAGAGCGATGGTCCTGCCTGCACTTTGCTGGCTCTTGTTTTCTAAGTGGCTGGAAGTTGTCCCAATGTCAGTAATGACCTCTGCATTGGTCATTCGGGCGTTACACTGCATTTTTAGTATGCATGGACTGCCAGAGACTATTGTGTTTGACAACAGGACACAATTCACATCATCCGAGTTCCAGAGGTTCATGGATGCCAACTTGATCTGGCATGTAATGGCAGCCCCATTTCATCCATCCACTAACAGGCAGGCCAAATGAATGGTCCGCACTACAAAGGAAGCACTTTGAAAAATTGTCTATGGTGACTGAAACCAGATACTAGTGGATTTCCTACTGCAGCAGCACATAACACCTCACACGGCTATCAGGAGGAGCCCTGTGGAACTTCTGATGAACTGCCATCTATCCACAATGCTTGACCATCTGCACCCAGATCTCACATCAGATCATCAGCTGCAGCAAGAGGTTCTGGAGCTTCTCAGTTCCTTCCAGCCTAGTGACCTCGTCTATGCCTCCCCCAGCCAAGTACCAAGTTAGAGGTGAGTGCTGCCTCGACACCCTGCTCAGAGCCCGAGAGCTCTCTAGCATGGATGTCATCCATTGAACCTAAGAGTCCTGGTGCTACGGTTCCCGACTGCACTATGGACTGTCAGCCACCCAGTTACAGCATGGACCCCACTTTGACAGTTGGGGAGCCACGGTGTTCCCAATGAGTAAGGGCTCGCCCTAATTATTTGAGAGAGTTTTTGTGCTAGCTTAGGGGGGAGGAGTGTTATGTACTGGGTTATCTATGTTTGTAAAGTGGGAACTTCGGTCACAACTCCATAGACTATAGCATCCTAATACTAGCAAACGGATTGGTTGCTGTGCTACAACAGACCAATCCGGAGAGACTCTGACTTTTGGTGGGAATGATTCCCATTAGTCATAAACACTCATAATTGATTGGACACTATTGTTCCAGGAGGTGTGGTTTCCCTGGTTCAAACTGTATATAGTTGGGTTGTTCTGTGTATTGTTTGGTGCCAGTTTGGTGTAGTGGTTAAGTGTGCGGACTCTAATCTGGGAGAACCGGGTTTGATTCCCCACCCCTCCACTTGCACCTGCTGATGTGACCTTGGGTCAGTCACAAGCTCTGGCACAGCTGTTCTTGAAAACAGCAGTTTGTATTAGAGCTCCCTCAGCCCCACCTACCACACAGGGTGTCTGTTGTGGGGAGGGGAAGGGAAAGGAGTTTGTAAGCCACTCTGAGATACCAAGTGAAGGGCGGGGTATAAATCCAATCTCCTCCTCCTCCTCCTCCTCCTCCTCCTCCTCCTCCTCCTCCTCCTCCTCCTCCTCCTCCTCCTCCTCTTCTTCTTCTTCTTCTTCTTCTTCTTCTTCTTCTTCTTCTTCTTCTTCTTCTTCTTCTTCTTCTTCTTCTTCTTGTTTGTCTGTGTTCTGAGCTAATAAAGAAATCACTTGTTGAAACACTGCCTCAATCTCAGTACATAATGGTGCCGTGCCCAAAATAGTCTGTATTTTTAATATTGCTGTGGTTGTTCCCATGCCCCATCACCTTAGAAGACTCAACCCAGCCTTTGGCCCTGCCTCTTGGACACCCGAGCCCATTTCAATGAGTCATATGTGCTGCTCTGTGGCAAACTTTCCACTATTTGGGGCTTGGCTTTGTCCTTTCTGGGTGAAGTGATCCCCTGGTGTTGCCTCACTCAGGTGTTTCACGAGGCCCAAAGGACTGTGTACCTTTGCCTATCTGAAATATTTGTTGTTCTATTGTAATACTCATCTGTTCTATTGTAACACTTATCTGCATTGTACTTTATGAAATTTGATTCATAGTTCACTTAAAAGTGTTATATAAAAATCCATAGGCTTTAACCTTTATTTACATCCTATTCCACAGCATTTATATGATTTAAATTCTATGCCTGGAAGTCCTCTCCTTTGCCTAGAATTTAAAAATAACACAATGGAAATGCAGGGTAAAACCAGGAGGCAATGCAGACCTAAAAATATACCATGAAGTGAAAACGGGAGGTGTTGCAGAATGCAAAATTTACCATGATGCAGAACAGCTGTGAGTGCAGGGGAAACCCCAGTACAGAAAGGGCCAGTGTTAGGGTTGGGGGTGAGATGGGAGATTGCCAAGAAATTGCCACCGCTATGGTCCTGACTGCTGGCACTGACAATGTCCTGCCTACACCACAGCCAAGCTCAGAATGGGTTAAGAACTACAATACTGTTTCTTAACATTTAATTCACTACCACCCCACAGGTAACAGCACTATTATTTTGTTGTTTTTTTACAAGATATTTACCCTGCCTTTCTGCCCTAATAGAACCACTAAGGCAGCTAACAAATTAAAACATACAAATTAAAATCTCATCCTAAAAGCCATTAAAACCAACACAAATCAAGGAGAAAAGGCAAACACTGCTACACCTCCCCCTCCTAGTGATTCTGTCCTTACAAAATTAGCTGCAAAATGCCCACCCACAGAGACCAGCCTCTGTCAGACCCCCATGCATACTTATTCCCAACTACACTCTTCAGGTGTAAGATTTGTTTATTGAGATATGCAGTCTAGGCTTCCGGTTGGAGTAAAATGGTGAACTGACGCACTCCTGCAACCGTGCGGGAGTGGATGGCAGCTTCTTGTGACAGTTTGGGCAGTTTTACTGCCCAACGCAGCAACCTCCAGGCAGAGGGTCGCCAAGCAAGCATCGAGGTCCAAGTGAGAGTTGAGATCGGCATCCACAATGTCCCGGAGGGGGCTTGTTTATGCCTTGATCTCCTCTCAGGAGCAGGCTTTTGCAAAACAGCACTAAAGAAGCTAGCCAAGCTGACAAATCAGCTTAAATTCACCATTTCCCGATCTCTTGAGAAACGATCTAACAGTGGAAGTAAAAAGGAATGATGCAAAGTCCTGAGATAAACATCTAAGGTAACCGTAACGATTTGCTTACCGGGGAGAAGCTCTAGCGAGTTTTGAGGAAGGTGGTTAAGCGCATAAGACTTTAAACTGTAGAATCGATCCATCGATAAAAAGTGAAGAGCTGGTTAAAGCACTAAAAATGGACTAAATTAACTTTGTTGAACATTCCTGCGGTCAGAGGCGGAGATAAGTGAATGAGCGAAAGTAACAGGGAAGATCGCGAGACAGAGGTGTAACAGCTAATTGTGTACGGCTGAAAACAGAATCTGGCTAGAGACTGTGTTGGAGGACCGAATTTGAAGTGGACCGGAAGTGTATCCGGTAGGACTGAAATTGAAGCGGACCGGAAGTGTATCCAGTAGGACATTTTAAATGGGGGACTGGAAACAGGAAGTGTAAAACGAACCTACTCTAGCCAAGAAAACCATAGAGAAATTGCACCCGCCATTTTGTGGAGGACTAAATTTTAAAAAGTGTTTTTAAGAGAAAAAAGACTGTTAGAAACAGCGAAACAAAGAGGAATTGGAAGAGAACTGTTAAGCTGATTGAACTGTATCGATAAATTCCCAAAACGGATCCAAAACTCTGGCAAAGAGCGGTGCAGCTGCGAGTCCAGGTATGGCTGGCAAAGATAAGAAAGAATGGCAGGCAGCAATAGATCAAATGGAGAAGCGTATGCTAGAAGCAATTCACAGTATGATCAAGCAACTGGAAGAGCAATTTAATGAGAAGATGGAAAAACAGCTTGAACACTTAGAAGAAGTTCAGGAGAAAAATGTGGCGGCCTTGAGAGAGTTAGTACTTGCAGAAGTGGCAGAATTTTAAAAAGTAGTGGAAAATACAAGTAGTCAAGTTAAAGCTTTGGCGACTAAATCAACGGAAATAGAGCAAAAGACACAAGATTTGGAAAAAAAAATTGAAGTGAATGGACAGAGTAATCGGAACCTTGAGGCAGTTGTGGAATATAAAGCAATGTCAAATCAGCTGAGATTGAGAGGCATTGAAGAAAAAGTGGGAGAAGATATACGTACTGAAGTGATGGAAACTTTGACTGAATACATGGGAGAAGACAAAGGGGAGTTGGATTACAATTTTGATCTTATATACAGAGTGAATTCTGCTTATGCTCAAAGGAAAAATTTACTGAGAGATGTCATTGTTCAATTTGTGACAAAGAAAATGAAAGAGGACCTATTTAAGAAGCAGTTTTCTCAGCCATTGGAAACTGATGGTAAAAAGATAATGATAATGAAAGAACTCCCAAGGTCCATCTTGCAGGACAGAAAGAAATATAAGAAGTTGGTGGATAAGCTGAAACAATTGAATATCAGATTCAGATGGGAAATACCACAAGGACTGTCCTTTAGGTACAACTCAAAAAGGCATGTGATTAAAACACCGGGGGATATGTATAGGTTCAAAGCCAAAAATACCGAAGACTTCGGAGATATTTAAAAAGCCTCAATGATGGATTACAAATTATTATCATGGAATGTAAATGGACTTAATTCACCTAACAAAAGAAAAGTAGTGAATCATTGGTTACAAAAGCAAAATTCTAACATCATCTGTTTGCAGGAAACACATATAAAAAACTGGGACAATAAATATTTGCTTAATAAAAAATTGGGAGAAGAATTTTATTCTTTGGCAGAGAAAAAAACAAAGGAGTGGTGACCTATGTAAATAAAAAGCTGGAACCTAAACAAATTTTTGCAAATAAAGAAGGAAGATATGTGGTGGTTGAGATCAATATGTTACAAAAAAAGACATTGGTTGTGAATCTGTATGCTCCTAATGGAGCTAAAGAGAATTTTTTAAGGACTTGCTGAGCGAATTGGGCCAAGTGCATTATGAACAGATAATTGTTGCTGGTGATTTTAATGGTACTGTTAACAACAAATTGGACAGACAATCACAGAAAGGCATTGAGAAGATTGGAAAGTTACCCCAAACTTTTTTAGAGTTATTGAGCAAGAAAAGTTGGAAGATGTATGGAGAAAATGGAATCCAAAAATTAAAGATTTTACTTTTTATTCAAATAGAAACAAATCCTTCTCAAGAATAGATATGATTTGGATGTCGAGCAAAATTGCATTAAAAACTCAGAAGGTAGAAATACTGCCAAAGACCAACTCAGATCATAACCCGTTAGTTTGGACATTAAAAGAAAAGGCAAAGCAATATCATTGGATAATTAATGAGGATTTATTGGACAAGACGAGACTAGTGGAGACTTTGCGGAAAGAAACACATTTTTTTTTCCAAATGAATTTGAATCAAGAGGTCAATATACAGACAGTGTGGGATGCTTACAAATCGGTGATGAGAGGAGTTTTGATCTCAATGAATGCAGCGGATAAGAAAAAGAATTTGAAACAGCAGCAAGACTTACAAGATAAAATACAACAAAAAGAGAATGAGCTGAAAAGGAGACCAGGTAAAAAGAAGCTTCTCAAAGAAATACAAATTTTACAAGAACAATTAAAAGTAGCATTAAATAGAGAACTCTACTGGAATTTAAAGAAATTGCAACAAAAATCCTTTGAGGGTGCAAACAAACCAGGGAAATATTTAGCTTGGCAATTGAAAAATAGGAGGGAGAGAAGGACAATAACTAAGATAATTGAGGAGGGCAAGGAAATTGTTGATATAAAGGGAATTAAGAGAGCCTTCTTCAAATATTATGCAAAATTATTTCAAAAAAAGAAGATTGATCCAATGAAGATTAAAAAGTATTTGGATAAGGTAACTTTACCTGAGATGGATACTGATACCAAAGATATGTTGAATGGTCCAATACAGAAAGAAGAGTTATATAATGCAATAGAAGAGGCCAAATTAGGGAAATCTCCTGGACCAGATGGATTTACAGTGAAATTCTACAAAAAACTAAAGGAGGAGCTAACCCCGATTTTGGAACTTCTAATTAATGAAATTCAGCGAACTAAATTAATAACAGAATCTTGGAAAGAAGCCAACATATCTCTTATCCTTAAGGAAGGGCAAGATTTGTCAGATGTCAAAAATTATAGACCAATTTTGCTACTTAATAATGACTACAAATTATTTGCCAAAGTTATTTCAGAAAGATTAAAAGTTTATTTAAAGAATGCTATCAGAGAAGAACAAGCCGGCTTTCTACCAAATAGACAAATCAGAGACAATTTAAGGATCGTGATTGATGCAATAGAGTATTATGATAAACACCCTGAAAAGGAAGTTGCCTTTTTATTTTTGGATGCCGAAAAAGCCTTTGACAATTTAAATTGGGAGTTTTTGTTTCAATTTCTTGACAAAATGAACATTGGACAGCCCTTTTCAAATATGATTAGGGCTGTTTATTGTGAACAAAAAGCATCGTTGAACGTGAATAAGGAGTTGATGGATTATTTTAGAGTACAGAAAGGTACAAGACAAGGGTGTCCATTATCACCTTTGTTATTTATTTGGATCTTGGAAGTGATGCTGAGTAAAGTAAAGGAAGATAAAGATATAAAAGGACTTACAATTGGAAACTTTGAATATAAATACAGGGCTTTTGCCGATGACGTAATGTTTATAATTGAAGACCCATTAAGAAATGTACCATTATTGATGGAAAGGATTAAAGAATTTGGTGACTTGGCGGGATTTTATGTTAATAAGAACAAGACAAAAATACTCTGTAAAAATGTGAGAAAGGAAAAACAGTTGGATTTACAAGAAAGAGCTCAATGTGAAGTGGTGAAAAAGGCTAAATATTTGGGAATTGAGGTTACGGCAAAGAATATAGATTTGTTTAAGAACAATTACGAAAAGGCCTGGAACAAAATTCAACAAGATATCAAGAAATTGAATACTTCGAATTTATCTTTATTGGGTAGAGTTTCTGTAGTCAAAATGAACATTTTACCCCGTTTGCTTTTTTTATTCCAGACGATTCCAATTGTGAAAGATTGTAAAGTGTTGAACTTATGGCAAAAGGAGATTTCTAAATTCGTGTGGGCTGGAAGGAAGCCAAGGATTAAAATGAAAATACTTTGTGATGCGAAAGAAAGGGAGGCTTCCAGCTTCCTAACTTTAGATTATATCATGACGTGGTGTGCCTAGCCTGGTTGGAGCAGTGGATCAACTTGGAGAATAGACAACTGTTGGCATTAGAAGGGTATGATCGAAGATATGGTTGGCATGCTTATTTATGTTATGAGAAATCCAAAGTAGATAACCTTTTTAAGCACTACTTCATAAGGAGATCACTATTTATGACATGGATGAGATATAAGAGATTTTTTTTTGAAGCAAGACCAATGTGGATTGTTCCGGCGGAAGTAATAAAACCACTTTCAAGGAACAAAGGAAAAGACTGGCTACCTTACAGAGATATTCTGAAAATTGAGGGGAAAAGTTGCGCGATGAGATCAAGAGAAGACTTGGGTTTTGAATATGACTGGTTAAATTATAGACAGATTTACGATTAATTTAAGACTGACAAAATGAGATATGGTTTTAGAAAAGAAAATAATGAAATTGAAAAAATTTGGAGTGAAACAGGTAAAAAAATGATTTCTAAAATTTATAAGATTTTGTTAAAGTGGTATACTGAAGATGAGATAGCAAAAGAACAAATGGTGAAATGGGCTATAAATGTAAATAGAGATATAGAAATGTCATCTTGGGAATGTTTGTGGAAAAAGTCGATTAAAATATCAACATGTGTTAATGTTAAAGAAAACTGTTACAAAATGATGTATAGATGGTATATGACGCCCAAAAAATTGCTAATATGAATGAGAATATGTCTAACAAATGTTGGAAATGTAAAAAGAAAGAGGGCTCATTTTACCATATGTGGTGGACTTGTGAAAAAGCAAATGTTTTTTGGACAGAGATTCATAGTGAAATTCAGAAAATCTTGAAATGTACGTTGAAAAAAGAACCAGAAATGTTGCTTTTAGGACTAAAGTTAGAAGAAGTCGAAATGACAAAAAGAACTTTGTTATGGTATCTCAACTGCAAGAATGACTTAGGCTCAGTTCTGGAAACAAGAGCAGATACCTGATAAGTGGGAATGGATTAAAAAAATGATTTTTATGGCTAAAATGGACAAACTAACAAGAAAACTTCATGGAGCAGAAGACGAAGAATTTTTAACAGACTGGAAAGATTTTAAAGACTATTTAGAGTTTAATTGGGATGTGAAAAATAGATTACTTTGTTTTGATAGCTACTAATAATAGAAGTGTTGTAACAAGAGAGACTGTATTTGAAAAAGTTACCTAACTGTTAAAGTTAAAAAGCAAAATATTGAAATTTAAGATTTGAATATTAAGAACAAGTTGAATGTACGAGAATATTGGTTGAAAATGTTAACGGGGCAGAGCATCGTGGGAAGCCGGGGGCGGGGAGATAAAAATTTGAAAAGGATATGATAGAATTGTAAACAAAAGATGGAACATGCTTTTATATATCCGATAATAAATTTTCTTTTTTTAAAAAAAGAGATATGCAGTCTATACAGGTGTATGCCAACATCTGTCAGAACTGGCAAATATTGGCATCAAGAACACTATTATACCCACTTCAAACTACCCCTCCCCCACAGAACTACAGAACCACTTTACAGCCAGGGCACAAGTACAGCACTAAAAATCAATAGGTCTTACCATATAGAATTGTCTTTGATTTTAGTACTTCAGCTAAATAGTTAGCCACAATTTCAGTAACATCTGAAGTGGAGTCATTCAGGAGAAAATAACATTTACATTCATTAATCAGATGTCTTTTTGACTGTAATACATTAAAGAGTATTTTCCCCCGAATCGACTCGTTAAAGAGACAGTCCAAAATTATGTGGTTAATTGAGACCAAGGAATTTAGACCGGAGGGGCAAATTCGGTCCTGAAGTGGAAAGTGTTGGTAATGACCGAGAAGCATCTCAGAAGGGAACACGTTCAGTCTAGCCAGGGAGAAGGCTCCACATTGATGAGGATCTTCAGGGTTATAAAAATAGTGAGCCGTCCTACCAGGCTGACTGTCAAGACCCAACATTGCGGGAGAGCAGACATGAGGATGGGTGGGACAAAGTCTATGCCATTCAGTATCAACAAGTCTTTGTCTGGTGATCCTAAGAGTATTAAGCTCATCCGACAAAACAAGATCATTGAGGTCAATCCCTATTTGTTTAAATTTGTTTAGAATTGTTGAGTTCCAGGTTGAATTATTCAGATTGCTTTTTAGATGGTTCAGTAAGGATCCTGAGCCAGTAACGGATCACATGGATCCAAACCTTTGTTTCAATCAGATTTTGACCAGTTTCTAAACAGATGGTAAAATAGGGCATGCATTTAGGGATACCCATAATTTGTCTAAGAAACACTCCCTGTAAGTTCTCCACTTCTTGATTAAAAGTATTAGGGATGCCATATAAATAGGGATGCCATATAAAACCTGAGTAAGCAATTTAGAATTAAATATTCTAACAGCAGATGGAACATATCGGTTTCCCCTGGAAAAATATAAGCGCTTAATTTGAACTATCGAAACTCTAGCCCGATTGATAACATTATTTCG
>JAPDNY010000720.1:0-26350 GCA_029375565.1 Gekko gecko | reverse complement strand
GGTGGCCTGTAGGCCCCCTTCCAACCCTGTGATTCTATGATTCTATATTTGGTTAATATAGCAGAGTTTTGCCCAGTCATAGAAGCGTGACTCTGAATGCAGTAAATAAATCTACCAAGAGGCATATTGCAAAAAAAAAGGTGAACTTACACAAATTCTAATAGATACAGTTCTTGTTCAGAAAGAAACCTAATCTTAAAAGTGTTTCCCCTATCGCAAATGGCCAGCTTGTCTGGCATCATGTGTGTGGGAGTATGTGACCACTGTCTCTACAGGAGAGACCTGCAGAGACATGTGTCTCCATGGAAGGCCATGTGAAGAGAGGGAGAGGGCAGAGGGAGAGAGGAGGGGTCAGAGGGTACCTGCCAGGTCAGGACAAAGAGAAGCAAAATGAACATCATGGCCAAGTCTGGCTGTGAGCCTTCATGCCCTTAGTCTGACTCTCCCGTCTAATCACTATGCCCATCGTTATATTCTACAAGACAGGGAGCCACGGAGGAGAAGTCTCTGCTCCTTGGCATCTTGTCAATCTCATTTTGAAGAGTGTGGGGGTCGAAAACTGTGGGGGGGAGGTAGGGATGACTTTGGGGCGAAGGCCAATGCAGGCAAGCCCTCGTGGCCGTCAGTTCCCCAGGCTCCAGTGCGGTGCCTTCTCCTTCCCCCCCACCCCACCCCTTTTGAGAAATCATCAGCTGTTGGCATTCGCAACTGATGACAGAAGCGGAGAGACATGACAACCCCATTGTCATGAGCCTGGAAGCAGACAATCGACTCCTTTGTTTCCTGAAATCACCCCATTGTGGAGCTGACGGAGTTCTTCTCCCAGTGAAGGGCGTGTACAGAAGCGCGCTCCCCCCCCCCAACACTGCACAGCACCTGGCTTATTGCTTTAAGATGCAAATCAGACTTTGCGCAGATGCGGGGGGGGGGGACGTTGCGATGCAGATCGGCTTCTCTTCTGTCTTTCGGAAGAGACGGCACCGCAACACTTGAGGGCCGTGGAACATTGACAGAGACACGAGATGCCTTCTACTGGATCAGACCCTCGGTCCAGCAAGGGCAGTATTGTCTGCTCGGACTGGCAGCCGCTCTTCAGGGTCTCAGATGGAGGTCTCTCACATCACCTACTGCCTGGACCTTTAACTGGAGATGCCGGGGATTGAACCTGGGACCTTCTGCATGCCAAGCAGAGGCTCTTCCCCTGAGCCACGGCCCCTCTCCATGGCTCTCCGGGGTCTTAGGCAATGGCCCTTCACATCACCTCCTGCCTGGTCCTCTTAACTGGAGATGCCGGGGATTGAACCTGGGGCCTCCTGCCTGCCAAGCAGAGGCTCTGCCACTGAACCACCACCCCTCTCCATGGCTCTCCAGGGTCTCAGACAAAGGTCTTTCATATCACCTCCTGCCTGGTCCTTCTAACTGGAGATGCCAGGGATTGAACCTGGGACCTTCTGCATACCAAGCAGATGCTCTACCACTGAGCCACAGCCCCTCTTCATAGCTCTCCAGGGTCTCAGGAAATGGTCTTTCCCATCACCTCCTGCCTGGTCCTTTTAACTGGAGATGCCGGGGATTGAACCCCAGGACCTTCTGCATGCCAAGCAGAGGCTCTGCCATTGAGCCACAGTGCCTCCCTATGGCTTTCCAGGGTCTCAGGCAAATGCCTTTCCCATCACCTCCTGCCTGGTCCTTTTAACTGAAGATGCCGAGGATTGAACCCCAGGACCTTCTGCATGCCAAGCAGAGGCTCTACCATTGAGTCACAGCACCTCCCTAAGGCAAACACCTTTCCCATCACCTCCTGCCTGGTCCTTTTAACTGGAGAAGCTGGGGATTGAACCTGGGACCTTCTGCCTCCCAAGCAGATGCTTTACCTCTGAGCCACGGCCCCTCCCCAGATTCAGATAATAAAGGAGGGAAACCTCCCCCACGGCTGGTAGCGGTGGTAGAAACTACAGTCTACTTGCAGCTGATTTATGGTGACCCCGTAGGGATTTTCAAAGCAAGAGACATTCAGAGGTGGTTTGCCATGCCTGCCTCTGCCTAGCAACCCTGGACTTCCTAGGTGGTCTCCCATCCAAGAACTAACCGGGATCAACCCTGCTTAGCTTCTGAGTTCAAAGGAGATTGGACAAGCCTGGGCCTCTAAGACAAGCCTGAGACCTCTAAGAGACAAAGCCTAGGCCAGAAAAAGCAATTACTCACAAAGCAGAGGAAGTGATGCACACAACTTCCTCTTTGGCCCGACCAGCTCTGGGGCATGTGGCCTGCATCTGGGGGCAATGCCCCCCCACCCCCTAGCATGTTTCTGAGAGTCAAATCCCTTCGGGAAGCTTGGAGACTATTCAAAACTACAATCCTAGAAGCTCAGACAAAATGTATACCATGGGTTAGGAAAGGTACAAATGGGTATTTTAAAAGGTCTGCATGGTTAACAAACAATTGAAGCAGTAACATGTAGGAAGGACTCTTTTAAGTGGTGGAAAGCTAGTCTGAGGGAGGTAAATAAAAGGGAACACAGGCAGTGGCAAATAAAATGTGAGCCAGTGATCAGAGAGGCAAAAAGGGAATATGAGGAACACATTGCAAAAGCCATCAAGACTAACAATGAACATTTCTCCAAATGTATTAGTAGCAGGAAACCAGCCAGGGAGGCAGGGGGGCCCTTGGATGACCAAGGGGTGAAAGGATTACTAAAGGATGATTGGGAAATGGCAGAGAAGCTGAATACATTTTTTGCCTCTGGGTCAGTCACAAGTTCTGGCACAACTGTTCTTGAAAAAGGGCAGTTTCTGTCAGAGTTCTCTCAGCCCCACATACCTCACAGAGTGTCTGTTGTGGGGAGGGGAAGGGAAAGGAGTTTGTAAGCTGCTCTGAGTGAAGGGCGGGGTATAAATCCAATCTCTTCTTCTTCTTCTTCTTCTACTTCTTCTTCTCTGTCAAAGATGGGAGGTGTTTGCCCACTCCAGAACCGATGATTTCAGGAGGGGTATTTGCCTTATGTGGAAGTGTCTGAAATAAGCCCCTGCTACTCTTCCCCCTACAGGGGGTCAAGTGGAGCCCACCCAAAACCAGGGGCTCTAAAAAGAACAAACAAGGATTGGGCGGCTCGGGAGTATCCCGAAGCGCCGCCTCATTGTCGCGCCGTACCGGAAGTTCGGGAGGGGTATTGAAAGACCTGGGATGGATTGAGGTGACGAGAAAGGACAAACACCTGATGGACAAATTAAAAACTGAAAAATCCCCAGGCCCTGCTGGCATATGTCTAAGAGTTCTAAAAGAACTCAGATGTGAACTTGTGGATCTCCTGACAAAAATATGTAATCTGTCCCTAAAATCTGCCTCCATTGCCAAGGACGGGAAGGTCGCTAATGTAATTCCCATCTTTAAAGAAGGTTCCAGAGGAGATCCAGGAAATTACAGGCCAGTCATCGATACCGAGTCAGTTGGTGGAATCCACTATTAAAGATAGATTTAGGAAGCACATTGTTGAACAGAAGCATTTGAGGAAGAATCAGCATGGGTTCTGTAAGGGAAGCTCTTGTCTCACTAACCTTTCATTCATTCATTCATTCATTCATTCATTCATTCATTCATTCATTCATTTATATCCCGCCCTACCCCGCAAATAGGCTCAGGATGGCTAACAACATATAATACGCAGTTTAAAACACTAAAACATAATACTATAAAATTAAAACTCAGTTCTGTACAAAAATCACAAGAAGGTGACAACATAGTTAAAGCTTTCAGAGATTTTTTTTCCTTTTATGTGTTCTTTGACGGAGTGAACAAACATGTGGACAATGGGGACCCAATAGATGTTGTTTACCTTGGCTTCCGGAAAGCTTTTGATACAGTTCCTCATCAAAGGCTCCTAAGTAAGCTCAAAAATCATGGGATAAAAGGACAAGTCCTCTTGTTGATTGAAAACTGGCTAGTTAATAGGAAACAGAGAGTGAGTATAAATGGAAAATTTTCTCAGCAGAGCTGGCAAGCAGTGGCGTACCACAGGGATCAGTACTCGGTCCGAGTATCTTGTTTATTCACGATTTGGAGTTGGGAGTAAGCAGTGAAATGGCTAAATTTGCGGATGACACCAAGTTGTTCAGGGTGGTGAAAAGCAGGGAGGATTGTGAGGCACTCCAAAGGGTTCATTGTGGCAAGGCAAGGATGCACATTGGAGCCAAAAACTGGCTCCAATGTGCATCACCTGCCCTTGCCCACAATGAACTTCACTTACATTAATGCCTACTTGTCCAACCTGGACAGATCCCTTTGGAGTGCCTCACAATCCTCCCTGCTTTTCACCGAACTGGCAGAGACTGACCAAGATCTTGGAGTCGTAGTAGATAACTCACTGAAGATGTCAACTCAGGTCATCCCTGCTTTTATCAGAGTTCAACTCACGACACAATACCTTGCAATTATCTCTGGTTATAACAGCATCCGTTTATCCCAGGACAAGTATAGGGCGAAACCGGGTGTCCTCGAAGTAATGTGGAAACAAAAAATACCCCAAGATAATTACAGGGTGAACTCACGTGTTGTGTAGAATGTAAGTTCAGGGACAGGGTTGAACCAGGATTTAAGGTCTAGTGTGGAAAGGACCTCAGTGTGCAACAGCAATTTAAAAAGGCCAATGCTATGCTGGGGATTATTAGGAATCTTCACCCAAAGAGTGATTAACATATGGAACTCACTGCCACAGGAGGTGGTGGCAGCTACAAGCATGGACAGTTTCAAGAGGGAATTAGATAAACATATGGAGCAGAGGTCCATCAGTGGCTATTAGCCACAGGGTATAGATAGGAACTCTCAGTCTGGGGCAGGTGATGCACTCTATTCTTGGTGCTAGAGGGGGCAGCAGTGGGAGGGGGCTTCCAGTGTCCTGGCCCCACTGCTGGACCTCCTGATGGCACCTGGTATATTTTGGCCGCTGTGTGACAGAGTGTTGGACTAGATGGGCCATTGGCCTGATTCAACATTGGCCTCTCTTATGTTCTTATGTTCTTATGAATGGAATTGAAAACAAATCTGCCGTTATCGTAGTGCCCCCGTATAATTCAATGGTGCGGTCTCATTTGGAATACCGTGCACAGTTCTGGTCGCCGCCTCTCCCAAAAGATGTTGTCACACTGGGTACAGATGAGTGAAAATAATCTGCTGAGTTTTCGCTTTTGCGATTTGTCTCAGTTTTGTTTCAACACACCCTCGATACACACATCTGCGTCTGCGTGCCCCCGTTGCCAAATTGGAAACACACGGTCGGAGTCCAACGAATTAGATAAATATCTGTTTAATGCATTGAAACAGGGAATACAGAGCAGAGGGTCCGAGCACTTCAGCATCTCCAAAACTGTATTTTGCCATTGTTAGGAAGGGCAGAAGGTCTTATACCCCAAATGACATCACAAAGAGTTTACACATTAAAGAGTCTCCTAATTGGTAAGGTAAAGGTAAAGGTTCCCTTGCTCGAAAGCCAGTCGAATCCGACTCTAGGGTTGCGGTGCTCATCTCCGTTTCAAAGCTGAAGAGCCAGCGCTGTCCGAAGACGTTTCCATGGTCATGTGGCCAGCATGACTAAACACCAAGGCGCACGGAACGCTGTTACCTTCCCATCAAAGTGGTACCTATTTATCTACTTGCAATTTCTTGCTTTTGAACGGCTAGGTTGGCAGGAGCTGGAACTAGAGACGGGAACTCACTCCGTCATGCGGCAGTCTCGGGTCTCGAACTGCTGAACTACTGACCTTCCACAGCCTGCAGTTCAGCGTCTTAACCACTTGAGCCACCGCAGCTCCTCTCTAATTGGTACCAAGCAGTTAACATTGTACGAGCATCATTTGACTCAGGGCATCTCTTGGTGGTGTCAGTAATTACACTCACTTATGTGGTCTTCAGAACACTGGGTTCCTTTCTGACCTGCATACAGAGAGCTAGCTGATAAGGAAAATATGAATCACATTAAAACTTCACTCTCGGCGGCCTTGCAGCTTCTAAATAACATTCCGTTCTCCTCGTTGCATCCCAGTTCTTTCTACCGAGGCTCCTAATAATGCTTTGGCTTAATACGGCTTCTTATTCAAAAATGCAATTATAAAATATAGATGTTCTACTATAAATTTCTCTGGTCAAATGATTCCCGGTTACATGCCAAGATCTGAATCTACTATGATTAAACTTTTAAAGGCACAGAGACAGGTGTCAATGTGTAAACACGTCAGAGGAAATGTCAGGACCCCCGTTCAGAAATCACGTTCATTTTTCCCTTATCCTACACCCTCAAACACTCTCTCCCGATCTTTTTTATATTTCTTTCTTCCAAACTCTTGGCCCCAAAAGCAGCCGGATGCTTCCTCATCCCGTCACAGAACTGGTCTTTTAGGAGGGTTGCCATCCTCCAGGCGGGGCCTGGAGAACTCCTGAAATTACAGCTGATCTCCAGGTCACTGATATCAGCTCCCCTGGAGAAAACGGCTGCTTTGTAGGGCAGACTGTATGGCGTTATACCCTGCTGAGGCCCCTCCCTCCCAAAACCCCGCCCTCTCCTGGATCCACCCCCAAAGTCTCCAGGGAAAACACACCCCAAAAAAGAGGGGGTGGAATCTAAACCAACAAAGCAAAAACCTCCAATGGAAGTTTAGAAAACGGATTGAATCATAGAATCATCGAATGTTAGCGTTGGAAGGGAACTTGCAGGTCATCTAGTCCAACCCCCTGCACTCTGCAGGAGCAGAGCCGAAAGAGAGCCCTACACACCTACAACATACCCGAAAGATGGTCATCCAGCCTCCTCTTGAAAACGTCCAGCGAAGGAGCATCCACCACCTCCCGAGACAGACTGTTCCACTGCTCAACCACTCTGACAGTTAGGAAGTTTCTCCTGATATTTAGCCGGTAACGACTCCCTCGTCATTTGCACCCGTTAGATCTAGTCTTGCAATCCAGAGCAAGAGAGAATAGATCTGCTCCATCTTCTGCCTGACAGCCCTTCAGATATTGGACGACTGCAATCATGTCCCCTCTAAGCCTTCTCTTTCCCAGGCTAAACATACCCAACTCTTTCAGCCTTTCCTCATAAAACTTGGATTCCAACCCTCTCACCATCCTGGTCGCCCTCTGATTGAGGGCCAAAAGTTAAAAACATAAGGAAGTCTACAAAAGAGTGTGTCTCTTTTTTGTATTTGTAACTTCCTATGTTTTATGAGTCTTTATTTGGCCCCCTGCTAGATTTTTATATGTCTTTGTAATAAACACCCTTTTGTACACTTATTTATGTTTTTAACTTGATCGGTTTTCTAAACTTCCGTCGGAGTTTGGGGTTCCAACCCCAAACCTCCAGCAATTTCCCGATCCGGAGTTTGGCAACCCTATCTTTTAGGCAGCTATGCCTTCATTGCTCAGAACCACGCAAGATTTACCTGGGAGGTGAATGCGCTCTGTTAACAATATGTAAGGGCAGTTAGGTTTTTTGGTACACTCCGATAAGGCACTTATTCCACCGGGGGGGGGGCCCCGCGTTGCGCTGCAACTCATTTATTAAGCATAATTGCTCCGATAACATGCGCCTCCGTGCCGCATAAATACATGACAGCCCGCCTTGATATTCCACTCCTTGCTTTAATCACGCCTTGTACACCGATCTGTCAGCAACACCGTCCCGCAGGTTCTTTCTGGACGCCTCCCCTCTGGCTCCTGAAGCCAGGCAAAACCAGGAAAGGGGGGACATTTCCAGAGGCCGTCGGCCCACCCCCTGCAGCAGAGCTGGGTCTACATCTATGGCAGGGAACGGATCCCAAGCCGACATCTGCGAAACGTTTCGCACCTCGAAGATTTCCCAAAAAAAAAAAAGAACCCAGGAAGTTGGCTGTCGACAATTAATATTATTTAAACACGCTTCCTGCCGTCAAAACAATTTATTACTGTCTCCCTCCCACAATTCGGTTTGATTAAATTGATGAACCGCGGCTGTCAGATCCATCACGGAACGTCTGCCCCTGTATAGGAGATCGACTTCACACGTTGGAGCCAAACCTTTCCTTCGTTGCTCTTCTGAAAGATCTCGGAGCGGAAGCTCGCTTTTCCGAATAGTGATTCAGTGCATTTCCAGAATAAATTGGAGTCTCCTTTACGCCATAGAGCCTAAGATTTCTCTGGGATTGGGTCCCGGAGATCTATTCCACAGACTGCAGAGGAATAAAATCTCTTGCTTGACTTCAGGGCAAATCTGCATTTGCGTTTTGAAATCAGTTTCGTGCCACTGTGCGACGCCATCTTTCCTCTATGCTCACAGCAGCACGAAACTGATTTAGAAATGCAAATGCAGCGCGAAACTGATTTAGAAATGCAAATGCAGCGCGAAACTGATTTTAAAATGTAAATGCGGATTCGACCTTGAAGTGAAGCAAGTACAATCCCTGACATCACCCGCGGAACGCAGCACTGCTTGTGGAATGGATTTGGGGGATCTAGTCTTACGTATGGGAAAGCAGATTTCTATAAGGCCGGACGGAACGTTCTAATTCTGTGCATGTAAAGGGCGATCAACTCACAGCCCACTTATGACCCCCAGTGTTCCCTCTAAGCTGAGTTAGTGTGAGCTAGCTCACAGTTCTTAGCCTCCGGCTCACACATTTTTGTCCTAGCTCAGGAAGGATGGCCCCAGGGCAAACTAATTTATGCAGCAGCCAAATCCCTCGCTCACAACTTTAATGCCGATAGCTCACGTAAGTAGAACTTTTGCTCACAAGACTCCTCAGCTTAGAGGGAACATTGATGACCACCCCAGCGAGGAGCTTTGGAGGCAAGGGAGAAGCGGAGGTGGTTGGCCGTGGCCTTTCTCTGCAGAGTCTTCCTCGGAGGTCTCCCATCCAAGTATTAACCAGGGCTAACCCGGCTTAGCTTCTGAGATCTGATGCGACTGGGATGTACCGTGCCAACCTCCCCTCCCTTTCTAATTGCAAGATATGTAACAATGTTTATTGCTCTCATTGTAAACATTTTCAAAAGATTATACAACAGTGATTGAAGGCTGAAACATACCTGAAACATCAGCACGGGGCCGTAGCCACGATTGTTTTTACTTCCGGGGGCATTTAAATCAGTTGGGGGGAACCCACGCACACACATACCCAGGCTGTGTCAGGAGGAGGAGAAGATTGGATTTATACTCTGCTCTTCACTCGAAGTCTCAGAGTGGCTTACAGACTCCTTTCCCTTCCCCTCCCCACAACAGACACCCCCTGTGAGATAGGTGCGGGCTGAGAGAGCTCCTGACAGAAACTGCTCTTGAGAGAAGAGGAGACTGGATTTGTACCCCGCCCTTCACTATCTGAAGGAGTCTCAGAGTGGCCTACAAACTCCCTTCCCTTCCCCTCCCCACGACAGACACCCTGTGAGGTAGGTGGGGCTGAGAGAGCTCTGACAGAAACTGCTCTTTTTCAAGGATGCCTCTTATCAGAACTACAGCTTGCCCAAGATCATCCAGCCAGGTACAAGTGGAGGAGTGGGGAATCAAACCCGGTGGGGAATCCGGTTCTCCCAGATTAGAGTCCGTGCACTTAACCACTACACCACTACACCGTGCACTTAACAACTACCAAACTGAAGAAGGAAGAAGAAGAAGAAGAAGAAGAAGAAGAAGAAGAAGAAGAAGAAGAAGAAGAAGAAGAAGAAGAAGAGGAGGAGGAGGAGGAGGAGGAGGAGGAGGAGGAGGAGGAGGAGGAGATTGGATTTATACCCTGCCCTTCACTTGGAGTCTCAGAGTGGCTTACAAACTCCTTTCCCTTCCCCTCCCCACAACAGACACCCCTGTGAGGTAGGCGGGGCCGAGAGAGCTCTAACACAAACTGCTCTTTCAGGAACAGCTGTGCCAGAGTTTGTGACTGACCCAAGGTCACATCAGCAGGTGCAAGTGGAGGAGTGGGGAATCGAACCCGGTTCTCCCAGATTAGAGTCCGCGCACTTAACCACTACACCAAACTGGTGTAGAAGAAGAAGAGGAGGAGGAGGAGGAAGAGAAGGAGATTGGATTTATACCCACCCTTCACTACCCAAAGGAGTCTCAGAGCAGCTTACAAACTCCTTTCCCTTCCCCTCCCCACAACAGGCACCCTGCGAGGTAGGCGGGGCTGAGAGAGAACTCTGACAGAAACTGCTCTTTTTCAAGGACAGCTGTGCCAGAACTACGGCTTGCCCAAGGTCATCCAGCAGGTGGAAGTGGAGGAGTGGGGAATCAAACCCGGTTCTCCCAGATTAGAGTCTGCGCACTTAACCACAACACCAAACTGAAACAAGAAGTAAAAGTTTTTAAAAACTGATGAGAGAGAGAGGCGAGAGGCGAGAGGCAAAGGCACTGGCAGGCCGTGCAAAATATAAAATAAAATAAACTGCCTGGATGGGAAGTCAGGGGGGCCTGGGTGGTAAGTCAGGGGGCCTGGCCCCGAGATGCCCCCATTGTACCTACAGGCCTGCAAGATGGGGAGCCATTGTTAGTCTTTCTCTGGCAGCAGAAAAGAGCCAGAGTCCAGGAGCACCCTCAAGACTAACAAAATTTGTGGCAGGGTGTGAGCATTCCTGAGTCACGGCTCACTTCTTCAGTTATCTGCTAAAGGGAGCAGTGACTCACAGAAGCTCACACCCTGCCACAAATGTTGTTAGTTTTTAAGGTACTACCGGACTCTTGCTCTTCTCTATAACTTAAACACGTTTGGCATGTTTGGCATAGTGGTGAGGAGCACGGACTCTAATTTGGGAGAACCGGGTTTGATCCCCCACTCCTCCACATGCAGCTGCTGGCGTGACCTTGGGTCAGTCATAAGTTCTCTCAGAGCTGTTCTCTCAGGAGCAGTCCTGGAAAGAGCTCTCTCAGCCCCACCCACCCTACAGGGTTTCTGTTGTTGGAAGAGGAAGGGAAAGGAGACGGTAAGACGTTCTGAGATTTCTTCGGGTAGTGAAGGGCAGGGTATAAATCCAATCTCTTCTTCTCTCTTCGTTTTTCATTCTAGTCTGTTGAGCCATTTTGGAATTTTCCTTGGGAGATGTTCTACGGGGGATCTGACCACCGTGGTTGGTGAACTTAATTGAATGGATTGAGAGTGACACAGAGTAAGACACAGTTTTGAATGTGATCATCTGTCTTGTTCTTCTGTGATTATGTTAGATCTGAAATTGTATTTGTGTTTGATGGGCTTTCGTAGGCCACAGCCTGGTTTGGGACATATCCTATGTGTGTTTTCAAGGCAAGAGATGAAGAGTGGTGGTTTAACATAAGAAGATAAGAGAAGCCAAAAATACCAGGTGCCATCGGGAGGTCCAGCAGTGTGGCCAGGACACTAGAAGCCCTCCCACTGTTGCCCCCCCAAGCACCAAGAATACAGAGCATCCCTTGCCCCAGCCCGAGAATCCCTATCTAATAAGAACATAAGAGAAGCCAATGCTGGATCAGGCCAGTGGCCCCTCCAGTCCAACACTCTGTGTCACACAGTGGCCAAAAACACCAGGTGCCATTGGGAGGTCCAGCAGTGGGGCCAGGACACCAGAAGCCCTTCCACTGTTGACCCCCCCAAGCACCAAGAATACAGAGCATCCCTGGCCCCAGCCCAAGAATCCCTATCTAATAAGAACATAAGAGAAGCCAATGTTGGATCAGGCCAGTGGCCCTTCCAGTCCAACACTCTGTGTCCCACAGTGGCCAGAAATACCAGGTGCCATCAGGAGGTCCAGCAGTGGGGCCAGGACACGAGAAGCCCTCCCACTGTTGCCCCCCCCCCAAGCACCAAGGACACAGAGCCTCACTTGCCCCAGACTGAGAGTCTCTATCTATACCTTGTGGCTAATAGCCACCGATGGATCTCTGCTCCATATCAGAACCTAAGAGAAGCCAATGTTTGGGTCACACAGTGGCCAAAAATATCAGGTGCCCTCTGGAGGTCCAGCAGTGGGGCCAGGACACTAGAAGCCCCTCCCACTGTTGCCCCCCCCAGCACCAAGAATACAGAGCATCCCTTGCCCCAGACTGAGAGTTCCTATCTATACCTCATGGCTAATAGCCACTGATGGACCTCTGCTCCATATCAGAACCTAAGAGAAGCCAATGTTGGATCAGCCCAATGGCCCATCCAGTCCGACACTCTGTGTCACACAGTGGCCAGAAATACCAGGTGCCCTCAGGAGGTCCAGCAGTGGGGCCAGGACACTAGAAGCCCTCTGCTCCATCTGTTTATCCAGTTCCCTCTTGAAGCCGTCCATGCTTGTAGCTGCCACCACCTCCTGTGGCAGTGTTTTGTTCGGTTCCATTTAACAATTATGACTCACAGCCAATGCTCTTTTAAGGCGATCACCAGGGGTCCCCTACCTTGTGCTCCAAACACGGAACCCACCAAGACCTTTTCTGGTGCCCAGCAAGTGTGGCCGGGAAGGGCTTTGGCCCAGCAAGGCTTCATGTCGGCCACTGGTGATTACACTGGTTGTACAGATTTCCTCAAACTACTAACAAGGGCTGACCCTGCTTAGCTTTCGAGATCTGACGAGATCAGGCCATCCTGGGTTGTGTGTGCCATTGCCTGTGTTGCATAGAATCATAGGGCTGAAAGGGACCTGCAGGGTCATCTAGTCCAACTCCCTGCTCAGTGCAGGAAATTCACGAATACCTCCCCCCCACACTCACGCACCTAGTGACCCCTGCTCCACGCCCAGAAGGTGGCAGAAAAAAACCGCTCCAGGATTCCTGGCCAAACTGACCTGGCGAAAAGTTACTTAGCAACTCTGGACTTCCTAGCGGACTCCTACCCAAGTACTGACCAGGGCCGGTCCAGCTTAACTTCCAAGACTGGGTTAGCCTGGCCCATCAAGGTCAGGCCACGTATATGCTATAGATACAGGAAGGGGGGATCATAGAATCACAGAATGTTAGAGTTGGAAGGGACCTTGCAGGTCATCTAGTCCAACCCCCTGCACTCTGCAGGAGCGTAGCCGAAAGAGAGCCCTACAACATCCCCGAAAGATGGCTGTCCAGCCTCTGCTTGAAAGCGTCCAGGGAAGGAGCATCCACCACCTGCCAAGGCAGACTGTTCCACTGCTCAACCACTCTGACAGTCAGGAAGTTTCTCCTGGTATTTAGCCGGTATCGACTCCCTTGTCATTTCCGCCCATTAGATCTAGTCTTGCAATCCGGAGCAAGAGAGAATAGATCCGCTCCATCTTCTACATGGCAGCCCTACAAATACTTGAAGACTTAATGTAGTGGTGCCAGAGGGCCAGGGAATACAAGAAAGGGGCTGTGCCTCGGTGGCAGAGCTCCTGCTTGGCATACAGAGGGTCCCAGGTTCAATCTCCAGCATCTCCAGTTCAGAGAATCCAGGCTGGGGGTGATGGGAAAGACCCCCTCTGCCTGAGACCCTGGAGAGCTGCTGCCGGTTTGAGTGGGCAATCCTGAACTTAAGAGAACAAGGGAGAAGGCAGGAGCATCTCTCCTCTGCTCTAATCAAGCTGTGTTCTTTACTAACAAGAAGAAGAAGAGGAAGAAGAGATTGGATGTATACCCGGCCCTTCACTACCCGAAGGAGTCTCAGAGCAGCTTACAATCCCTTTTCCCTTCCCCTCCCCACAACAGACACCCTGGGAGGGAGTTGGGGCTGAGAGGGGGCTGAGAGAACAGCTCTGAGAGAACTTGTGACTGACCCAAAGTCATGCCAGCAGCTGCACGTGGAGGAGTGGGGGAATCAAACCCGGTTCTCCCAGATTAGAGTCCGCGTTCCTAACCACTACACAAAACCGGCGCTCTCTACGCCAAACAACCTCCTCCACCTTCTGAAATGGATACAAGGACTCCATTTCTACTCTATTCATATCTGACGAAGGGAGCTTCGACTGTTGAAAGCTGATTTCCTTAAACTCTTCTTGGCCTCTAAGGTGCTTTCTGGACTCGAATCTTAATGTGCTCCCAAGAGATCAAACACATTGCCGAGCAGCAGATCGCAAAGAACACCAGTTGCAATTAGAGTGGGCATGGTCCACTCCAGTGTTCCCTCTAAGCTGAATTAGTGTGAGCTAGCTCGCAGTTTTCCAGCCTCCGGCTCACACCTTTTTGTCTCAGCTCAGGAAGGATGGGGCTCCAGAGCAAACTAATTGATGCCATAGCCAAATCGCTCACTCACAATTTTAAGACCAGTAGCTCACGAAGTAGAATTTTTGCTCCCAAGACTCCACGGCTTAGAGGGAGCCACATCCAGTAGCCGCAAGGGGACAGCCAGTACAGCCAGACAGATGACATGAGCATCACACAAACAAACATGAAGCTGCTCTCCAGGGTCTAAGGCAGACGTCTTCCACATCACCTCCTGCCTGGTCCTTTTAACTGGAGATGTCAAGGATTGAACCTGGGACCTTCTGCATGCCGAGCAGATGCTCTTCCACTGAGCCACAGCCCCTATTTACAGCTCTCCAGGGTCTCAGGCAGAGGTCTTCCACATCACCTCCTTCCTGGTCCTTTTAACTGGAGATGTCAAGGATTGAACCTGGGGCCTTCAGCATGCCAAGCAGAGGCTCTTCCACTGAGCCACAGCCCCTATTTAGAGCTCTCCAGGGGCTCAGGCAGAGGTCTCTCATATCACCTATTGCCTGGTCCTTTTCACTGGAAATGCTGACAATTGAACCTGGGACCTTCTGCATGCCAAGCAGAGGCTCTACCTCTGAGCCACTGAGGTCTTTCACATCACCCACTGCCTGGTCCTTTTCACTGGAGATGCTGGGGATTGAACCTGGGACCTTCTGCATGCCAAGCAAAGGATCTACCACTCAGCCACGGTCCCTGCCTGTGTCTCTCCAGGGTCTCGGGCAGAGGTTTCCCCATCACTTCCTACCTGGTCCTTTTAACTAGAGAAGTCGGGGATTGAACCTGGGACCTTCATCATGCCAAGCAGAGGCTCTGCCACTCAGCCACTGAGGTCTTTCACATCACCTCCTGCTTGGTCCTTTTAACTGGAGATGCCAGGGATTGAACCTGGGACCTTCTGTATGCAAAGCAAAGGATCTACTACTCAGCCACGGTCCCTGTCTATATCTCTCTGGGGTCTCAGGCAGAGGTCTCCCACATCACCTCCTGCCTGGTCATTTTAACTGGAGATGCCAGAGATTGAACCTGGGACCTTCTGCATGCAAAGCAAAGGATCTACCACTCAGCCACGGTCCCTGTCTATGTCTCTCCAGGGTTTCAGGCAGAGGTCTTCCACATCACCTCCTACCTGATCCTTTTAACTAGAGAAGTCAGGGATTGAACCTGGAACCTTCTGCATGCCGAGCAGAAGCTCTACCACTGAGCCACAGCCCCTCCTCTTCCTGAACTAGGAGATTCTAGTCTGATAATGGTATCCTATTGACCCATCAAAGTCAATATTGTCCACTCAGACTGGAAGCTGCTCTCCAGGGTCTCAGGCAGAGGTTTTCCCATCACCTCCTGCCTGGTCCTTTTAACTGGAGATGCCGGGGACTAAACCTCGGACCTTCTGCATGCCACGCAGGTGCTCTACCACTGAGCCACGGCCCCTCTTTACAGCTCTCCAGTGTCCCAGGCGGAGGTCTTTCCCATCACCTCCTGCCTGGTCCTTTTCACTGGAGATGCCGGGGATTGAACCTTGGACCTTCTGGGTGCCAAGCAAGGTGCTGTGTCTCTGAGCGACGTCCCTTTCTGCAGCGGGGCCCTTTCGGCAGTGTGCAGGCCTCCCCCTAATCGCCGCTGAATACAAGTTGCGCCATATGAGACTTGCTATTGAATTCCTACTCAGCAACTTCCTGCCGGTGCCTCCTTTGAAGTCACCCCCCCTTTTTTTTTTTTACAAAAAAGTGTGATGACTAAGGTCAGCGGCAGAATCGCCCAGGGGCAACGAATGTTCCCTCACTGGTTTCTCAGCCTTAATTTGCCGTTGTTTTCTCTGAACCTGTTTTATTCTCTTGTGTGGTCCATGCAAATGTCGGCAGTCAACAGAGGATGGTGTCTATCAACACACTGGTGGTCACGGAGGAGGGGCAGCCCAGGAAGAGGAAGAAGAAGAGATTGGATTTATACCTCGCCTTTCACTACCCAAGGGAGTCTCAGAGCTGCTTACAAACTCCTTTCCCTTCCCCTCCCCACAACAGACACCCTGTGAGGTAGAAGAAGAAGAAGAGATTGGATTTATACTCCGCCCTTCACTACCCAAGGGAGTCTCAGAGCTGCTTACAAACTCCTTTCCCTTCCCCTCCCCACAACAGACACCCTGTGAGGTAGAAGAAGAAGAAGAGATTGGATTTATACTCCGCCCTTCACTACCCAAGGAAGTCTCAGAGCTGCTCACAAACTCCTTTCCCTTCCCCTCCCCACAACAGACACCCTGTGAGGTAGAAGAAGAAGAAGAGATTGGATTTATACTCCGCCCTTCACTACCCAAGGAAGTCTCAGAGCTGCTCACAAACTCCTTTCCCTTCCCCTCCCCACAACAGACACCCTGTGAGGTAGAAGAAGAAGAAGAGATTGGATTTATACTCCGCCCTTCACTACCCAAGGAAGTCTCAGAGCTGCTCACAAACTCCTTTCCCTTCCCCTCCCCACAACAGACACCCTGTGAGGTAGAAGAAGAAGAAGAGATTGATTTATACTCCGCCCTTCACTACCCAAGGAAGTCTCAGAGCTGCTCACAAACTCCTTTCCCTTCCCCTCCCCACAACAGACACCCTGTGAGGTAGAAGAAGAAGAAGAGATTGGATTTATACTCCGCCCTTCACTACCCAAGGAAGTCTCAGAGCTGCTCACAAACTCCTTTCCCTTCCCCTCCCCACAACAGACACCCTGTGAGGTAGAAGAAGAAGAAGAGATTGGATTTATACTCCGCCCTTCACTACCCAAGGAAGTCTCAGAGCGGCTCACAAACTCCTTTCCCTTCCCCTCCCCACAACAGACACCCTGTGAGGTAGAAGAAGAAGAAGAGATTGGATCTATACCCCACCCTTCACTACCCAAGGGAGTCTCAGAGCGGCTGACAAACTCCTTTCCCTTCCCCTCCCCACAACAGACACCCTGTGAGGTAGAAGAAGAAGAAGAGATTGGATTTATACTCCACCCTTCACTACCCAAGAAAGTCTCAGAGCGGCTCACAAACTCCTTTCCCTTCCCCTCCCCACAACAGACACCCTGTGAGGCTAGAAGAAGAAGAAGAGATTGGATTTATACTCCACCCTTCACTACCCAAGGAAGTCTCAGAGCGGCTCACAAACTCCTTTCCTTCCCCTCCCCACAACAGACACCCTGTGAGGTAGAAGAAGAAGAGATTGGATCTATACCCCACCCTTCACTACCCAAGGGAGTCTCAGAGCGGCTGACAAACTCCTTTCCCTTCCCCTCCCCACAACAGACACCCTGTGAGGTAGAAGAAGAAGAAGAGATTGGATTTATACTCCACCCTTCACTACCCAAGGAAGTCTCAGAGCGGCTGACAAACTCCTTTCCCTTCCCCTCCCCACAACAGACACCCTGTGAGGTAGAAGAAGAAGAAGAGATTGGATTTATACTCCGCCCTTCACTACCCAAGGAAGTCTCAGAGCGGCTGACAAACTCCTTTCCCTTCCCCTCCCCACAACAGACACCCTGTGAGGTAGAAGAAGAAGAAGAGATTGGATTTATACTCCACCCTTCACTACCCAAGGAAGTCTCAGAGCGGCTCACAAACTCCTTTCCCTTCCCCTCCCCACAACAGACACCCTGTGAGGTAGAAGAAGAAGAAGAGATTGGATCTATACCCCACCCTTCACTACCCAAGGGAGTCTCAGAGCGGCTGACAAACTCCTTTCCCTTCCCCTCCCCACAACAGACACCCTGTGAGGTGAGAAGAAGAAGAAGAGATTGGATTTATACTCCACCCTTCACTACCCAAGGAAGTCTCAGAGCGGCTGACAAACTCCTTTCCTTCCCCTCCCCACAACAGACACCCTGTGAGGTAGAAAAGAAGAAGAAGAGATTGGATTTATACTCCGCCCTTCACTACCCAAGGAAGTCTCAGAGCGGCTCACAAACTCCTTTCCCTTCCCCTCCCCACAACAGACACCCTGTGAGGTAGAAGAAGAAGAAGAGATTGGATCTATACCCCACCCTTCACTACCCAAGGGAGTCTCAGAGCGGCTGACAAACTCCTTTCCCTTCCCCTCCCCACAACAGACACCCTGTGAGGTAGAAGAAGAAGAAGAGATTGGATTTATACTCCACCCTTCACTACCCAAGGAAGTCTCAGAGCGGCTGACAAACTCCCTTCCCTTCCCCTCCCCACAACAGACACCCTGTGAGGTAGAAGAAGAAGAGATTGGATTTATACCCCGCCTTTCACTACCCAAGGGAGTCTCAGAGCGGCTTACAAACTCCTTTCCCTTCCCCTCCCCACAACAGACACCCTGTGAGGTAGGCGGGGCTGAGAGAGCTCTGACAGAAATGGCTCTTTTTCAAGAACAGCTGTGCCAGAACTATGGCTTGCCCAAGGTCATCCAGCAGGTGCACGTGGAGGAGTGGGGGAATCAAACCTGGTTCTCCCAGATTAGAGTCTGTGCACTTCACCACGACACCAAACTGGCTCTCAAGACGATTGTAAGCCGCTCTGAGACTCCTTCTGGTAGTGAAGGGTGAGGTATAAATCCAATTCTCCTCCTCCTCCTCCTCACTGAAGCCGAACTAGCGAATTTATGGCTGTGCCAAGATGTGAAGCGGAGGTGCCTTGGCTCACAGCTCATGCACTAAGCCAGAGCACAAAACACGGGAGTTATAGAAAACGGAGGCGAGAGAAACAATGGAAGCCGCTCCGAGTCCCCATTGGGAAGAACGTCAGGGGATAAACACTGTTAAATAAAAATGTGCCCGGGCAGCCCCGTGATATGCAACGGCTCCCTGTTCCTTTGCATAAGAGCTTATCCCCCTCCTTGCTTTACACAGGCCATAAAAGCCTGGTCAGACCACAGATGTCCAGTGGGGTAAGAAGCCCCCAGAAATGATTGGACCGTGGGACAGGGAGCCGGGGACGCTCGCCTCACTCTTCATTATCTAGCTTCACAAAGCAGCGGGTCTCCATCATCAGAGAAAGCGGTGTCACTTTTGACTTCTGGGGAAACCAGATTTCTCTGCCTACATGCGCTAAGCAGCGATGATCTAAGCCGCGGCAGAGGAGGGCTTCTGCGTCGCTCGGGTTCCAATTAATGCCTCCGGAGCTCACGGAAGGGTGACATGAGAACATGCCCTGCAAAGTCGCCATCCCGAGCATTTGGAGATGGTAATGCGGGCGGCATTTCTCGCGGCGTGCGGCCACCCGGGGCCTTGAGGATGGTAGAGCAGAGGCGATCAGTGTTCAAAGGGGGCGGGTTTATTAGCCGGCGTTGCACCGTTTGGAATATTTACAGAAACAGAAAGAGGCTGTATGGAACGGAGCTAGCTTCCCTCTGCAAGCTGTTCAGGCCTGCCAAAGTTTGCAGCCAGGCACACAGCTGAATGTGAGTTTGACAGGTGCTGGGAAGAGCGCAGAATGGGTGCCGGGAGTCTGGATTCTTGTGGGCGTTCTCTCTTCGCGGGCCGTTGCTGTCGCTTCAGCATATTTCAGAACGCCGATTTTAGAGGTGGCTCCTGGCCAGGGCAGATGGACAAAACTCACGATCTCGCTCTGTCAGCATGGAAAAAGGATCCAAAACAGCAAAAGGGATCCTTCCTTAATCTCAGGAAACGTTTGCGGCCCTGACTTATCTCTTTTGTAGCTCCTAATCCTCACTTCCCGTGCACTTTTAACACCAAGCGTCATTTGGGGAGGTTGTAGCAGAGCGGCTCAAGCGGTTAAGTCGCTGAACTGCAGACCAGAAGGTCGGTGGTGTAGCAGTTTGAGACCCGACTGACACGTGACGGAGTGAGCTCCCGTCTCTAGTTCCAGCTCCTGCCAACCTAGCAGTTTGAAAGCAAGAAATTGCAAGTAGATAAATCGGTCCCGCTTTGGTGGGAAGGTAACAGCGTTCTGTGCATCTCTGTGTCTAGTCATGCCGGCCACATGACCATGGAAATGTCTTCGGACAGCGCTGGCTCTTCGGCTTGGAAATGGAGATGAGCAACACAGCCCTAGAGTCGGATTCGACTGTCTTTCGAGCAATGGAAACCTTTTCCTTTATCTTTACCTACCATTCTAGGGGGAAAGCATTTATATTAAATAAATAAATAAATAAATAAATAAATACATAAATAAATAAATAAATACGTACATACTTTGGCCACACACACATACTAGAACCGTAGCCAATTTTTCCCCTCACACGCTTGTGCTTCCCATTCAGGAGGGGTTTTTTAAAGCAGGTAGTTGGGCTAAAATGACTAAATGGAGACTTATTACAGTTCTGCAGGGCCTGCAAGATGGAGCTCTTCCAGCATATTTAACAACTATTATAACATCTTGGCCTTGCCCTGGAAGACATCATTGGCTATTGTACCATGAAGATACCCAATATTGGGGCCGGATCGTGGTTTGTAGCCATTCTGACCAGGCACCTGTATGGTTAATGTTTAAAAACGATGTTCTGACATCTTATTTGTAATGTTATGCATTAAGAAGAAGAAGAAGAAGAGAAGAGATTGGATTTATACCCTGCCCTTCACTGCCCAAAGGCATCTCAGAGCAGCTTACAAACTCCTTTCCCTTCCCCTCCCCACAACAGACGCCCTGTGAGGTAGGTGGGGCTGAGAGAACTTCTGACAGAAACTGTCCTTGAGAGAACAGCTGTGCCAGAGCTTGTGACTGACCCAAGGTCACATCAGCAGGTGCAAGTGGAGGAGTGGGGGGAATCAAACCCGGTTCTCCCAGATAAGAGTCCAGGCACTTAACCACGACACCAAACTGGCACTACACCAAACTTAATTTTAAGCAACTTAAAATTAAGAACATAAGAGAAGCCAATGTTGGATCAGGCCAATGGCCCATTCAGTCCACACAGTAGCCAAAAATACCAGGGGCCATCAGGAGGTCCAGCAGTGGGGCCAGGACACTAGAAGCCCTCCCACTGTTGACCCCCCCCCCAAGCACCAAGAATACAGAGCCTCACTTGCCCCAGACCGAGAGTTCCTATCTATACTTTGTGGCTGAGAGCCACTGATGGACTTCTCCTCTAGATGTTTCCCTAATTCCCTCTTGAAGCTGTCCATGCTTGTAGACACCGCCACCTCCTCTTATGGACAAGAGCTGCCTTATTCTGAATTAGACCATCAGTCTATCAAGGTTGGTATAGTCTACTCAGACTGGCAGCTGCTCTCCAGGGTCTCACGTTGAAGTCTTTCACATTAACTGGAGATGCCAGGGATTGAACCTGGGACCTTCTGCATGCCAAGCAGATGCTCTACCACTGAGCCACAGCCCCTTCCTAAACACATATAAACCTGCCTTATAATGAATCAGCCCGTAAGCCCGTCAAGGTCAGTATTGTCTACTCAGACTGGCAGCAACTCTCCAAGCTCTCAAGTCTTTCACATCACCTATTGCCTGATCTTTTTAACTGGAGATGCCGGAGATCGAACCTGGGACCTTCTGCATACAAAGCAGCTGTTCTACCACCAAGCCATAGCCCTTCCCCTGCATGAGATGGATGGGCTCTATAAAGGAGGCTTGCAAGACCTGGAGAAGGCTGTTAAGAACAGGATGCCCTGGAGGTCATTAATTCAGAGGGTCACCATAAGTTGGAAGCAGTGTTCCCTCTAAGCTGAGTTAGTGTGAGCTAGCTCACAGTTTTTTAGCCTCTGGCGCACCCATTTTTTTGTCTTCGCTCAGGAAGGATGGGGCTCCAGGGCAAACTGGTTTATGCGGCAGCCAAATCGCTCACTCACAACTTTAATGCCGGCAGCTCAAAACATAGAATTTTTTTCTCACAAGACTCCGCAGCTTAGAGGGAGCATTGGTTGGAATACTGACCTCAAGACACACACGGTTGCGCTCTACTGTAATGGGAATGGCTCAGAAAGGTGTTTTGGTAAAGGGACAGGGTCTGCGGGACTGTGCTGCGTTACTGCCTGTTGCTGTAAGTGGGCCCTGATGAGGTACTTTCTGTTATCGTTTCATGTGTCGGGTTTAAATGCTTATGTCACGTTTCGGTTCTGTCTCGGATTTCAGCTCGTTTTCAGGTTCCCGCCATCCAAATCCCTACTGCACTGCTTTAGGTCATCCTGACTTACACTGTGTCATCCGCCTGGAGTCTCGGGGAGAAAGACGGCAGAAAAATCACCTAAATAAATAAATTTATCAAGAGTGTATAGAAAAGGATGGCAGGGAAGGCGGCACGGTGTAGCCCGATCTCAGATCTTGGAAGTTAAGCCGGGTCCGTACTTGGAAGGGTGATCACCAAGGAAGGCTCTGCAGAGGAAGGCAGTGGCCAACCATCTCTGCTTCTCCCTTGCCTTGAGAGCCCTTGCTGGGGTTGCCATTAAGTTGGTACTTGGAAGGGAGACCACCAAGGAAGGCTCTGCAGACGAAGCTGATGGCCAACCATCTCTGCTTCTCCCTTGCCTTAGAAGTCCCTTGCTGGGGCTGCCATTAAGTTGGTACTTGGAAGGGAGACCACCAAGGAAGGCTCTGCAGAGGAAGGCCATGGCCAACCACCTCTGCTTCTCACTTGCCTTGGGAGCTCCTTGCTGGTCCCCTTAAGTCAGGTGCAACTTGACAGTACTTTACACACATACATATATATAGACATTTGGGAGGGACAGTGGCATGGTATCACCCAATCTCATCAGATCTCGGAATCTAAGCAGGGTCAGTACTTGGATGGGAGACCACCAAGGAAGGTCCTGCAGAGGAAGGCCATGGCAAACTACCTCTGCTTCTCACTTGTCTCGAAAGCCCCTTGCTGGAGTCACTGTAAGTTGGAAGCTAAGCAGGGTGAGTTCTTGGAAGGGAGACCACCAAGGAAGACTCTGAAGAGGAAGGCCATGGCCAACCACTCCTGCTTCTCACTTGCCTCGGAAGACCTTTGCTGGGGTCTATGTAATTCGGAAGCTAAGCAGGGTCATCACTTGGAAGGGAGACCACCAAGGAAGGCTCTGCAGAGGAAGGCCATGGCCAACCACCTCTGCTTCTCCCTTGCCTTGAAAGACCCTTGCTGGGGTTGCCATAAGTCAAAAGCTAGGAGGGTCGGTACTTGGATGGGAGACCACCAAGGAAGGTTCTGCAGAGGAAGGCCATGGCCAACCATCTCTGCTTCTCCCTTGCCTTGACAGCCCCTTGCTGGGGTTGCCATAAGTCAGAAGCTAAGCAAGGTCGGTACTTGGAAGGGAGACCACCAAGGAAGGTTCTGCAGAGGAAGGCCACGGCCTTCTGCTTCTCACTTGCCTCAAAAGCCCCTTGCTGGGGTGGCCAAAAGTCAGGTGTGGCTTGACTGATACCACTTCACACACACACATATGCACGTATGTATGTATGCATGCACACACACACATATAGAAAGGGCCAGCTCCGCTCAGTCAGAAACATTCCTGACCTATCTCTTTTGTACCCTCCAATTCACACTTTCCCTGCACTTTGAACACCAGGCAGCATTGGGGGAGGCTGTAGCGCTGCAGCCTTTTCCACCGTCTCCTTCACAACCTCACAGTTCCAACAGCCGAGGTGGGAAGCCTCCCGAACTTAACAACACCGCCGCCCCTGGCCTCCCCATCTGCCCTTCCAGGCATCCCAAAATCACTTCCACAACCGGCATCCTAAGTACCAAAGCAGCCCCGGGGGCGTTCCAAAGACCCTCCCCCTTTGGTGTATGGGGGGGGGGCCCCTCCGCGGGGCTGTTCCGCCTCCATCCCAGTCGCCTTTTGGCCGCGGGCAGCCCGGCCTCCCCTCCGCCAGCTTCTGTGCTCGGCAGCCGGGACTTCAGCACCGCGGACAGCGACCGAGCGGCGCGCCCTCGGCGGCCCGCCAGCATGGGGATGCTCGGCGGCTGCATCCCCGGTTGCCCCGGCAACGGCTTGGGGACCGGCCGGCGCACCTGCCTCCCTTCGCTCGGGTACCCGCCGGAGGCAGCGGCGCCCAGGCGAGCTCCCCGGGGCTGGCTCTGGCGCACGGCCGGGCTCCTTCGGAGGAAGAACTTTTCTTTCGCCGGCGCTCCTCCTCGCCCGCCTCCTTCCCTTCCTCCTCCACCTCCCGCCATCCCGCCCTGAGTCTCTCTTCCCTCCAAGCGGGATTGCGGCGGCTGCTCTGCTTCCCTTTCCCCCTCTTTCTCTCTCTCTCTCTCCCCCTCCCCAGCCTCTCCAAACCCTTTTGTTCTTCCCGGCTTCCAACTCCGCTCCGTCTCCTCCCCACCCGCCTCGCCCGCTCCGGCTCCAGTCCTGCGGGTCCCCCCCCTCCCCCTCCTTCCCTCCCTCCCCCCCACCCCGTCCGAATTCCCCACAAGTCCCGGAACTCCTGGCGGCGAGGGATGCCGCCCAGACGACTCACATGTCAGACGCGGCCGGCTGGTACTGCTGGCTCCGGCAGAGGATGGAGTGGCCGCAGGCTTGGCCCATGTCTCCTCATCCTCTCGCCAGCCCTGCCAGGAAGGAGAGAGGGGCCGGCGCGGCTCCGGGAGGAAGAGGAGGAGGAGGCTGCAGCAGCGGGAGGCGTGAGACGCGGTCCCAGCGCCCCGGCCCGGCCCAGGCTGGCTGCCTCTCCCTCTCCCCGCCTTCTTCACCACCAGCCCGGGAAGGATAATGGAGCTGTTCAGAACTGTGTGTCTCTCTTTCTCTCGGCTCCGGGAGGGAGTTTGAAGACTGATGCTGTAACAGATCCTAATGCAGGTTGCTGAAGCATGCAGGAGGGGCGGGGGGAAGCGAGTGCCAGAGAGAGAGAGAGAGAGAGAGAGAGAGAGAGAGAGAGAGAGAGAGAGAGAGAGATCATGCATGCATGTGCAGTGCATGAACCAGCAAGCCAGAAAGCCTCTCCGGCTAACCTGCTGATCGATGCGGGAGCTGCAATCCAAAGGGAGAGCCGAGGCCGAGAGGGACTTAAAGGGGGGGGGGCTGCCGGCAATGCCAACAGGAGGGGGGAGGGAAATCCTGACTCCTGTTCATTCACACGACACACGCTCATCCCTTTATCTGAGCAAGCATGCACAATTTCCCTCTTCTTTTAACAGCCAAGATATCAGGCACAGAGCACAAAGACCCCGGGCTTCTATGGGAATCGAGCCTGGCGTCTGAGAAAGGGAGCTTTGGCCCTCAAAAGCTGATACCCCAAAATTCTTGTTGGCCTCAGAGGTGCTGCAGGGCTTCAGTCCAGCTGTTGCACTGCAAGCCCGCACAGCTGCCCCTCTGAAACTAGCCAGATGTTGGTTCATATGGGGGAAGCCAGCCAGCGGGGCAGGAGGTGGTGGCAGCTAAAAGCATGGACAGTTTCAAGAGGGAATTAGAGAAACATCTGGAGCAGAAGTCCATCAGTGGCTATTAGCCACAGGGTATAGATGGGAACTCTCAGTCTGGGGCAGGTGATGCACTCTATTCTTGGTGCTGGGGGGCAGCAGTGGGAGGGCTTCTGGTGCCCTGGCCCCACTGCTGGACCTCCTGAGGGCACCTGGTATATTTTGGCCGCTGTGTGACAGAGTATTGTACTAGATGGGCCATTGGCCTGATTCAACATTGGCTTCTCTTATGTTCTCTTATGTTCTTTGAGATCAGCCCTCAAAAGAACAGGCCAAGGGCTCCACCCCCAGAACGTATTGAGTAGTTGTACCAAAGAAAACGCCCTCTGAGCTCATACAGAATGCATCCGGGCTACGAGTTGCCATCTCCAGGAAGTACCTGGAGATTTGAGGGGTGGATACTGAGGAGGGCGGGGTGTGGGGAGGGGAGAGTCCTGCCACAGGAGGTGGTGGCAGCTACAAGCATGGACAGCTTCAAGAGGGAATTAGGGAAACATCTAGAGCAGAGGTCCATCAGTGGCTATTAGCCACAGGGCATAGAGAGGGACCCTGGGGCAAGGGATGCTCTGTCTTCTTGGTGCTTGGGGGGGCAACAGTGGGAGGGCTTCTAGTGCCCTGGCCCCACTGCTGGACCTCCTGATGGTACCTGGTATTTCTGGCCACTGTGTGACACAGAGTGTTGGACTAGATGGGCCATTGGCCTGATCCAACATTGGCTTCTCTTATGTTCTTATATCTAGGGCAGTGATGATCTGTCTTCTTGGTGCTTGGAGGGGGCAACAGTGGGAGGGCTTCTAGTGTCCTGGCCCCACTGGTGAACCTCCTGATGGCACCTGGGTTTTGACCACTGTGTGACACAGAGTGTTGGACTAGATGGGCCATTGGCCTGATCCAGCATGGGCTTCTCTCATGTTCTTAAATTGAACAGAGGTCGATCAGT
>JAPDNY010000072.1:0-188104 GCA_029375565.1 Gekko gecko | reverse complement strand
CTGAGGAGCAGGTAAAACACAGCAAAACAGATAGCCTAATGTCCTAATGGAGCAAAAACACAAAATATAAATAAGAAAACATTAAAATGTTTTTTAAAAAAACCCTTACCAACTAAATGTGTTTCAACTGAACAGTCTTCTTCAGTGTTCTCTAGAAGACTGAAAGTTCTGTTGCTTCATAAAAGTATATATATTCACACACACAAAATGAGTAAAACATCAGAAGTGTAAACACAATATCAATAAGCCATCAAATTATTACAGTAAGCTCCTTCAGTAATTATTTGTAGGCCTTTTTTGGAAACCAAAAGAGGTAAAAACGAAACATTAGTTTTGCATGTTTTGTTCATATTTAACTGTATATGTATATATACTTAATTACTAACCATAACGTATTATATGTTGGCAAAAAAACAACAAGAACCCATAGGTACAAGCTCCGTTTTAAGCAAAACAGTGAACTTGGTGGTAGAGGAGTTTCTCCAAAAGCACGAAAGTTGCAAGCACACAGCCCGTGTTACCAATCTCAAAGGGCCTGCGTCCAAAAATAAATGCAGCCCATTTCATTGGGCGTAATCCCAAAGGGGATCTCACTGCTGACTAATCCAGAGGGAAATTATCTCCTGGTATTTATAGACCAGGGAGGTCAGACTCTTAACTGCTCTGATAAACTTACCTGTACAGAATTTCTAAAGGCTAGAGGACCCAACCCAATTTCTTAAAGGCATGTAGCCCCGAAACAGGGATATTGCATTAAAAATACAAAATCCAGCTACTATAAGGCTTGGAGAAATACAACAATCTAAGTCAGGGGACCTCAACCTTTCTGAGCGTGCACCTTTGGAATTCTGACCCAAAATGGTGGGCGCAGCCCTAAAATACAAGAACTCGTGGGCACTCCATGAAACTGCTGAGCAGTCGGGTTAGAACAGATAAAAGGAAATACTTCTTCACCCAAAGAGTGATTAACATATGGAATTCACTGCCACAGGAGGTGGTGGCAGCTACAAGCATGGACAGTTTCAAGAGGGAATTAGATCAACAACTGGAGCAGAAGTCCCATCAGTGGCTATTAGCCACAGGGTATAGATGGGAACTCTCAGTCTGGGGCAGGTGATGCACTCTATTCTTGGTGCTGGAGGGGGGCAGCAGTGGGAGGGCTTCAGGTGTCCTGGCCCCACTGTTGGACCTCCTGATAGCACGTGGTATATTTTGGCCGCTGTGTGACAGAGTGTTGGACTAGATGGGCCATTGGCCTGTTTCAACATGGGCTTCTCTTATGTTCTAAATGTCTGCTGCAGTAGACAGAACCAGCTACAAAATGTCAAGGAGTGAGGCTGTGTGTCTCTTCTATCTAACAGTGACTCCTCACTATTTCAGGCCTAAGTTCTGTTTAACAAGTGAACATCCTGTTTAAAAATATATATTTCCTTGCCTACACAGTAACACAGTGAAGAGACATTTTGCTGAAGCAGTGTTTAAAATATCTGCACAGTCAATCAGATCTCCAGTGGCCAATCAGACGTCCTGTCCAGCAAAAGCCCCACTTGGCCCTGCCTTTTTTCCCAAGGACACACGGCAGATGCCAGGAAAAGTATCTCTGGGCACCGTGTTGGAGACCCCTGATCAGAACCAGCCCTCTAGGCCACACAGTCCTCGAGATCAATGGTTGAAGCTGGTTTTTATTGTGATAATCTAGAAGACCTTCTTTCCTCCTGCGTTTCTGCTCAAATCGCGTGCCAACCTGCTGAGTTTTCTCAGCGATTCCAAATGAAAGATGCTATTCTGTCCATCCCAAGGTGGAAAAATCCTGGAGCCTGCATCTTTCTAGTTCTTATACAGCCTTGTGCTGACAGATCCTGGTCTTCATTGTCCCTGTCGATGCCCCTCACTGTACAGCATGCTGTGCCACATCTGGGCAACAACCTGGATGTAACGTGAGCACATCAGTCAATGCTCTGGGAGTCCCCAGAAACCCCATTGCACTCAGCATGGAGTTTGCCCAGCCGCTGCTTGAACGCTGCCAGCGAGGGGGATCTCACCTCCTCCCCAGGCAGCTGATTCCACTGCTGGAAAAACTCTTACTGTCAAAAAAACCCTCTTACTGTCAAAAATCCAGCCGGTACCTTTCCGGCCCTTAATTAAAACCCATTATTGTGAGTCCTCTCCTCTGCTGCCAACAGAAACAGTTCTCTACCCTTCTCTAAGTGACGGCCCTTCAAATACTGCAAGAGAGCCATCCTGTCCCCCTTCCACCTCCTCTTCTCCAGATTGAACATTCCTGAGTCCCTCAGCCTTTCCTCGCAGGGCTTCTTGGTCTCCAGGCTCCCGAAAATCCTCGTCACTCTCTTCTGTATCTGCTCCACTCTGTCCACATCCTTTTGGTAAAGAGGCCTCCAGAACTGCACACAAGACTCCAGGTGCGGCCTGACCAATGCAGTGTACAATGGGACTATGACATCTTGTGGTTTGGATGTTATGCCTATCTTGATACACCCCAAGATCACATTCGCCTTTTTTGTCGCCGCGTCACACCGGTGGCTCATATTTAACTTTTGGTCCACGATTTCTGCCCCTCGCCCCATTCCTAAAGCTCCCGCCACTGCCAGTCTGGCATCCCTAGCAATACTGGTGGGCGGCCTTCAGTTTTTCTTGCCTTAGGCTTGAGCCGTTTCAGGCTTGACTTTAGAAAAGCAGTCAGGGAAACTTAAGCCATGGCCACACGACCAGTTTATGGCGATATCGTCGTGGTATCTTTGTTAAAGTAAAGAACATGATCAGACGACGACATCTGCCTTTTGCGCCCATGTCAACCCACTTCTGAATCAGAGTAACCAGATACCGGGGAAAGTCTGGTCTTTATGGATGCCAGCGCGTCCGCTCTGCTTTTCTGGATGTCTGAACTCCTCGTAGCGAACTGAAGCCAGAGGGCAAGTCTGAACTGGCAGATCTGTTTCTGCTAGGTTTTTTTTCCTGTTCTTCATTTTTTTGAGTAGCTGCCAATATTCACGTGAGACAAATGTGGACCATCACGACCTGATCAAAGAACAAATGTAAAGAAAACAGTTGTGAGAGTCTGACCCACAAGTCAGGCAGTCAACAAGAGTTGCAAAGAAAATGCTTTCTGTATATTATGATCAACAAGCACTACAACACAATGAACAAATTCCTTCAAATCATAAGAAAACCGTTGTGTAAAAATACATCAATGTCATCTCTGGATTGCATAACAACGGCCGAGGACAGACTGGCAGTTTGCCCCGGTAGCCAGTCGTCACAAAAAAAACCCGGATTAAACTATACCGGGTTTTCCCGTCCACACAGTGGGGGCCGCTGCTGGAAGATACGAGATGGAGGCGCGCGGGAGCGTTCAGACTGCCACGCCGGAGGCATGCTATATTCGCCGTTTCCCCATTAATTTGGCTGTGGGTGTATGGGTGTATGTGCACATGAGCGCTCATGCGCATAAGCGCATTTTGCCGATTTTTTTTTTTTTGCCCTGTAATGCCGGCACTGCATTGGGCAGTGGAGCAGAGCGCAGCCAATCACACCGCTGCTGCCTCATGCCCAACGTGGGTTGCTCCCAGCTTTTTGCCTGCGCGTTCAGACGCCCCGGAAGCGGAGAAACGCGCGATGAACGCAGGCTTTCGGATTTGCGACGGCTTTTATCAGGTGTTTTTTTTAATCCGGCAGTGAAGCGCAAGAGCACCGGTAGGCTACGGGTGGGGGACGCCAGGCAGATGTGCCTGTGTGAACGTTCCATTTACTCCGGTATTGAATCGTTGTCGGCCCGGGTCCATTCCCGGGGCAAATTGCCAGTCTGTCCTCGGCCAACGTTTCAGAATTGGATCTTTCTTGGGAAACATTCTGTGGTGTACAAAAATACAATTCTGTAGAATATGCACCATGTGAAAAAATGAAAAACAGCATAAAATCGAAATGCAGTCTTACTTACAGAGTAGTACAAAACCTCTCACGCTCCTGAAGTGCTTTACAAAAAATCAGGAAAGATCTGCAATGTAATAATATTCCACTTATTATGGAAAAATACGAAATATTTTAAAAATGAACCCGTGTATAATAGTAACTCACAATAGATTTTGATAGGACCAGGGGCGGGTGAAGGCTCCCTGATGCCCTAAGCAGCACTGGCCAATCTTGGTGCCCCCCCTCCTTTCCACACTGACCCCGTCCACTTGAATTTGGCTCCATCATTTTACTTTTAAACAAATGCATTTTACTTTTAAACATAGCCTCTGACACTGGCACCTCGCCAGCAAAAAATAAAAGATAACCCCTGGGGTGCACCATGATCAATTTACACTCATTTTATCATATTTTTTTTTACAAATCTCAGTTCCTTTTTTCTTTTCTTTTCACCCTTTTCCCAACTTTGTGGCGCCCCCTTTGGCCCTGGTGCCCTAAGCCACGTGCTTCGTCCGCTTCATGATTAATCGGCCACTGGGTAGGACACTGATCTCCGTAAGTATTCCGGCTCAAAGCGTTTTCTTTGCACGTCTTGCTGACTGCCTGATTTGTGGGTCAGACTCTCACGACTGTTTGCAAATGTTCACCTAAGGACATGAATGCTTTTAAAGAAACTGACCGGGTAGCGTGCTCTGTGGTTGAGGCGCTGCAGTAACGTGGACACCTCGCCACCAGATGAGTGGGCAGGGAAAACCGCCGCAGGGGTGCTGTCTGGTTGGTCTTTCCCGCAACAATTTGAACTGGTGCACTTAAGAGACGTGCCCAGACCGTGCCTAACCTCTAGTGTGACCACAGCCTTAGACCCAAATGGACCAAGAGCCTGAGAACAAGCGTGGGGAGGATCCTCCAGAAGGGCAGATTTCATTTGCGGAATGGTGGAAGATACCCGTCGTACAACTCTGTCTTTAGGCTTGGCCATTGGGCCTCCAACTTGATGAGAAGTGCAACATCTCTGTACAGTTCAGGAAGAAGCTTCTCCGCAGAAGCACTTCTGCAGATCGGAGAGTATCTCCCGTAGGGAGGCGGTCCATTTCGGGGAGTCCCGATTGCAGTGCTGTGTGGGCGGAACTCATGATGGAAAGAGGTTTACGAGATTATGCGTGGGATAGAGCAGGTTGAGAAAGAAGTCCTTTTCTCCCTTACTCACAATATAAGGAACTCGTGGGCACTCCGTGAAATTGCTGAGCGGTCAGGTTAGAACGGATTAAAGGAAGTATTTCTTCACCCAAAGAGTGATTAACATATGGAATTCACTGCCACCGGAGGTGATGGCAGCTACAAGCATGGATGGCTTCAAGAGGGAATTGGATAAACATATGGAGCAGAGGTCCATCAGTGGCTATGAGCCACAAGGTGTAGATAGGAACTCTCAGTCTGGGGCAAGAGATGCTCTGTCTTCTTGGTGCTGGAGGAGGCAACAGTGGGAGGGCTTCTGGTGTCCTGCCCACTGCTGGACCTCCTGATGGCACCTGGTATATTTTGGCCACTGCGTGACACAGAGTGTTGGAGTGGATGGGCCATTGCAGGGGAAGAGGATGACCAAGCACTTCTGCTTGGGTTGTCATAATCTGGGATGTCATAAGTTGTGACTTGATGGCACTTATGTATGTACACAGCCATTGAAGTACCTGGTACTGTTTCAAAGTAACCTAAGCTAAGGACAGATCTCTGCCCCAAACAGTTTGCAATGTGTCTTTCATCAACACTGAAGGAAGACAGTAGAGGGGCTTTGGTTGTCTCCTGAGACAGCTTACAAAGTGAAAATGGGGAACGAAAGCATAAACTCAATAGATGCAGTCATAAATTTTTATCTCGCCCCCATGAAGGGACAGAAACAGCATCAGCAAGCGGCAGTGTGAAATAGCAACAGGTTCCAGAAGGTAAAAGCAGTCATCATAAAGTGGTGGCAGTCATGAAAAGAGCACTATGTAGGACATAAAAACAACAGCTAAAATGATAGAACCTATAAGTCAAAAGCCTGGATACAGAGAAAAAGAGATTGAAGGAGTCTCAGAGGAGCTTACAATCTCCTTTCCCTTCTCCTCCCCACAACAGACACCCTGTGAGGTAGGTGGGGCTGAGAGAGCTCTCTCGAGAACTGCTCTTGAGAGAACGGCTCTGAGAGAACTTGTGGCTGACCCAAGGTCACACCAGCAGCTGCACATGGAGGAGTGGGGAATCAAACCCAGTCGTCCCAGATTAAGAGTCCACGTTCCTATCCACTACACCAAAGTGGTTCTCTGAAATGTTTTAGCTTGGCACCTAAAAGGCAGTCAAATAGGTGCCAGTCTGACCCCAAGGGGGAGGGGCAGTCCAAAGGTGAGCTGCCACCACTGAAAAAGCCCTGCCTTTGGTCACCGCCTCCCTCACCTCTTCAGGGCTTGAGGAGGCAGCCTTAACTGGTGGGCTGGGCAGCACAGGAGGAGGTACCCTTCAAAGGCCCCATCCCCATGTCATTCAGGGCCCTGAAGGTAAGAACCAGCACTTTAAATTGTGCCCAGAAATGAATGGTCAGCCAGTACAGATCTTTCAGTGCAGCGGCAATACAACCCTTGTATCCAGCCCCCAGCAGGAGCACAGCTTCTGCTTTTCGGACCAGTTGAAGTTTCTGGACAGTCTCCAACGGCAGCCCCATGCACAGCTCAGTACAGTTGTCTAGCTCAGGCATGGTCAGAGGATGGACCACTGTGGCCAGATTGTGCTTTCTGAGGAAAGGCTGTCGCTGGGACCTCAGCAAAAGCCGGCAAAAAGGTGCCACGTGGTGCATAGGAGACCTGTCCCTCCCAACTGTGGGTCAGATTCTGCCGGCACCCCCCCAGCGATGAACCTGCTCCTTCAGTGGGTCAACAGGCTGGCGGCTCAGTGTTCATGCTCCAGTTTGACTGTATCCATCCCATTTCTCTTTCCAGACACCTGCTCAGGAGGTCATAGAATCATAGAATGTTAGAGTTGGAAGGGACCTTGCAGGTCATCTAGTCCAACCCCCTGCACTCTGCAGGAGCAGAGCCGAAAGAGAGCCCTACATACCTACAACATACCCAAAAGATGGTCGTCCAGCCTCTGCTTGAAAACGTCCAGGGAAGGAGCATCCACCACCTCCCGAGGCAGACCGTTCCACTGCCCAAGCACTCTGACAGTTAGGAAGTTTCTCCTGATATCTAGCCAGTAACGACTCCCTTGTAATTTCCACCCATTAGATCTAGTCTTGCAGTCCGGAGCAAGAGAGAATAGATTTGCTCCATCTTCTACATGACAGCCCTTCAAATACTTGAAGACTGCAATCCTGTCCCCTCTAAGCCTTCTCTTTCCCAGGCTAAACATGCCCAACTCTTTCAGCCTTTCCTCGTAAGACTTGGATTCCAACCCTCTCACCATCCTGGTCACCCTCTTCTGGACACGCTCGAGCTTGTCAACATCCTTCCTAAAGTGTGGTGCCCAAAACTGGACACAAGACTTCAGGTGAGGCCTGACCATAGCAGAACAGAGCAGAACTACCACCTCTCGTGATCTGGATAAAAGGCTTCTGTTAACGCATCATAAGATTGCATTAGTTTTCTTCGCAGCGGCGTCACACTGCAGGCTCCTCTCAGGTCTGCAGACCCAACATGAGCAGGTGCACTTGCAAGCAGCTTGTCTGCCGACTTGTTTGTTTGTTTGCTTACAGTTTGTTTGCTTACATATCTTGTTTTCTCAGTTTAAAGAACACGTGAAACAATTTACAGTAATAAAGAAACGCCACTCTAAAAATAGCCATTCGTTTATTTAAGGCGTGTTTTTTTATAAAAACCTATGTAGAATTCCTTGAATAAATGAAAATATTTAAAACACGTAGTAGGCCTCTTTCTCCCTCGCAGACCTCAAGGCAGTTTACAATATAAATAAAACACTGTGACGATAAATGAAAAAAATGTAATAAAAAGAAAGCTAATGCCATCTTAGGAGGCATTAGCAGAAGCCTTGTGTCCAGATCACGAGTGGTGGTAGTTCCGCTCTGTTCTGCTGTGGTCAGGCCTCACCTGGAGTCCTGTGTCCAGTTTTGGGCACCACACTTTAGGAAGGATGTTGACAAGCTTGAGCGTGTCCAGAAGAGGGCAACCAGGACGGTGACAGGGTTGGAATCCAAGTCTTATGAGGAAAGGTTGAAAGAGTGGGGTATGTTTAGCCTGGGAAAGAGAAGGCTTAGAGGGGACATGATTGCAGTCTTCAAGTACCCGAAGGGCTGTCATGTAGAAGATGGAGCAGATTTATTCTCTCTTGCTCCAGATTGCAAGACTAGATTTAATATGTGGAAATGACAAGGGAGTTGATACTGGCTAGATATCAGGAGAAACTTCCTAACTGTCAGAGTGGTTGAGCAGTGGAACAGTCTGCCTCGGGAGGTGGTGGATGCTCCTTCCCTGGACGTTTTCAAGCGGAGGCTGGACAACCATCTTTCGGGTATGTTGTATGTATGTAGGGCTATCTTTCACCTCTGCTCCTGCAGGGTGTAGGGGGTTGAACTAGGTGACCTGCAAGGTCTCTTCAAACTCTGACATTCTATGATAAAAAACAATAAAAAGGGATCATTTAAAAAAACTTCAATTAGGACTGCTAGTAAAAGAAGATTAAAAAAAACAAATACAGTCATCAATAAAAGTGTCTCCAGCTGCCTTCTAAAAATGCAGAGAACAAGGGGGGCAGGTGCAACCCCCTTGGGAGGTCATTCCATAACTGCGGGGCTGCCCTTGAAAAGGCCCCGTCTCTCGTGCATGCCAGGTGAGCTAACCAGGAAAGTGTCAATATAAATTTAACAGTCCATTTTTTGGGGGAGGGGGGGTTATTTCCTTTTTCTTCCTCTTTCCCCCTTTCCCCCTTTCTGTATATAAACTAATTATTTAAAAAAAAATAATTCACAGTCTAAATCAGCCAAAGAACCTATGACTGCTAATCTGCAGCATCAAAACCACAACCCAAAAGACACTGTAATGCAAGGAGGACAGTGAAAATCGGGGGGCGTTACAACCAGGCTCTGGCTGCTCGTCAAAAGTTTGTGCAAGGCACACCGTTGTGGCGCGTTCCAAGGAAGAGGCTGTACGCTCAAAACGGCCCGGTCCGTCATCTACCTTGGAAGGGAGGAGGGCTCTGTTCCCCACCTCACTGTGGGGCACGGGTTGACCCTCCCGGTTTCACTGACCCATAAATGGGATCCAACGAGGAGGGAAGGCTTCAGCCTAGATGGCCCAGGCTAGTCTTCTAGGTTGCCTTCCGGTCAGATCTCACAAGCTGAGTAGGGTTGGCCCTGGTTGGTGCTTGGATGGGAGACCGCCAAGGAAGTCTGGGGTTGCTCCGCAGAGGCAGGTGAGGGCAAACCACCTCTGAATGCTTCTTGCTGCTCAGCCTTGAGCATCCCTGACTAGGGTTTCTCCAGCCACGGCTTGAAGACTGCCAGGGACGGGGAGCTCACCACCTCCCCAGGCAGCTGGTCCCACTGTGGCATGACTCTTAACTGTAAAAAGGTTTTCCTAAGATCCATGATCCAGTCCCTTCCCGCCCTTGTGAGTCCTCTCCTCTGCCGTCAACAGGAACAGCTCCCCGCCCTCCTCTCAAGTGACCAGCTGCACCCTGGTTGCTGTTTAGGAGCCTAAGTCAACCCAGAGACCGCTTCCCAGCCTTGGAGTTGCTGCCTAGTTGTTGTTTTTTGGGGGGGGGCAAAAACTCAGCCCCCGGACACACCTTTTCAAGACGGGAAATCAGGCTGTTTTCAGGGAAGGGCACGGTCCTTGAGATGCCCCGATCCCGGACTCTGATGGCTGTAAAGCAATTGCCTCTTTTAATTCTGCCCAGAAATAAATTGGGAGATGATGCAGGGATGCTCATTAAGAACAGAAGAACAGAAGAACAGAAGAGAAGCCCATGTCGGACCAGGCCAATGGCCCATCCAGTCCAACACTCTGGGTCACACAGTGGCCAAAAATACCAGAGGCCATCAGGAGGTCCAGCAGTGGGGCCGGGACACTAGAAGCCCTCCCACTGTTGGCCCCCCTGCCAAGTACCAAGAAGACAGAGCATCCCTTGCCCCAGACCGAGAGTTCCTATCTATACTTTGTGGCTAATAGCCCCTGATGGACCTCTGCTCAATAGAAGAAAATAAGAGAAGCCAATGTTGGATCAGGCCTCTGGCCCATCCAGTCCAACCTTCTGTCACACAGTGGCCAAAAATGCCAGGTGCCATCAGGAGGTCCAGCAGTGGGGCCAGGACACTAGAAGCCCCCTCCCACTGCTGCTCCCACCCCGAAGCAACGAGAATACAGAGCATCACTTGCCCCAGACTGAGAGCTCCTATCTATACCTTGAGGCTAATAGCCACTGATGGGCCTCTGCTCCATATGTTTATCCAATTCCCTCTTGAAACTGTCCATGTTTGTAGCTGCCACCACCTCCTGTGGCAGTGCATTCCATGTGTTAATCACTCTTTGGGTGAAGAAGGACTTCCTTTTAACCGTTCTAATCTGACAGCTCAGCAATTTCATGGAGTGCCCACAAGTTCTTGTATTGCGAGAAAGGGAGAAAAGTATCTCTTTCTCAACCTGCTCAATCCCATTCATAATCTCATAAACCTCGATCATGTCACCCCTCAGCTGACGTTTCTCCAAGCTAAAAAGCCCCAAGCGTTTTAACCTTTCTTCATAGGGAAGGTGTTCCAACCCTTTTATCATTCTAGTTGCCCTTCTCTGCACTTTTTCCAAAGCTGTAATATCCTTTCTGAGGTGTGGTGACCAGAACTGTACACAGTATTCCAAATGAGGCTGCACCATCGATTTATACAGGGGCATGATGATATTAGCTGATCCCCACTCCTCAACTTGCAGCTGCTGGATGACCTTGGGCAAGCTATAGCTCTATCAGAGCTGTTCTTGAAATACCAGTTCTCAAAAGAGCTCTCTCAGCCCCACCTACCTCACAGGGCGTCCATTGTGGGGAGGGGAAGGGAAAGGAGTTTGTAAACCACACTGAAGGCGGGGTATAAGTGAAAGGCTGGGTATAAACCCAATCTCCTCCTCCTCCTCTTCTTTCCCTTCCCCTCCCCACAACAGACACCCTGTGAGGTAGGTGAAGCTGAGAGAGCTCTCTCAAGGAACTGCCTTTGAGAGAACTTGTAACTGACCCAAGGTCACACCAGCAGCTGCAAGTGGAGGAACGGAGAATCAAACCCAGTTCTCCCAGATTAGAGTCCGTGCTCTTAACCACTGCACCAAACTGGCTCTACTCTCACTACACCAAATGGTACTGTGGCTGCAGCTTCCTGCTGTCTTAAAATCGGTCTCATCAGATAGGCGGGGATGGTGCAAACTCAAGGCCCTTTCAGGTCAGGAAAAAACTGGAATCCAGAACAGGCTGACTCCGTATCCTCTGACCATGTCTCTACCCACCGCCCGCCTCCCAGTTATCAGGACCACGCTTCAGTTTATTGATCCATCTTCCCACAGGAACCTCTGAAGTCACTTTGGATTTTGCTGTAGGAGAGAGTCAGTGTCCGTCCAGCTCCAGTCACGGCCTGGCGAAGCGTTTTTTGGTTCCCCTCCCTCCTCGTCTCCCCCGTGTGGAGTTTTGTTGACCTCTTAAACAAGGCAAGGGGGAGACGGATGTGCCCGCACATAACTGGAGCAGATCTCATCTTGCCCAAAGGCACCGCGTGTGAAGGGGAGCGTGGGTGGAAGGGGGCGGGGGCATTGGATGCCCCGTTCATGACGGATGGATAATGGGCGAAGAGCGCTTGTGACCGTTTCGCCAGAGGAGGACCGAGAGGGCCATTTTGGTGCAACGGTGCGTCCCTTTCCGAGCAGAAAGTAGCCAATGCATTATTGTTACTGGCCGTGGATCCGTTGGGGAGAGCGATGAGGCGTCACGGGAACATCCATCAGACGGCTGGACCTGAAAGCTTTCCGGGGAGCTTCCTCAGGCAGAGATGGACGACGCCGCTTCTTAAATTCAGTGCCCTGGAATGAGCAGTGAAAACAGGGGGAGGAGGAGGAGAAGGGGGGGAAACCTGACTCTGTATTGAGTCGTAATTGAATGCATGGCTTCATCGCGCGCTCAGGTGAAACTGGTCTTGTCTCAATATGCACCTGAGAGTCATTAGTGACTTGGGGGGAGGGGGCCACTGGAAGAGTTATGCGGCATGCAGAGAAATCCCCCTTCCGCCCACGGCCACCACCGAATCCCACGCACAAACCACCCGCCGCACGAGTTCTCTGAGTCACGGCTGGAAGGTTCCACCAGATCTCTCGTCTCCTGGAGCCTCCCACTGGAAACCAAGGAGGGATGAGGAGTTGAAAGCAGTCTGATCGATGGCATCGTCCCCACGAAGGTGATTCACTCGCCAGGTGATTCGTTCCGTGCGAGTCCCAGTCTGAGCTGGAACCACCCTCGGTAATGCGTTCTCTGCTGCTGCTCCTCCCCGGGACGGTTCTTTGGACGCCGAGGCTGAAGAGACGTGGTGGGTTTCCAGAGGTCAGGCTGAGGCCACAACCGGGCACGAGAGTGTCTTCTGGGCCAGCGCAGGGTGGCCGCCATTTTAGAAACGTGCTGCTTGTCAACTTGTAAAGGCAGAGAGGAAGGGAGGACCAGGAGTGTGTGGTCCCACCGTGCCAGAGGCCCTTGCAGGATTTTAAATTGCCCTTTGTTAGGCTCTAAAATCCAAAATCAAAATTCAGATTTGAATTTTAGAGCCTAACGAGGACAATTATGGTGCTGGAGAAGAAGACTGTTGAGAGTCCCTTGGACTGCAAGGAGATCAAATCATTCAATCCTAAAGGAAATCAACCCTGATTGTTCCCTGGAAGGCCAGAGACTGAAGCTGAAGCTCCAATACTTTGGCCACCAAGTGAGAAGGGAGCACTCCCTGGAGAAGGCCCTGATGCTGGGGAAGACTTAAGGTCAAAGAAGAAGAAGGGGACGGCAGAGGATGAGGTGGTTAGACAGTGTCATCGATGCAATGAACATGAATTCGAGCACACTCCGGAGGACAACAGAGGACATGAGGGCCTGGCGTGATGTGGTCCATGGGGTCGCGAAGAGTCGGACTCGACTGTGTGACTGAACGACAACAAAGGCTCTAAAATGGTGGTGACCCCAGATCGGGCCTCAGGAGGCTGCCACATCGAGTTCTGACTTTAAAGCATTCAAAATATAGGGGTGTTGGCTCAGGCCAATGGCCCATCCAGTCCAACACCTGTCACATAGCGGCCAAAATATACCAGGTGCCCTCAGGAGGTCCAGCAGTGGGGCCAGGACACTAGAAGCCCTCCCACTGTTGCCCACCCCCAAGCACCAAGAACAGAGTGCATCACCTGCCCCAGACTGAGAGTTCCCATCTATACCCTGTGGCTAATAGCCACTGATGGACTTCTGCTTCAGATGTTTATCTAATTCCCTCTGAAACTGTCCATGCTTGTAGCTGCCACCACCTCCTGTGGCAGTGAATTCCATGTGCCCATCACTCTTTGGGCGATGAAGTATTTCCTTCATCTGTTCTAACCCGACTGCTCAGCAATTTCATGGAGTGCCCACGAGTTCTTGTATCGTGAGAAAGGAGAAACGTACTTTGATTCCTCACACCTGCTCAATCCACATTCAGCTAATTTTGTAGACCTCGATCATGTCACCCCTCAGCCGTCATTTCTCTCGGAGCTGTTCTCGCACAAGCAGTTATCGAGGGAGCCCTCTCAGCCCCACCTAACTCACAGGGGTGTCCTGTTGTGGGGAGGGGAAGGGAAAGCAGTTTGTGAGCTGCTCTGAGACTTCTTCAGATAGTGAAGGGCGGGGGTATCAATCCAATCACTTCTCTGGTACACAAACACAAAAAAGTGAAAACATGCAATCCCTTTCCCCATACTCAGTACTTATCCTAACTCGAGGGCCAGTTTGGTGTAGTGGCTAAGTGCCCAGACTCTAATCTGGGAGAACCGGGTTTGATTCCCCACTCCTCCACTTGCAGCTGCTGGCATGACCTTGGGTCAAGCCATAGTTCTCTCAGAGCTGTTCTCTCAAGGAGCAGTCCTCTGTCAAGAGCTCTCTCAGCCTCCCCTACCTCACGGGGTGTCTGTTGTGGGAAGGGGGAAGGAAAGGAAGTGTGAGCTGCTCTGAGACTCTGAGTGAAGGGCAGGGCATAAATCCAATCTCCTCCTCCTCCTCTTCCTCCTCCTCCTCCTCCTCCTCCTCCTCTTCTTCTAAACAAGACAGGCTAGTATTTCTTGAAACTGCAGCAGTTTAAAGTGCGCCATTGCCTTAATTCTCCTTGTTGGGACATCTCCCTATTGTCATGTGGACAAAATAGTGCCCCTGGGTAAAAATGTAGTCCTTCGTGGCTTGTGTCTGTCCAAGGTGAAGATGGAAGAGAGTTTCTTCCGTGTGCCTAGACAGCATCCAATCTCCCCCCGGCGACCCTGTCCCCCTAACCGGCTGGTTCAGACCCTCCTTCCACGCAGATAATAAATTCTAGCAATTTAGCAGTTTCCCTCTCTGCCCGTCGAGTACCACGTTCTGGCAAGGGATGAGATGGGCAACCATTGTCCTGTTTCAGCCAGAGCCGTGCGCATTAGGGTTGCCATCCTGCAGGTGAGACCTGGAGACCTCCCAGATTAAAACACCTCCAGACAACAGGCTTCCTCGGGAGGTGGGGGGCTCACCTCCTTTGGAGGCTTTCAAACGGAGGCTAGATGGCCACTCTGGCAGCAATGTGGATTGTGTGAACTTAGAAAGATCATGAGAGGGAAGGCAGGAAGGGTTGTCTCAGTGCTTAGTTCTCGTGGCCCCTTCTGACATGTCCAGGGAAATTGCCACTTTGGGGTCAGGAAGCCATTTTTCTCCAGTCCAGTTTGGCTGGAGATCCTGGAGGGTTTTTGCCAACTTCTGGGCATGGAGCAGAGGGGTCACTGAGGGTGTAGAAGGGAAGGTGTTTGTGAATACCCTGCCTTGTGCAAGGGGTTGGACTAGATGACCCCCGGTGGTCCCTTCCAACTCTAGGATTCTATTATTCTAACAGAGATCAGTTCCACTTGAGAAAACAGATGCTTTGGAGGGTAGACTCCAAAGGCGTCCTTAGGACCAGGGAGGGCCAGGCGGTTCTGTGTTCCTGATCGCAGTGCTCTCTGGGGAACATGCGGGGAAAGGCAGTCCCTCAGGTAGACAGGGCCCTGACCATAAAGGGCTTTAAAGGGCAAAACCAGCACCTTGAAGCAGATCCGAAATGCTACTGGCAGCCGGTGCAGCGACTTTAGTACAGGTTGTATGTGCTCCCGCAGAGGGAGGCCCATCAACAGCCTGGCCGCCGCATTTTGCACCAGCTGCAGCTTCCAGAGTTGCCCCAAGGGCGGCCCCATGTAGAGAGCATTACAGTAGTCCAACCTTGAGGTGACCATTGCGTGGATCACTGAAGCCAGATCTTTGCATTCGAGGAAGGGAACCAACTGCCTAATCAGCCGAAGATGGTAAAAGACTGCCTTGGCAGCGGCTGCTACCTGGGCCTCCATTGTCAAGGAAGCATCCGGAAGCAGTCCCAGACTCCTGACCCTTGGCGCTGACTCCAAAGCCGCCCCACTGAAGGCTGGTAATGGGATCCCTACCCCTGGACCGCTCCGATTCAGGCACAGGACCTCCGTCTTCATCGGATTTCAGTCGGCTCAGTCTAAGCCGTCCCACCATGTCCTGCAGCGCCCGGTCCAGGTCTTCTGGGGTAGAGGCAGACTGACCACCCAACAACCGATAGAGCTGGGTGTCATCCGCATATTGGTAGACACCCCAGCCCATGCCTCCGGGCAATCTGGGCCAGGGGGTGCATGTAGATGTTAAATAGCATCGGGGAGAGTACCGCCCCTTGAGGCACCCCACAGATTAGTGGGTGCCTTCGGGACAGCTGCTCCCCGAGTGCCACCCTTTGTCCCCGACCCTGGAGAAAGGGGACAAGCCATTGCAAGGCCAGCCCCTGAATCCCCACGTTGGCGAGGCGGTGGGCGAGCAGCTGATAATCAACCGTGTCGAACGCCGCCGACAGGTCCAACAACAGCAGCACCGCTGTCCCGCCCCGATCCAGATGCCTCCGGAGGTCGTCTGTGAGGGCGACCAGTGCTGTCTCCGTCCCATGGCCTGGACAGAAGCCGGAGTGGAAGGGATCTATAAAAGGGGGTGGGGTCCAATGCTGCCTCTAAGCTGCGGAGTCTTGCGAGCAAAAATTCTACTTTGTGACCTACTAACATTAAAATTGTGAGCGGGCAATTTGGCTACTGCGTCAATTATAGAATCGTAGAATGTTAGAGTTGGAAGGGATCTTGCAGGTCGTCTAGTCCAACCCCCTGCACTCCGCCGGAGCAGAGCCGAAAGATAGCCCTACATACCTACAACATACCCGAAAGATGGTTGCCCAGCCTCCGCTTGAAAACGTCCAGCAAAGGAGCATCCACCACCTCCCGAGGCAGTCCATTCCACTGCTCAACCACTCTGACAGTTAGGAAGTTTCTCCTGATATTTAGCCGATATCGACTCCCTCGTCATTTCCACCCATTAGATCTAGTCTTGCAATCCGGAGCAAGAGAGAATAGATCTGCTCCATCTTCTACGTGACGGCCCTTCAAATACTTGAAGACGGCCATCATGTCTCCTCTAGGCCTTCTCTTTCCCAGGCTAAACATACCCAACTCTTTCAGCCTTTCAAATTAGTTTGTTCTGGAGCCATCCCTTCCTGAGCTGAGACAAAAAGGTATGAGCCGGAGGCTAACAACCTGTGAGCTAGCTCACACTAACTCAGCTTAGAGGGAACAGCTGGTGTGGTCCACAGGCCAACGGCCTCAACAGATTCTCAGGTGTTGCCTCTTTTCTTCAGGAAGGAGACGGTCCTTCCTTCTCGTTTCTCGGCAGTGTGATTCACAGGTTGGAATGGCGTCCATCAAGGCTCTCTGGGCTATGATGTGGCGTGTCCGGGTGGGCCGTTCTCCACTCGAGTGACCTTTCATCTACAAAAGAAAGTTGGTAATTAAATGTCACTTGCTTATTAGACCGTGAGCTCACGGTCCCTCTGAGGGAGGTCCGCGTTCCCCGGGAGCCTCTGACAGCCCCGGGAAAGTGTGAACCTTCCTTTCAGTTCAAAGTGCTTATTAAAACGGTACCAAAAAGTTGTGTCTGTAGGCATAACGACAGAAAGTAAATGTCTAGGCTGTAATTAATGGGTCAGGCAAGACGCTGGTAAGCTGCAAGTGTTATCCAGTCCGATCATTTAGATTACTAAAAAAACGGCCCACCCTTCTTAGAATCAGTGGGTTTTTGTCTGCAAAACAAACGTCCGTTTTAATGGAGAAGGTTTTTTTTCTTTCTCCTCCTTATTGTTGCTTTCTTCTGCTGGATGCTCGCAGTGCTGTGAGAAATGGGGGGAAAAGAGGGAGATGAATGACCTTGGTTTCAGGAAACGCCTTCCCTCTTTATTCTGGGTTGGACGCTGTTGTCAAAGTATATCCGACTGTTCTGTAGGTACACGTCCCCTTTTGTGGCAAACAGGGTTTTGCTGGTGTGGCATTTGCCACTGTTTTGTGACAGGTTTTAAGAGCCCTTCAGTGTCAAGATATTGGGTACGTTTTTAAAAATATTTGGAGAAGAAGCCAAATAAATAACTAAAATAGCATCTAGAACAGGGGTGTCAAACATGCGGCCCCCGGAGGGCTTCTCTCAGGCCCGCAGTGGGAACTGGCTGTCTCCTCCTTCTTCTTCCAGTTCTGCTGCTGCTGCTGTGTCACCGTAGGTTTGCAGCTTACAGATACACACCTGAACAGCAGACTCAAGGTTGCAACAGCACAGACATTTGGATGCAATAATTCAGAGCGAGAGGTGTCAGTTCTCAGGCACTGTTAAATAAACAAAATATGGCAAGAGTGCTAATGTTTCAAGCATGTTTTTATTTTAAGCAAAAAAAACACCTTTGTGTTTGTGTCCTTTATAAAGTTTTGGGTTTTTTAAAATTTATTTATTTAGTTTTTTGGAACAAAACATATAAGAAACAAACAAACAAAACAGCAACGATAACGACAGTAATAAGAACAACAAAACGGCATAAGGGTATATGCCGTCTAGTCATAAAGTACACAGTTGCAGATATCCTCACCTTCCACCCATTAACATGAACCAAAGTTTATCTCTTTTAACCACCTATGAAATCCCGACCAATACTTTTCAAATTCTTCCGTACTTTTTTCTTCCAAAAGGTGCAGAGAAGGGCAACTAGAATGATAAAAGGGTTGGAACACCTTTCCTATGAAGAAAGGTTAAAATGCTTGGGGCTCTTCAGCTTGGAGAAACGATGGATGAGGGGTGACATGATCGAGGTTTATACAATTATGCCTGGGATTGAGCAGGTTGAGAAAGAAGTACTTTTCTCCCTTTCTCACAATACAAGAACTCGTGGGCACTCCATGAAATTGCTGAGCAGTCGAGTTAGAACAGATAAAACGAAATACTTCTTCACCCAAAGAGTGATTAACATATGGAATTCACTGCCACAGGAGGTGGTGGCAGCTACAAGCATGGACAGTTTCAAGAGGGAATTAGATAAACATCTGGAGCAGAAGTCCATCAGTGGCTATGAGCCACAGGGTATAGATGGGAATTCTAAGTCTGGGGCAGGTGATGCACTCTATTCTTGGTGCTGGAGGGGCAGCAGTGGGAGGGCTTCTAGTGTCCTGGCCCCACTGCTGGACCTCCTGATGGCACCTGGTATATTTTGGCCACTGTGTGACAGAGTGTTGGACTAGATGGGCCATTGGCCTGATCCAACATTGGCTTCTCTTATGTTCTTATGTTCCAAATGTCAGTTTCTCCATTTCTGCTATATCATATAACTTGTCAACAAGTTCCTCTCTAGTAGGAATATTCCTGTCTTTCCATCTCCTAGCAAAAACAATTCTTGCTGCCGTCACGACTTACATAATTAAATGTAATTCCTCTTTCTTAAACATGTCGGGAATAACGTGTAACAAAAAGCACTCTGGTACGAATGATTTCCCCCCTCCCAAGTATCTTATCAATAATCCCTTTTACCATTCTCCAATTTTTATTTTTTTGCCTTATTGCACACCCACCACATATGGTAATAAGAACCATTACTGTGATTGCATTTCCAGCTGTTTTTCCCAATATTTTTATTGTATTTATTTAGCCTTTCTGGGGAAATATGCCATCTATTTGTTGTTGTTGTTCAGTCGCACAGTCGAGTCCGACTCTTCGCGACCCCATGGACCAGATTACGCCAGGCCCTCTTGTCTTCCGCTGTCCGCTGAAGTTTGCTCAATTTCATGTCCGTTGCATCGATGACACTGTCTAACCATCTCATCCTTTGCCGTCCCCTTCTTCTTTGCCCTTCAATCTTTCCCAGCATCAGGGTCTTCTCCAGTGAATGCTCCCTTCTCATTTGGTGGCCAAAGTCTTTGAGCTTCAGCTTCAGGATCTGGCCTTCCAGGAAACAGTCAGGGTTGATTTCTTTGAGGACTGAATGATTTGCCATCTATAGAATGCCATTTATAGAACATCTTTAAAATATTTTCTTCAAAGGCACTAGTCCTCACACATTTTATATTTCTTACCCATATTTTATTCCATTGCTCCAGTTCTATATTGTGGCCTATATCCTGTGCCCATGCTATCATAGACGGTTTCACCCATTCGTCCTGCATTTTCCATTCTAGCCAGAAATTAGATGCCTTTCTGATAAATCTTTCACTTGTGCACAAGTGTCCTTTATAAAGTTTATACCTCTGCTACCTGGCATTGCATTTTAAGGCACACAGGGCCCGGCCCAAGAACGTCTCACTTATGTCAGATCCAGCCCTCATAACGAATGAGTTCGACACTCCTGGACTAGAAGATGAATCTTGATCTGAGAGCGGGCAAGACAAAGTGGACCAATGTGGGGTTGAAAACCGGAGAGTTTTGGGAATAACAGGCAAAACATGCCCCTGCCCCCCACAAGTGATATCACTTCCCTAGAATATGCAGCTTAAGAGGGGGCGCTATTATGGTCTGTGGGAAACTCGTCATCGGCCCAGGTCCGGGGTGAGCCTCACCAAACAGAAACAGACGTCCGGTGACCCAAGAGCCTGCCACATTTCGAGTCCCGGAGTACGATCGAGTCCCAGAGCACCTTAAGAGACCAAGAAGATGTTCAAGGTAAAAAGCTTTTTAGAGTCTCTGATCAGGTGCCGGAGAAAGGGAGCCTGGACTCTTGAAATCTCATACCCTGAAAATCGTGTCGGTCTTTACGGTACTCCAGGACTCGAAGATGTTATGTATTCCATTCCATTCGATATCTAGCCCTCCCTCCCCGGCACAGCGAGGCTCAGGGTGGGTTACAACAACGCGGATACAAATATAAACAACTATCCCTCTAAATATAAAATGATCTCTAAAACACTGTCAAGATCCATCAGCTATTAAACAATAAGATGGCAGGCCGTGGTAACAAATTAATGCCTCCAGCTCCCACGGGCTCTCCGTGTTTGCAGCAGTAGATGTTAACTCATACTGAGGCAAGTGGGCGGACGAGAAGATGAAACAAAGCATGACAGAGCAGGGGAGGCAAATCCAGATGGAACCTCCGCCTCCTCAGCCATAGGCCTGGCAGAACATCTCTGTTTTACGGGCCCTGTGGGAACGCATTAAGGCCTACAGGGCCCAGGTCTCACTTGGGAGAGTGTTTCACCAGGCTGGTGCCGGAGCTGGAAAGGCTGTGGCTCTGGTTGAAGCTATGTGAACATCTTTTGGACGCGGGATCACCAGAAGATGTCGATCCATAGAGCGTGAGACTCTTTGGGGGGCATACCAGGAAGGAGGAGGAGGAGGAGGAGATTGGATGTATACCCCGCCCTTCACTACCCAAAGGAGTCTCAGAGCAGCTTACAAACTCCTTTCCCTTCCCCTCCCCACAACAGACACACTCCCTGTGAGGGAGGTGGGGCTGAGAGAGCTCTTGACAGAAACTGCTGTTTTTCAAGGACAGCTCTTATCAGAACTATGGCTTGTCCAAGGTCATCCAGCCAGGTGCAAGTGGAGGAGTGGGGAATCAAACCCAGTTCTCCCAGATTAGAGTCTGTGCACTTCACCACTACACCAAACTGGCTCTCAGACGGCCCTGATGATATGTTGGTCATAAGAACATAAGAGAGAAGTCAATGTTGGATCAGGCCAGTGGTCCATCTAGTCCAACACTCTGTCACACAGTGGCCAAAATATACCAGGTGCCATCAGGAGGTCCACCGGTGGGGCCAGGACACTAGAAACCCTCCCACTGCTGCCCCCCCAGCACCAAGCACCAAGAATACAGAGCCTCACTTCCCAGGCTGCAAAGGGTTTTGAAGGTCAAAACCAAAAACCTTGAACTTGCTCCGGAATTCAACTGGAAGCCAATGCAGCTGGCAGAGCACCGGATGTATGTGAGCTCTTAATAGTGTTCCTGTAAGGACATGCACTGCTGCATTCTGGACCAGCTGCAATTTCCTAAATGCAATTGTTCCTAAAGTACAATTTTTTGTGGAGAGGGGGCAATGGTGGGTATAGTGGCTAGACCTTCAAACCCTGGGCCCATGGTACTATTTCCAGGAATGTGCTCATTTTTTCTCGTGATATCTTAAAAACAGATGGTTTTGGAAGGCAGCTGTATTGGTCTGTAGTAGAAGAGCCGGATTCAAGTCCAGTAGGATATTAGAGGCCAACAGGATTTTGGGGGATATGAGCGTTTGCGAGTCAAAGTTCCCTTTGTCAGATCTCAGGAAGGGAGCTTCGATTCTCAGAAGTTACACCCCAAAAATCTGACTGGTCTCTAATGTGCAGCTGGAATTGGAATCTAGCTTAGGGTCACAGAATCCTAAGAACATAAGAGAAGCCAGTGTTGGATCAGGCCAATGGCCCATCTAGTCCAACACTCTGTCACACAGCGGCCAAAATATACCAGGTGCCATCAGGAGGTCCAGCAGTGGGGCCAGGACACTGTTTCCACCTTTGAACCACTATGACCGTGAAAAAGTGTTTCCTAATATCCAGCCAATACCTTTCTCCATGTAACTTAAATCCGTTGCTTCGTGTCCTCTCCTCCGCTGCCAACTGGGACAGCTCCTTGCCCTCCTCCCAATGACAGCCTTTCAGATATTTAAAGAGAGCAATAAGAATATAAGAACATAAGAGAAAATAAGAGAAGCCAATGCTGAATCAGGCCAATGGCCCATCTAGTCCAACACTCTGTGTCACTCAGTGGCCAAAATATACCAGGTGCCATCAGGAGGTCCAGCAGTGGGGCCAGGACACTAGAAGCCCTCCCACTGCTGCCCCCTCCAGCACCACGAATAGAGTGCATCACCTGCCCCAGACTGAGAGCTCCCATCTATACTCTGTGGCTAATAGCCACTGATGGACTTCTGCTCCAGATGTTTATCCAATTCCCTCTTGAAACTGTCCATACTTGTAGCTGCCACCACCTCCTGTGGCAGTGAATTCCATATGTTAATCACTCTTTGGGTGAAGAAGGACTTCCTTTAATCTGTTCTAACCCGACTACTCAGCAATTTCATGGAGTGCCGACGAGTTCTTGTATTGTGAGAAAGGGAGAAAAGTACTTCTTTCTCAACCTGTTCAATCCCATTCATAATCTTATAAACCTCAATCATGTCACCCCTCAGCCGTCGTTTCTCCAAGCTAAAGAGCCCCAAGCATTTTAACCTTTCTTCATAGGGAAGGTGTTCCAACCCTTTTATCATTCTAGTTGCCCTTCTCTGCACTTCCTAGAGTTGGAAGGGACCTCCGGGGGATCATCTAGTCCAGGAGTGGCCAAGCTTGCTTAATGTTAAGAGCTGCGCAGAATAAATATCAGATGTACGAGAGCCGCAGGACATGAACAAATATCACACACGCATTTTCATCGGAAAATATGCAGATTTGCTTTTGATTAACATTATGTGAGACTGCCAAAAACAGAAAAACAAAAAACCCGAAAGGGGTAAAGCCAGATATTGATAATGATCTTTATTTGTCCAGTGATATTTATTTCTTGCCAATGGTATTTATTTGTCAGAGAGAGAGAGAGAGGGGTGGAAAAAAAAAAAAGTGGAACAGAAACCAAATACATGGGGAGAGGAAGGGAGCGAGAAAGAAACGTTAACTTCAAATGCATCCTTCAAGCCTCCCCCCCAACACCAACTGGCTTGGCTTGGAGAAGGGATTTAAAGAGACATATGCCTTCTCCAAGCCAGCCAGTGAGGGAGAAGCTTTGAGAATGCATTTAAAACTAAAACTGCTTTCTTTCTCTGCTCCACCCACCCACACACACACCTCAGGCCTACCCAGGGACGGGAACACTGGCTGGGGAAGGGAAGAACGTTTGGGGAGGCATGCCTCCCCTTCGTTTCCCCAGCCATCCCTGCCGGGACCCGCACAATATGCGTGAAGAGCTGCATGCGACTCCCGAGCCACAGTTTGGCCCCCCTGATCTAGTCCAACCCCGTCCCCAACGCAGGAAATTCACAAATACCTCCCCTTTCACACTCCCCAGTGACCCCTGTGCCATGCCCAGAAGATGACCAAAAAAACCCTCCAGGATCTCGGGTGAAATTAGCCTGGAGTAAAATTGCTCCCTGACCCCAAAGTGGTGATCGGCATTTCCCCGGGCTTGTAAGAAAGGGCCACCAGAACTGAGCTTGGAAAACAGACTGTGTTATTACTTGAACATAAACTCTTGAGGACTGGGGCTCACTCCCTTCCTGAGATGCACAGGCTTGTCAGGCATGCGTGTCAAAGTGAGCTCCGGGCTATGTCACGGCATGCTAGAATAAAAGCTGTTTAGTCATTAGGGCACCCCAAGGCTCCTGTTAAACTTGGACCTGGGGTCTAAGCTGTGAAGCTTTCTGGATGAGCGTTTGCCCATCATGCATCCTTGGAAAGGAGTATAAATGCTATGTAGCCCTAAACTACTCTAAAATAAGTAAAGGGTAAAAGTTTCCCTTACTTGAAAGCCAGTTGAATCTGACTCTAGGGGTGCGGTGCTGAAGAGCCAGCACTGTCTGAAGATGTTTCGGTGGTCATTTAGCTGGCATGACTAGATGCCGAGGTGCACGGAACACTGTTACCTGTCGTCACTTAAGCTAGTACCTATTTATCTACTTGCAGTTTCTTGCTTTCGAACTGCTAGGTTGGCAGGAGCTCGGGCCAGAGACAGGCGCTCACTCCGTCACGTGGCACTCAGGTCTCGAACCGCTGAACTACTGACCTTCCGGCCTGCAGATCAGTGCCGACTCTAATCTGGGAGAACTGGGCTTGATTCCTCACTCCTCCACTTGCAGCTGCTGGATGACCCTGGGCAAGCCATAGTTCTGTCAGAGCTGTCCTTGAAAGGGCAGTTCTGGAAAGAGCTCTCTCAACCCCACCTACCTCACAGGGTGTCTGTTCTGGGGAGGGAAAGGAAAAGGAGTTTGTAAGGTGCTCTGAGACTCTGAGTGAGGGGCAGGGTATAAATCCAGCCGCCGCCGTCCTCCTCCTCTCTTCTTCTTCCTCCTCCTCCTCCTCCTCCTCCTCCTCCTCCTCCTTCCTCCTCCTCCTCTTCTTCTTCTTCTTCTTCTTCTTCTTCTTCTTCTTCTTCTTCTTCTTCTTCTTCTTCTTCTTCTTCTTCTTCTTCTTCTTCTTCTTCTTCTTCGCCAGTTTGGTGCAGTGGTTAAGTGCACGGACTCTAATCTGGGAGAACCGGGTTTGATTCCCCACTCCTCCACTTTCAGTTGCTGGTGTGACCTCAGGCAAGCCGTAGTTCTGTCAGAGCTGTTCTCTCAAGGGCAGTTTCTGCCAGAGCTCTCTCAGCCCCACCTACCTCACAGGGCGTCTGTTGTGGGGAGGGGAAGGGAAAGGAGTATGCAAGCCGCTCTGAGACTCTTAAGTGAAGGGCAAGGTATGAATCCAATCTCCTCCTCCTCCTCCTTCTTTCTTCTTCAAGGTGTGTAACTGGGACCCTGCTTCCAGGACCTGCAATTGCTAAAGGGGGTGGTGTTGGTGTTGTAAGAAAGACACGAGAACTCCCGCGTACTGACCACACATTGTTTGTTTCCCTTCTTTGTTTCTCCCCCACCCCTCTTGCTCCCCCCTTTTGCACCCATTTGAAGTTCCACCCAACCTGACTGTCCCGCAAGAGAAGTCTCCCTTGGTCGCCCGGGAAGGAGACACGGTGGAGCTGCAGTGCCAGGTGACCGGGAAGCCCAAGCCCATCATCCTGTGGTCCCGGGCGGACAAGGAGGCGCCCATGCCGGACGGCTCGATGCAGACGGAGAGCTACGACGGGATTCTGAGGATCGTCAACGTCTCGCGGGAGATGACCGGGACCTACCGTTGCCAAACCAGCCAGTACAATGGGTTCAACGTCAAGCCGAGGGAGGCGCTGGCCCAGCTCATCGTCCAGTGTAAGTCGGCTTTCTTCCTCTATCGGAGCCGGGGGGGTTATTCGCCTTTCTTTTTTCATATCTTTTTTTAAAAAAAGAATCATTTAAATCGTATTCGTTTTTCAAATAATACAATATCTAACAGTTGCGCTTGTGCTCCAAACGAGTCATATAGAACGGGCATTGCATTCAAGAAATCGGTGCAAGCAAACGGATATAGGCAGGTTGGATACTTTACATACATTGCGCCTCGACATGCGTTGTCTTATGTGGAAGTCGAAGTGTACTGTGGTAGTAAATCATAGATGTTTGCAGTCTTCAAGTATCGGAAGGGCTGTTGTGTAGAAGATGGAGCAGATCTCTTCTCTCTGGCTCCGGATTGCAAGACCAGATCTAATGGGTGGAAATGACAAGGGAGTCATTACCAGCTAAATATCAGGAGAAACTTCCTGACTGTCAGAGTGGTTGAGCAGTGGGACGGACTGCCTCGGGAGGTGGTGGATGCTCCTTCGCTGGACGTTTTCGAGTGGAGGCTGGATGACCATCTTTTGGGTCTGTTGTAGGTATGTAGGGCTCTCTTTCGGCTCTGCTCCTGCGGAGTGCAGGGGGTTGGACTAGATGACCTGCAAGGTCCCTTCCAACTCTAACATTCTATGATTCTTTGTAAATTTACAGTAGCAGTTAGTGCAGGGGTGTCAAACATGAGGTCCAGGGGCCAGATTAGGCCCCCCAAGAGCTTTTATCAGGCCCGCAGTGGACCTGGCCGTCTCCTGCTTCCACTTCTGCTGCTGCAGCCGCATCATAACTCGCTTCGCCAGACTCTCTCAATCGCTCATCCATTTGCATGTTTTAACCTGGATCCTAGGCTCAGAACTCTGGGCCTGAGATTTCTGCGCTGAATGTCAATAAATCAAAAGTAGGTTTGCAGATTACAGATGTACAGATGCTCAAGACTGCAACAGCACAGACATTCTGATGCAATAAGCCAGGGCGAGAGGTGTCAGTTATCAGATGCTGTTAAATAAACAAAATGTTGCAAGAGCGCTGATCTTTTAAGCATGTTTTTATTTTAAGTAAAAAAAACCAATCTTTGTGTTTGTGTCCTTTATAAAGTTTCTATCTCAGCTACCTGGCATTACCTTTTATGACACACCTGGTCTCGTTTGTGTCTCGTTTATGTCAGATCTGGCCCTCATAACGAAAGTGTTCGACACCCCTGAGTTTCTGTGTTTACAACTAGACATGAAGTAATCCGTGAGTGGCATGTCGGTTGGAGGATGCAGATAGAGACATTTAATCTGTGCTAATGGTGAAATATGGTTAGATATGTTAGAATTGCGTGATTTCGTCTTTCTGAGCAAATGTGTGCAGTGCTCTTCCAAGCGCTGGCGTCTCTCTGCTGGGATCTGAGTGCCCTGGTTTCTCAAGGAAACCTTCTGCCCCGAGGCCATGGCATGAGTTATGGGACTGCTCTTTCTCTTCCCAAAGCCATGCTTCTGCATCGGAGTAGGGCAAGGATCAGAGGCCCCAGTGGTTTGGCCAAAGGAGGGCAAGCGTGTTCGAACTCGGGGGAAAGTGAAGGACAGCATCAGTAACACTCTCCAGCTCCACGAAGCAGACCTTTCCGTCATCTGTGTTCTGACAAAACACTCTGCTGGTGGGTGGGTGGGTAGATGGGTGGGTGGGTGGGTAGATAGATCCTAATTGGACAACAGGTAGATGCAGCACCCATGAAATTGAGCAAACTCCAGAGGACTGGAGGACAGGAGGGCCTGGTGTGAGGTGGTGCACGGGCTACAAGCATGGACGGCTTCAAGAGGGAATTGGGGAAACATCTGGAGCAGAGGCCCATCAGTGGCTATTAGCCATAAGGTATAGATAGGAACTCACGGTCTGGGGCAAGGGATGCTCTGTATTCTGGGTGCTTGGAGGGGGGGCAACAGTGGGAGGGCTTCTGGTGTCCTGGCCCCACTGCTGGACCTCCTGATGGCACCTGGTATTTTTGGCCACTGTGTGACACAGAGTGTTGGACTGGATGGGCCATTGGCCTGACCCAACATTGGCTTCTCTTATGTTCTTATACAGAGCAGAGATCCATCAGTGGCTATTAGCCGCAAGGTATAGGTAGGAACTCTCGGTCTGGGGCAAGTGATGCTCTGTAGTCTTAGTGCTTGGGGTGGGTCAACAGTGGGAGGGCTTCTAGTGTCCTGGCCCCACTGCTGGACCTCCTGATGGCACCTGGTATATTTTGGCCGCTGTGTGACAGAGTGTTGGACTGGATAGGCCATTGGCCTGATCCAACATGGGCTTCTCTTATGTTCTTATATGGAGCAGAGATCTGTCAGTGGCTATTAGTCACAAGGTATAGGTAGGAACTCTCGGTCTGGGGCAAGTGATGCTCTGTAGTCTTAGTGCTTGGGGTGGGTCAACAGCGGGAGGGCTTCTAGTGTCCTGGCCCCACTGCTGGACCTCCTGATGGCACCTGGTATTTTTGGCCACAAGGTATAGATAGGGACTCTCAGTCTGGGGCAAGTGATGCTCTATATTCTCAGTGCTTCGGGGTGGGGTCAACAGTGGCAGGGCTTCTAGTGTCCTGGCCCCACTGCTGGACCTCCTGATGGCCCCTGGTATTTTTGGCCACTGTGTGACACAGAGTGTTGGACTGGATGGGCCGTCAGCCTGATCCAGCATTGGCTTCTCTTATGTTCTCTCTGATGTTCTTACGTCGCAAAGAGTCGGACTCGACTGTGCGACTGAACAACAAAAAGCCATGTTTTGTGTTTTGTTTTGTTAACTTTCAAGAGCCAGTGAGATACATGGGCACTTGACCTTCCATGTATTGATTGAACATGCAAAGAAGAAGAGTGGGAATGAGCACACGGCCCCCCACCTCTGTGGGATCACTGGCTTGTGCACATGACACCTAAATGCAAAGGAGCTTAAGAAGAGCCCTGCTGGATCAGACCACTGAGGGTCAATGTTCCCTCTAAGCTGTGGAGTCTTGTGAGCAAAAATTCTACTTTGTGAGCTACTGACATTAACATTGTGAGCGAGCGAATTGGCTACTGCATACATTAGATTGCTCTGGAGCACTCCTTCCTGAGCTAAGACAAAAATGTGTGAGCCAGAGGCTAAAAAACTGTGAGCTAGCTCACACTAACTCACCTTAGAGGGAACACTGCTGAGGGTCCATCTAGTCCAGCCTCCGGCCTCACACAGGGGCCAACCAGTTCCTCTGGACAGGCAACAACAGGGCAGAGAGGCCGAGGTCTTTCCCTGATGTTGCCTCCTGGCTCTGGGATTCAGAGGATTAGTGCCTCTGGCTGTGGAGGTTCCCATTAGTCACCAGGGCTCATAGCCACTGATAGGGCCTTTCCTTCATGACTCTCTCTGAGCCTCTTCTAAAACCATCTGTGCCTGTGGCCATCAATACATCCTCTGGCACTGAATGTGATCATGGATGCTGGGTTTTGTTTTGTTTTCATGTTGCCAGTCGTGGGCAGAGAGCTTAGATGCGAACACTGTTTCCCCGTGGGAGGCACCACAAACTGGCGATCACGCAGGGGCAAGTTATCATATTATATTATACTTAACATGATAATGTTACACTGCGACACCCAAACACACACACAAACGTACACATAATGTGGATCGCCACATCCAGTAATGTGATACATCCATAATATGATACATACGAGTGGAACTCGTGGGCACTCCGTGAAATTGCTGAGCAGTCGGGTTAGAACAGATAAAAGGAAGTCCTTCTTCACCCAAAGAGTGATTAACACGTGGAATTCCCTGCCACAGGAGGTGGTGGCAGCGACAAGCAGTTTCAAGAGGGAATTAGATAAACATGTGGAGCAGAAGTCCACCAGTGGCTATTAGCCACAGGGTATAGATGGGACCTCTCAGTCTGGGGCAGGTGCTGCACTCTATTCTTGGTGCTGGAGGGGGCAGCAGTGGGAGGGCTTCTGGTGTCCTCCTGGCCCCACTGCTGGACCTCCTGATGGCACCTGGTATATTTTGGCCGCTGTGTGACAGAGTGTTGGACTAGATGGGCCATTGGCCTGATTCAACATTGGCTTCTATTATGTTCTTATGTTCTTATCTTAATTTGCTGGTGCTGTTTTTGACACTGCGGTGCAAGTCCGGTTCCATCCTTTTCAGAGCGCAGTTGAAGAAAAATGAAGACTGACTGCGAGTTCCCTGTTCCAAAAACTTCAGTGCCCTTAAGTTTTGGAACGACACGTTTTTCGGTGCTACTTTCAGTTTTGGCATCCGTGCCTAACGATGCAATCCTAATGCCTTCCAAGGAGAAAGCCGCATCGCATAGACCAGAGCGAGAGCCTGAGTAGATGTGTCAGCCATGCAGTTGCAGTTTTTAAAAAACAAAACTCACAACTGACTGTAGGCGCAAGATGAAAATAAATCTAAAATGCCTTCACTGTCTTACCTTAACAGAACAAATTTGATTTTTGAGTCCAGTGGCACCTTTCAGACCAACCAAGTTTAATTCTGGGTGTAAGCAAGCACACGAAGCTTACACCCAGAATGAAACTTGGATAGTCTTAAAGGTGCCGCTGGACTCAAAAACTTTGTTCTGTTTCTTCAGACCAACATGGCTGCCCTCTTGAATTTACCTTATGTCATGATCTGTGCAGGACTGGGAGACAAGGCTTAGAGGCCTAGGCCCCAGGAGACCTGTGTGGGAGTGGAAACCAGACAGCCTACAATCTCCACAATGCTTAGTGGCAGTTATAACCAATCGGTGTCCAGGGATTGTGTGAGGAGATGTGGACTTAAGCTTCGTGAACTGTGAAAACTGCATTCTTTTCTTTTCTGCAGTCTTGTCTCGCAGAGCTAAACTGAGGGGACAGTCTGGTCTGAGAGGAAGATCCCTCGCTTGGGACAGAGTGAGTGGAGGCACAGGCCTGGTATAAGAGGACTACGGGCCTTGAAATAGTAACCAGTTAGGAAGAAATAGGTAGTCGCATTAGATTTGTTTATTTTGCCTTTAAACACGGTCATATATTTTAAAGCACCTTGTCTTGTTTGCTTTGCCCTAGTACTGTATTCATAAACCATTTGTTTACTTGTTCTCTGCCTGGTCATCACGCCTATAGTTTCTCAGCGTAAAAGGGGCATTTTGGTTGGGCTTGGGAGGGTACTCTGGGCCTTCTCAAGGGACCCTACACCTAGGCACAAAAAAAGTCCTACACCTAGGCACAAAAAATCAAAGGCACAGATACAGAATGGGAGGGACTTGGCTTGATAGCAGCACATGTGAAAGGGATCTGGGTGTTCTGGTTGATCACAAGCTCAACATGAGCCTGCAGTGCGATGTGGCTGTGAAGAAAGTGAATGCAATCTTAGGATGCATTCACAGAAGCATCGTGTCCAGTTCACGGGAGGTGGTTGTTCCGCTCTATTCTGCTATGGTCAGGCCTCACCTGGAGTCCTGTGTCCAGTTTTGGGCACCACACTTTAGGAAGGATGTTGACAAGCTTGAGTGTGTCCAGAAGTGGGCAACTAGGATGGTGAGAGGGTTGGAATCCAAGTCTTATGAGGAAAGGCTGAAAGAGTTGGGTATGTTCAGCCTGGGAAAGAGAAGACTTAGAGGGGACGTGGTGGCAGTCTTCAAGTATTTGAAGGGCTGTCATGTAGAAGATGGAGCAGATCTATTCTCTCTTGCTCCAGATTGCAGGACTAGATCTAATGGGTGGAAATTACAAGGGAGTTGTTACTGGCTAGATATCAGGAGAAACTTTCTAACCGTAAGAGTGGTTGAGCAGTGGAACAGCCTGCCTCGGGAGGTGGTGGATGCTCCTTCCCTGGACGTTTTCAAGCGGAGGCTGGACGACCATCTTTTGGGTATGTTGTAGGTATGTGGGGCTCTCTTTCGGCTCTGCTCCTGCAGAGTGCAGGGGGTTGGAATAGATGACCTGCAAGGTCCCTTCCAACTCTAACATTCTATGATTCTATGGCCCTAAGTCCAGAGTGGTGGCAGCTGAAGGCAACCCTCTGGGGTCATGACACCTTAACACAAGACGGCTAGATTTCTAATTTTAAGTTCAGTGAATTGTCTTTCATTGGTGAAAAATATGCATAGGATTGGGGGGCGCTAGGGTGTTTTGCCCCTAAGCCTAAGAAATAAAACTTTCTGTAGCAGAATTCTGCTCCAGTGATTCAGACATTGTGGCCGAAGAACAATTGGAGGAAAGCTCAAGAACGATGCAGTGTGGTTGAGATTGTTAGTGATGGTGGAGTTCTCTGGGAGGAACTGCGTCTGCAGGTCTGCCTTGACGCCGAGTTTGAGGTTCTTCCTGAAAGCAAGGGAGGGCCAAGAAGAGAGGCATGTTAAGACCCTCCACTGTTTTTTGGTATGTGTGTGTTTTTTTTTTCAGGAAGCAATTATGTAAAATTTCTGTCTGTGATGACTCTGTGATAAGCTATAAATAGAATGGGATATCTTCGAATCCGGTAATTGGTTTCTCATAAAGTGTGTGGGTGCATCTGAGCAGCGGAGATTCCCCCCCACACCTCTTTTCCCCCAAACGGCAAGATGCATAAACTGAAGTTATTTGGAGCATCGAAAGTAGGCACGCTTACAAGATTCTCCCTGTCTGAATTTGTCCCAGATATGGGAACCTGCTCTTCTTTTTGGAGTGATGCCATCACTTAAGCAATTGTCCTTCCCCCCCCCTTTTGTTTGTGTTCTGTGGACTCTGAGACATAAGAACATAAGAGAAGCCAATGCTGAATCAGGCCAATGGCCCATCCAGTCCAACACTCTGTCACACAGCGGCCAAAATATACCAGGTGCGATCAGGAGGTCCAGCAGTGGGGCCAGGGCACTAGAAGCCCTCCCACTGCTGCCCCCCCCCAGCACCAAGAATAGAGTGCATCACTTGCCCCAGACTGAGAGTTCCCATCTACTCTACACATGTAGCTCCATCAGTGTGTGGCTATTGTTTCCCTCCTTATGGGTTCCTGGAGCTCAACAGCACATGTGCACATTGACTACATAAGAGTATAAAATGATGTGGTTGTGCAGTGGCGTTAAGAACAGAAGAAGAGCCCTGCTGTCAGGTTCCTTAGTCAGGTCTCACAACACAGGGCTTCATCAGAAGAAAACTGTTTATGGGTGAATCAGAACTAAAGACACGTGTACAGCTTGTGTCAGGAATGCACGGGAACAGCAGGGCCTCCTAAGTTATACTAATATCAAACACCCCCCAGAACGAGCTGAAGCCAATGAGTATAGTTCGCGCACGCGGGAAAAGCAAGTGGACAAAGCAAGCAAACAATCTAAAAGCCGTTGGTTCCCAGCTTAGGAGTTCTGCAGCTGGAGCTTCTACAAGGTCGAAGAAACGATAACATACAGACAGTGAAAGCGGTAACTCTCAGAGGCTGGTGGACTAAGAGTACCCCCTCCACATTCCACAACCATGACAGGGCTACCTGACACCCTGCTGGATCAGACCAATAGTCCATCTAGTCCAACGTCCTGTCTCACACAGACCGGTTCCCCACAAGCAGCTGTGCCGCCTTCGCTCTTCCGTTCCCCCCACTTGCATCGGTCAATTTCACACTATTTGCTGCGCGGTTGCATTTTGACCCAAAGCTCCCCCCCCCACTCCCGATTCCCCCACATTTTCTCAATCTCAAAAAACAAGGATCGAGAAGACGCAGGGGAAACTGTGGGGGAGCTTTGGGTCAAAATGTGGCCACGCAGCGAATGGTGTGAAACTGACAGATGCAAGTGGGGGAAACGGAAGGGTGAAGGTGGCACAGTTGCTTGTGGGGAATTGGTCACAGTCTCCAACCACTTCCTCTGGAGGGCCAACAATAAGGCTTAGATGTCGAGGCCTTCCCCGGATGTTTCCTCCTGGCACTGGCATTCAGAGGCTGACTGCCTCTGAAGGTGGAGGTTCCCTTTGGGTCACCATGACTAGTAGCCCCTGACAGACCTATTCTCCGTTGAGATTGCTCTTTGCACTGTAAGATAATCGGTATACAACACAAACTGGTGTGTATCACTAATCTGCTGCGGGGGGGAGGGGGGAACAAATCACAATCAGTTCATGGCACATGTAGCTATTAATTATTATTTTAAGAACTGGAGTTAAACCTGGAAGTGGAAGGAAAAGAATGCAGAGAAGACTGTGCCCACTGACTAAAATTAAAACAGAAACCTAGGAAGCCTGGGCAATAATCTATACCTTTCACCAGGGGTCATTTCGTAGAAAAAGAGGTGCAGGATCTCATTAGCATAACTCATTAGCATAACTCATTTGCATATAGCCAGTTTGGTGTAGTGGTTAAGTGCGTGGAATCTAATCTGGGAGAACCAGGTTTGATTCCCCACTCCTCCACTCGCACCTGGCTGGGTGACCTTGGGCAAGCCGTAGTTCTGATAAGAGCTGTTCTTGAAAAATAACAGTTTCTGTCAAGAGCTCTCTCAGCCCCACCTACCTCACAGGGTGTGTCTGTTGTGGGGAGGGGAAGGGGAAGGAGTTTGTAAGCCGCTCTGAGACACCTTTGGGTAGTGAAGGGCGGGGTATAAATCCAATCTCTTCTTCTTCTTCTTCTCTTCTATTCCACACCCCCTGGCATCACCAGAAGTGTGTCAGAAGGCAACACCCTCCACTCAGGCTCCACCCCTAGGGACTGTATTTCCACTTGGGAGGCTGTCATCCCAGTCTCAGAGTAGTCTATCTGGGCCTAGGAGGAATGCTACACGTGCTGCTTCGCACTCCTGCTGGGAGCTGGGGGCGGGGCTTGCTACCACCACCTGTGCTTCTAACTGCCGGAGCTCTGCTCCTGTGCGCTCCTGCTCCCAATGACCCCTGCCTTTCATGCTTAAAGAAAATTCCACCTTCAGCTGGAACCTACCAAAGTCGTGGGATTGTGGCTCGATAGTACAGCATTGCTTGGCATGCCGAAGGTCCCATGTTCAGTCCCCGGCATCTCCAGTTTAAAGGATCAGGTACCAGGTAATGCAGAAGACCTTTGCCTGAGGCCCTGGAGAACTCCAGTCCCCCAGAGTAGACAAAGACTGACTTTGAGGGACCAGGGATCTGATGCAGCGGAAAGCAGCTTTATTTAAGGAAGAGCCCAGTGGAAGAGCATCTGTTTTGCATGCAGGTTCAGGCTCCGGTATCCTCTGTTAAAAAACAACAACAAATCAGGCAGCCGGTGATGTGAAAGACCTCTGCCTGAGACCCCAGAGAGCTGCTGCTAGTCAGAGGAGAACAGCACTGGCCTTGATGAACCAGCTCTGACTCCTTGTTTGGGAGCGTCATTTGTAGGGGGAGAGAGGAGAACGCGGCATGAAGATGGCTTTTCAGAACGAGCCATATGCCCGTTACCCCGTAGGCTTTAAGGTCAAAATGTGGTTACTTGACTGGAAAACAAATCACCTCCCTCCGTTGGAAATGAAGGAATCTGTTTGATTTGTTGCTGTTGCCACTGCCGAACTGAGTCATTTTACACAATTGGCCGATGGCGTGTGCGATGGGGTATGGTTTGCATGACATTCTCTCTCTCTGTCTCTCTGTCTGTCTGTCTGTCTGTCTCTCTCTTTCCCCCCCTCTCTCTCTTTGCTATATGTGAAGCTGTGCTGTTTAGCAGCTAAAGACCTGAGCTTCTGTATCAGCTGATGCTTTTTTTAATTCCAGACAACTTTTTAATTAGCTGTTGTAGATTTTCCGGGTTGTATATATATCGAGGTTTATAAGATTATGAATGGGATTGAGCAGGTTGAGAAAGAAGTACTTTTCTCCCTTTCTCACAATACAAGAACTCGTGGGCACTCTATGAAATTGCTGAGCAGTCGGGTTAGAACAGATAAAAGGAAATACTTCTTCACCCAAAGAGTGATTAACATATGGAATTCACTGCCACAGGAGGGGGTGGCAGCTACAAGCATGGACAGTTTCAAGAGGGAATTAGATAAACATCTGGAGTAGAAGTCCATCAGTGGCTATTAGCCGCAGGGTATAGATGGGAACTCTCAGTCTGGGGCAGGTGATGCACTCTATTCTTGGTGCTGGTAGGGGGCAACAGTGGGAGGGCTTCTAGTGCCCTGGCCCCACTGCTGGACCTCCTGATGGCCCCTGGTATATTTTGGCCGCTGTGTGACAGAGTGTTGGACTAGATGGGCCATTGGCCTGATTCAACATTGGCTTCTCTTATGTTCTTATGTTCTGATGTTCTTATGTTCTTATGTCTGGCCCTGGTTTTGGCATTGTAGGACCTGACATTTCGCCAGCAGCTGTGACGGGCGTCCTCAGAGGTATAACACAGAAAGACGGAGTACTCTCTGTGTCAAGGTTAGAAGAAAAATGGTAGGCAGGTAATTTATATCTACTCAGGAAGGTGGGGTAGGGCTGAGTCATTATCTAGTAGGAGTTCCCCAGGCTGTGAAACATGCTGATGGAGGAGCTTTCCTGAGGAGGTTCTTTTGTATATGGATTGGCTATTTCCTGAGGAGGTTCTTTTGCAGGTGGATTGTCTGTTTCTTGAGGAGGTTCTTTTGTATGTGGATTGGCTGTTTCCTGAGGAGGTTCTTTTGCATGTGGATTGGCTGTTGAAGTTCTAATCTAATCTGTAGTGCTATTGTCTGATGTAGAGCCTTTTGTGTGTTTATTTCAGGACAGGAAACCGTGCCCTATTTATTTTCAAACTCTCTTCTTTCCTGTTGAAATTGTGTTTATGTTTATGAATTCCAATGGCTTCCCTGTGTAATCTGACATGGTAATTGGATGTGTTGTCCAGCCTTTCAGCTTTCGGCAACAACTTTTTTAATTCTTACCACCAACATGGTATAGGAATTCTGCTTTGCCTGTAAGGCCTGTCTGATTTCATCCATATAGCCAAGTAGCGGGAATTTTCTTTAAAAAGTTTCCGTACTTGTATTTGTATGCCAATTTGCTGCTATTCACAGGTGTTAGGTAAAGGTAAAGGTTCCCTTGCTCAAAAGCCAGTCGAATCCGACTCTAGGGTTGCAGTGCTCATCTCCGTTTCAAAGCCAAAGAGCCAGCGCTGTCCAAAGACGTTTCCGTAGTCATATGGCCAGCATGACTAAACGCTGAAGCACACGGAACGCTGTTACCTTCCCACCGAAGTGATACCTATTTATCTACTTGCAATTTCTTGCAAGTTACCAACTACTTTAATCCAATCATATCTATAGTTATCATCCAATTACTTATGCATCTTGACTCTTGACTAGCCGTTCCTGGCAACTCATTCCCCCACACCCTTTCTCTACCTCTGTGTAAAGGTTGTGGAAGTCTGTTTCAGTGTTATCTGAAGAAGAGTGCATGCACATGAATGCTTATACCCAGAATTAAGAACATAAAAGAAGCCAATGTTGGATCGGGACAATGGCCCATCTAGTCCAACACTCTGTCACAGAGTGGCCAAAAAATATCAGGTGCCATCAGGAGGTCCACCAGTGGGGCCAGAACACTAGAAGAATTAAATTGTGTTGGTCTTAAAAGGTGTCACTAGACTCCAACTTTATTCTGCTGCTTCAGACCAGCACGGCTACCCGCCTGAATCTTTAATTCTGGAAAAACAGCTGAGGAAGTCTCTCAAAGATCTCCCTCCACCCCCCCACCCCCCAAAAAAAACCTCTTACAAGCTCATCTTTGACAGGCAAGAGGGTGCCTGTCTCCCTCTCTGTCAGATCTTACTGGGTAAGCTCCATAGGGCACTTCCTTCCTTCCTTCCTTCCTTCCTTCCTTCCTTCCTTCCTTCCTTCCTTCCTTCCTTCCTTCCTTCCTTCCTTCCTTCCTTCCTTCCTTTCTTTCTTTCTTTCTTTCTTTCTTTCCCCTCCCTCCCTCCCTCCCCTTTCTTCCTACCTCCCCTCCTCTCCCCTTCCTCTCCTTCCTTCCTTCCTTCCTTCCTTCCCTCCCTCCCTCCCTTGCACTGTTCTTGACAGCGCCAGGCGCACTGATGTCATCAAACAAATATTGGTTTTGTTGTCATCCCTCAGATGCTTGCTGTGACGAGGGATTTCTCCGGGGGTCTCACGTGTACGTCTGCCTGGCATCTTCACAGTCTCTTTTCTGCCTCTGACGGGACCCCCTTCAGTGAGGCGCTTTTGGGACCACGCAGCTTTCTCAGGCAGTCCCTCGAGGTGCCCAGAGTAATCCTCTTGGGGTCTTGCTGCAAGCATCATCCTGCTGCTTTACAGCGTGTGATTTTCAAATGAGTTATTGCCACAGAGAGGGGAGGGGGGTGGCTCAGTCGCAGAGCATCTGCTTTGCACATGGAAAGTCCTTACCCTTATTTGCTTGGGATCGAAAGTGCTCACTGTGACCATTTCCACTGCAGTGAAATCCCCCATATTTACATTTTTAGAACTGCATTGTTATGTATTAGGGCTGGAATATTCCAGGACTGTTTACCAGAGACAGCTGAGCTTGGGGCTCTAGAACAATAGCCCACCAGGACTCTGGAGGTGGCCAGTGAGGAACTAATGTTATGCAAATAGCCTATCGTTAGGAATGGGGTGTGTTTGAGTGTGGTTTTTGCATGCTATTTGAACAGGGCTGTTGCCTTGAGGTTTCAGTCTTGTACCTGCCGAATCACTTAATGAAGCAGAGCTGTTCGCTGCAATGGGTCTTGAACCCTGTATTTAACATGCATGTTATGTGAAATTGTCTGCAGTAGATTTTTCCTCGCCAGGCAGAAACCCAAAGTTCTCTCCTTCTTTCCCCGCATTTTTGCAACTCGCTAAAACTGGGGGTTCCGAAACTGCGGGGTAAGAAGGAGAAACTTTGGGTTTGCACCTGGTGAGGAAAAAATCTACTGCAGGACATTTCACAGAACATGCAGTTTTTAAAACATCAATGCGGGGAATTTCACTGTCGCGGAAATGGTCTGGGATTGCTTTTCCACACTCGCTGAAATGGAAGAGCACTGTTCGTATAAGAGAATTTTTCCTGGTGGGCCGTGGCCTTTGCTGTCCGAGAGGGAATCGAGCACCTCTGAAGGTCTACCTCCGTTGTTTCTTTTCCCCCTTTCACTGCTGGAGTCATGTTCAGCAGCAGTTTCAGTTAGCCGCCTTTGCTAGCCCTGGAGAGGATGCCCCATGTATAAAAACGCCACCAGGCACCACGTGATCGCATGTAAGTCACCCAGCAATAATTTCCAAAAGGACAAGAGATAAGTTATTGCGGAAGCTTCCGCCCAAACTTTATATGCCAGAATTTCACGGAGGTGAAAGAGAAGAAGAGATTGGATTTATACCCCGCCCTTCACTCGGTATCTCAGAGCGGCTTACAAACTCCTTTCCCTTCCCCTCCCCACAACAGAACACCTTATGAGGTAGGTGGGGCTGAGAGAGCTCTGAGAGAACTGCCCTGGCAGGACTACGGCTTGCCCAAGGTCATCCAGCAGCTGCAAATGGAGGAGTGGGGAATCAAAACCCGGTTCTCCCAGATTAGAGTCTGCACACTTAACCACTACACCAAACCACTACAAGAACAGGTATGCGGGGTCGGGGCACCGGTCCCCAGCGTGATGATGTCACTTTTTGTGTGATGTCATCATGTTAGGGGTGTCCCCGCCCCCTCCAGAGACACTCCCCAAAGTCCCCCAACCGGGGACTAGGAAGGACCTGACAACCTTATCCGTGGGTCACTCAACCAGTGGATCGACCGCCGTGGAAACGGCAGTGGTGTTTCTCATATTCTGTCTCCGTGTGGCGTGGCTGAATGCTTTCATTCCCACCCCTTTATGGCTATCCCACCCCCAGCAGGAGATCTCCTGAGCGATGTTTCTTCGTCCTCCTGCATCTTTCACACTCCGAATTGCCATTTCGCTTCCCGCCCCCCCACCACCACCGCCCCCATTTGCTTTTGATCGTAATCATTTCCTTTCCATTATTAAACAGGACCTTCGTCACCCATCAGTGGTGACCACTGGCCCTTTTAGAGACCCGACAGCTTGTTCCGTCGTAGGCAACTCCCTTGGAACTTCCCTTTGATAAATAAAGCATCGCTGCATCTTTTATTATTGTTTGTTCTTTTGAATCCCGTCTTCCTTTTCTTATTTCTGTTCTTGACATCTTGCTTTTGAATCGCTAATAGGGAGAGTCCTTTGGCGGTTTCAGATAGAAGTGAGTACCTGAGCTGTCGGTTTGGATTATCTGAAAGGAGTGGTACAAAATACATGGAACTAATGAGTCATAAACCATCTGTATACACATGTCACACCCAACAAGCATAAATACAGCAATTGGATATAGCGATTCCACAAAATATTGCATACCAAATTTGGCCATGACAAAAAATGTTTAACCAGGTACAATTCAACAGGTATATCCAAACAAGCCAGTTACCAATCTGTAACCATTCAAATGATCCAATATATATCTGTTTGGGTCAAAAGCACCAACGGACAAACTCAATCCAAACTTCCAATAGATTTCACAATCCAATAATAATTTCACATATGGATCAAAATAGTCCCATAAACCCGAACAAGCAACGTAATCATTCAGATGATCTACTATATATTTGGACCAGAAATAACAATGAGTAAAGGTAAAGGTAAAGGTTCCCTTGCTCGAAAGCCAGTCAAATCCGACTCTAGGGTTGCGGTGCTCATCTCCGTTTCAAAGCCGAAGAGCCAGCGCTGTCCGAAGACATTTCCGTGGTCATGTGGCCAGCATGACTAAACACCAAGGCGCACGGAACGCTGTTACCTTCCCACTGAAGTAGTACCTATTTATCTACTTGCAATTTCTTGCTTTCGAACTGCTAGGTTGGCAGGAGCTGGAACTAGAGATGGGAGCTCACCCCGTCATGCGGCACTCATAGGTCTTGAACTGCTGAACTACTGACCTTCCACAGCCTGCAGTTCAGCGTCTTAACCACTTGAGCCACCACAGCTCCTAACAATGAGTACACTCAGTCTAAACTTCCAATAGATTTTGCAGTCCAATAATCATTTCAAATATGGATTAAAATTGCCCCATAAACCTGAACAGTGGGGTGCTGGCTCTTCACCCGTTTCAGTAAGAATCTTCATCATAGTCATGAGATATTCCACTTGCCTGGTCTCTTAATGTGATATCAAACCTCAATTACACAAAGTGACGCTCAAGTATAAATCTGAAGTTCCCTTCCAAAAGCCCAGGCCTCAGAATTACAAAACAATAAAGAATCAATAAAGAATCAAACTGGAGTCCTGTGTCCAGTTTTGGGCACCACATTTTAGGAAGTGTGTTGACAAGCTCGAGTGTGTCCAGAAGAGGGCGACCAGGATGGTGAGAGGGTTGGAATCCAAGTCTTACGAGGAACGGCTGAAAGAGTTGGGTATGTTTAGCCTGGGAAAGAGAAGACTTAGAAGAGGGCGACCAGGATGGTGGGAGGGTTGGAATCCAAGTCTTGTGAGGAAAGGCTGAAAGAGTTGGGTATGTTTAGCCTGGGAAAGAGAAGACTTAGAAGAGGCTGACCAGGATGGTGGGAGGGTTGGAATCCAAGTCTTGTGAGGAACGGCTGAAAGAGTTGGGTATGTTTAGCCTGGGAAAGAGAAGACTTAGAAGAGGGCGACCAGGATGGTGGGAGGGTTGGAATCCAAGTCTTACGAGGAAAGGCTGAAAGAGTTGGGTATGTTTAGCCTGGGAAAGAGAAGGCTTAGAGGGGACATGATTGCAGTCTTCGAATATTTGAAGAGCTGTCATGTAGAAAATGGAGCAGATCTATTCTCTCTTGCTTGGGATTGCAAGACTAGATCTAATGGGTGGAAATTACAAGGGAGTCGATACCGGCTAAATATCGGGATAAACTTCCTGACTGTCAGAGTGGTTGAGCAATGGAACAGTCTGCCTCAGGAGGTGGTGGATGCTCCTTCCCTGGACGTTTTCAAGCGGAGGCTGGACAACCATCTTTCGGGTATATTGTAGGGATGTAGAGCTATCTTTCGGGTATGCTCCTGCAGAGTGCAGGGGGTTGGACTAGATGACCTGCAAGGTCCCGTCCAACTCTAACATTCTATGATTCAATATGGCCACCCTGAAAAGTTGTGCTGCCGATAACTGGTTAAACGGGAGCCCCCTTGAACAAGTGTCCACACACTCTTTGGGTTTTCTTATGGCAGAGGCCTCCGATAACACAGGTATTGGCAGAGGTGCTACTGAACTAGCCTCGGGGGGGGGGCAGACCTGGAGGAGGATTCTCCACCCGCAGTGATGGTTTGGTGAAGTGTAGCCTTGGCAACAGCAAATACGCCCGTTCCCTCCAGCTGTGCCTATCGGATGGGTGGGCACATGAAAAACAAAATAGTCCTGAAGCAGATGCCCGTACGCCCAGAGAAACATGTTTGCTCACCGGGGGATCCAGGTCAATCCGGGGTCTGCTTTGACGTGATAATCTGGCACCCCGAAAAAAGGGGGGGGGTTGAATCTAAACCAACATAGCACAAACCTCCAAAGGGAGTTTAGAAAACTTATTGAGGGCCAAAAGTTTAAAAAAGCATAAGTAAGGGTACAAAAGGGTGTTTATCACAAAGAGATATAAAAACCTTGCAAGGCCACAAATAAAGCCTCATAAAATGTTAAAAGTTACAGATACACACCGAAAGAGGACAGTTTATGACCCTGACTTGACGCGTTTTGGCTCGCAAGAGACAGTTTGGTGTCGTGGATAAATGCGCAGACTCTAATCTGGGAGCACCGGGTTTGGCTCCCCACTCCTCCACTTGCACCTGCTGGATGACCTTGGGCAAGCCATAGTTCTGACAAGAGGTGTCCTTGAAAAAGAGCCATTTCTGTCAGAGCTCTCTCAGCCCCACCTACCCCACAGGGGTGCCTGTTGTGGGGAGGGGAAGGGAAAGGAGTTTGCAAGCCGCTCTGAGACTCCTTCGGGTAGCGAAGGGTGGGGTATAAATCCAATCTCTTATTTATTTATTTATTTATTTATTTATTTATTTATTTATTTATTTATTTTTCACGTTTATATCCCGCCCTCCCCGTAGGCTCAGGGCGGCTAACAAGAGACATATGCCATACAAACAATTAAAACCAAGATAAAATATTCCATCCACATTAAAATATCGGTGCTCGAATTAAGTTGTCATTAGTACCCAGATGGGGTCCAAAGATCTTCTAGTCTCCACCACCAGCACAGTTCCAGATGTTGTTCTAGCGATGTTCCCTTCATATTGCCAGCTCTTCTTCTTCTTCTTCTTCTTCTTCTTCTTCTTCTTCTTCTTCTTCTTCTTCTTCTTCTTCTTCTTCTTCTTCTTCTTCTTCTTCTTCTTCTCTTCCTCTTCCTCTTCCTCTTCCTCTTCCTCTTCCTCTTCCTCTTCCTCTTCCTTCTCCTCCTCCTCTTCCTCCTCCTCCTCTTCTTCGGTCAAATAGTGCAAACTACAACAAGCAGCAGAGTCCCCCTAACCGATGTAAGGCAATCAACACTAAATAAGACAGGACCAAAATTGGAATGTTCCAGTATGGAACTGAATGACACACCAAAAACTTCCATTTGGGGCCATGAGTATATCTGGCCTTGTGTCAGAAATAGTTGCGTATACTGGAAATAATGTGTACCTTCCAGTTTGGGTCCTAAGAGTGCAAATAAAATTGCCTCGTCAGGGAGAATGTGCCATCAATAGTCACAGTGGCAACCTGTCTGTTTTATCTCATCTTCGTTCATTTATTTATTTTTACGTTATGCCCTGCGTTTCCATTGCCTGGGCACGGCCGCTAACAACGAGAGAGTTCAAGATGGGCAGCCGGGTTCGTCGGTCTGTAGCAATCGAAAAGAGCCCGAGTCCCGGAGCATCTTCAAGACTCACATAATCTGTGTCGAGGGAGGAGCTTTCGGGAGTCACTAACAACAGTTGCAACAAGAGTGTCCTTCCAGCACTCACTGGTGGTGCTTCCTCTAAGCTGTGGAGTCTTTGTGAGCAAAAATTCCACTTTGTGTGCTACTGGGCATTAAAGTTGTGAGCGAGCGAGTTGGCTGCTGCATAGATTAGTTTGCTCCGGAGCCCTCCTTCCTGAGCCGAGACAAAAAATGTGTGAGCCGGAGGCTAAAGAACTGTGAGCTGGCTCACACTAACTCAGCTTAGAGGGAACACTGGGACCATTGGTGGTGGAAAGTAGCAACAAGGTTCAGCCAGTGTGTGGTGGCCCCATCGAGTTTTCAGGGTAAGAGGTTAACAGAAGCTGGCCCATATCTGCAGTGGGGGGCTCTGCCCCCTTGCTTAAAGGGCCAGCCCCACAAGATTTTGTTTTAAAGAAGAATGAATCCTTGAAATGCTTTTGAGAAGAAGCGAGGGATGGCGTCTCCCTTCCTGCAAGATTTAAAGGGCCCTCCAGCTATTCGACCACCATGTGCTCCCCACCGATGAGTTGAAGGGCCCTTTAAATCTTGCAGGGGGGGAGGGAGAGGGGTGGCCACCGGTGTTGGGTTTCGAGGGCAGACTGGAGCTGACATAGAAATAATGTCAGCCCCACCGGAAAAATTTTGCCCCACAAGCCACAAAATCCCGGCTACGGTCCTGAACAGAAGCGGTTTGCCATTGGTTGCCTCTTCATCACAACCCCGGACTTCCTTGGCGGTCTCCCATCCAGGTACTTACGAGGGCCGACCTTGCTTAGCTTCTGAGATCTGATGAGGTCAGGTGATGCCAGGCTGTCTAGGTCGCTGGGAACGTTCAGTACCAGAACTGGATTTATGTTTGAGAGGGCATGAATGAAACAAAAGGAAGAACGCTAAAGGGGAAATAGCATATCCAGGGAAAACAAGACCCAAAGCATGTCATGTTCTGTGTCAGTACATTATTTATTTATTTGTTGGTTTGATTGATTTATACCCTGCCCTGCCCGCCAAGGCCGGCTCAGGCTCAAAAAGAAAGTTATTGTTGCAGAAGAGAGCAATGGGAGTGATCAGGGGTCTGGAGACAGAGCCCTCCGAGGAAAGGCTGAAGGACTTCTTGGGAATGTTTAGTTTGGAGAAGAGGAGATCAAGGGGGACACGATTGCCCCTGTATCAATCATTGGTGTGACCTCATTTGGAATACTGTGTACAGTTCTGGTCACCACATTTCAAAAAGGATATTATAGCACTGGAAAAAGTGCAGAGAAGGGCAACTAGAATGATAAAAGGGTTGGAACACCTTCCCTATGAAGAAAGGTTAAAACGCTTGGGGCTCTTCAGCTTGGAGAAACGACGGCTGAGGGGTGACATGATTGAGGTTTATAAGATTATGAATGGGATTGAACAGGTTGAGAAAGAAGTACTTTTCTCCCTTTCTCACAAGACAAGAACTCCTTGTGGGCACTCCATGAAATTGCTGAGCAGTCGGGTTAGAACAGATAAAAGGAAGTACTTTTTCACCCAAAGAGTGATTAACACATGGAATTCACTGCCACAGGAGGTGGTGGCAGCTACAAGCATGGACGGCTTCAAGAGGGAATTGGATAAACATATGGAGCAGAAGTCCATCAGTGGCTATTAGCCACAGGGTATAGATGGGAACTCTCAGTCTGGGGCAGGTGATGCACTCTATTCTTGGTGCTGGACGGGGGCAGCAGTGGGAGGGCTTCTAGTGTCCTGGCCCCACTGCTGGACCTCCTGATGACACCTGGTATATTTTGGCCGCTGTGTGACAGAGTGTTGGACTAGATGGGCCATTGGCCTGATTCAGCATTGGCTTCTCTTATGTTCTCTTATGTTCTTATGTTCTTATTGCTCTCTTTAAATATCTGAAAGGCTGTCATTGGGAAGAGGGCAAGGAGCTGTCCCAGTTGGCAGCGGAGGAGAGGACATGAAGCAATGGATTTAAGTTACATGGAGAAAGGTATTGGCTGGATATTAGGAAGACACTTTTTCACGGCCAGAGTGGTTCAAAGGTGGAATCAGCTGCCCAGGGAGGTGGTGAGCTTCCCTTCACTGGCAGCTTTCAAGAAGAGGCTGGGCGAATATTTGTCAGAGATGCTTTAGGCTGGTCCTGCATTGGGCAGGGGGTTGGACTAGATGGTCTCTATAGCCCTTCCAATTCTATGATTCTGTGATTCGTGTCATGATCCTTGGCCCAGTCTTGCCTGTTCTGACCAATGCTGGCTCTCTGGTTCAGGGAGAGATCCTCCCCAGACCTGTTGTTAAAGATCCTTTTTGGCAGAGATGCCAGCCGCTGAAGCCAGAGCTTGCGGGGCACAAGATATATGTGTCCTGCCTCTGAGCTGTGCTCCACTGTGCTTATCTCCGGCCAGTGGCGAGGGAAGCAAAATAAATAGTTGGATTAGAGCTAAAACACAATGATGCATAAATTCAATATCTTGCATATCTGCACCGTTTCAAAGCTGGACTTTGATATGCAGATTCCCCCGAGGAGTCTAGGAATCGCTTCGCTCCCCGACATTTCAGCTCTAGTTAGAATAAGTGGAGAACCCTCGCAAAATCCCGGTGGAAATATTGATTCAGATTGGCCGTGTCAGCAAAAAGCAAACATGCATGCAATTACAATTTCTAAGAGCTTGAGGAGCGGGGAAATCAGATGACTGCTTTTCAGAGTGTTTTCCAAAATAATTTGCGTTGGCTCTGCCCTTAGAAAATGTGAGCGTTTCCTTCCTCTTGTGTAGGCGTTGCGTGCCTATTCAGTCCGCAGCCAAGATCCGGCGCTCCTGCCAAGCAGAAAACTCACGTTGCGTGCGAAAGCCTGGATTGTTAATTTCGGTATCTGAAATGATAATTTGGAGAGGCGCAGGGCCACGCGGAGAGATCTGAAGAGCGGGTGCAACTTCCACTTCCGGAAATGTGGCTGTCCCCTTTAAAATCAGCCGACAGAAGGGCCTCGGATCTTTTTCCCCTAATCCGTGTTTCTCAAGTCGTCTCAGTGCAGACTGGAGCTAAAATATCACAGTGCAAAATAAGCTCTTTCTTCGGCCAAGGTTATTTGGCCGTGCCTTTGCCATCCCTCGGAGAGAGCTGTTTATGGAGGGGAGGGGGGTCATGTCTCTCCTCCGGATAGCTCCTGGGCCCAAGGTTGCTTAGCTTCCGTGGTCAGACGGCATTATTCATCTTCGATCCTTCTCTAAGCACTGATTATTGTTCAGGTGGTTACGCGTGTCGGTCTGAAGTGACAGAACAAATTCTGAGCCCAGTGGCACCTTTAAAACCAACAAAGTTTAATTCTGGGTATCAATCATTCAATACTTTATTTACAGCCAGGGCTATTTTGGGCTGGAATGCACAGGAGCGGAGTTCTGGCTGGCTCCCGAGTTGCCCACGCCCAGCAGGAACTCATTAGGATAACAGGCCACACCCAACAGCAGAAACTCATTAGGATTGGCCACATTAGGGGTGCGTGGCCTAACATGCAAAGGAGTTCCTGCTCCAAAAAAAGCCCTGGGGTTTTGACAACAAACAAGGTAAACAGAATAAGAAGCAAAAGGTGGGTGTGGCTGGATGACCACACTTCTGGTAGAATGGGGGTGTGGCCTAATATGCTAATGAGCTGTGCTGTCCAGGGGTGTGCCCTACTATGCTAATGAATTCCTGTGGTTGGGTGTGGCCTATTATGCTAATGAGTTCCTGGTGGGCTTTTTTTTTACAGTCCGTGACCAGAATCCAAACCAGTAAGGAGAAAAATGACCGTAACCTGATAGAATAGAAAAAGTAAGACCTGCAAATATAAACGTGTACAAAAGCAAATTAAAACTAGTACTGATACAAACACAATAGTTTCTGACATAGAATTTCTAATATAGAATACAATCAGCTACTATCGTCCACATTAAGTTGGGAAATATATATATATAGAACATAGTTTGATTGCTTGGGAGCAGAATTTAGCAACTTCCCAGGTGATCTCTATACTCGCATCAGAGAGAGAAGAATGTTAATGATCCCAGAGTCAGAGGTGTCAGGACAGAGCTCAAGTAACGGGGAGATAAGGGCAGTGCGATTTTCATTGTAGAAAGAACAGCGAAGGAAGGCGTGCGCCGTTGACTCTATCTCACCACTGTTACAAGGGCAAAATCTCTCAGCCCGGGCACTTCTGTTATATCCGCCCTCCCTAACCGAAGATGGCGAAGCTGGAAATCTAGCAAGGGCGAAAGCTCTTCTTCGATTAACACTTTCGAGATTATAAAGATAAGGGGCCGGAATGAGAAGGAAACGTTTATGAGGAGCAACGATAAAATTGGATGTTTTCGAGATACCGGGTGTTTCTGAGATGCATGCACCCGGAAGCTGATGCCCAGAATGAAACTTCGCTGGTCTTCAAGATGCTGCTGGGACTCCGACTTTGTTTTATTATGGCTTTGAGCCCTTATTGTTAGCCGCCCTGAGCCCATTGGGGAGGGCGGGATATAAATGTGAATAATAAATAATAAATAAACGAATTCGACTGATTTATTGTGTCTGGGAAATGCCGGACCTCCATAAAGGGTAAACAGATTTTTTTAAAAAGCCAGAGAAAACCAATGGCCTTGATCGCTAAATGGAGCAAAAAGGAACAGTCTGATATTTACGGTAACTGGAAGGTGTATCATAGGTTGGCCAGCCTCTATTGCAGCTGCTATCCAGGAAACAGAGATCATTTCACGTGGAGAAAATGGTTGCTTTGGAAGGAGGACTCTGTGGAATCATACCCCACTGGAAGACCCTCTCCTCCACAGACCCTGCCCTCCTCTGGCTCCGCCCCTCCACCCCAAATCTCCAGGCATTCCCCAATCTGGAACTGGCAATCCTGGTGCGTCTGCTGAGTGTCCTGTGTAAAGTTGGGGAAACAGAAGCGGGAACTTATGGACAGAAAGTTGATTTAGCAAGATTCTGGGTGGTGATATGTGCACATCTCACATTTCATAGAATCACAGAATGTTAAAAGTTGGAAGGGACCTTGCAGGTCATCTAGTCCAACCCCCTGCACTCTGCAGGAGCAGAGCTGAAAGAGAGCCCAACAACATACACGAAAGATGGTCGTCCAGCCTCCACTTGAAAACGTCCAGCGAAGGAGCATCCACCGCCTCCCGAGGCAGACTGTCCCGCTGCTCAACCACTCTGACAGTCAGGAAGCTCCTCCTGACATTGAACCAGTATCGACTCCCTTGTAATTCCCACCCATTAGATCTAGTCTTGCGATCTGGAGCAAGAGAGAATAGATCTGCTTCACCTTCTACAGGACAGCCCTTCAAATACTTGAAGACTGCAATCATGTCCCCTCTAAGCCTTCTCTTTCCCAGGCTAAATATACCCAACTCTTCCAGCCTTTCCTTGTAAGACGTGGATTCCAACCCCCTCACCATCCTGGTTGCCCTCCTCTGGACACGCTCGAGCTGTTTACTAATCTAAATTGTTGGACCAGGTCCAGTGTCAGCATACCCTCAGGGGAGGGCTTCTGGCAGGGCCCACTGGTGCCAGCCCCCTCCGCCTGCCATTTCCCTGCCTGCCCACCGCCCTTCACTACCCGAAGGAGTCTCAGACCAACTTACAATCTCCTTTCCTTTCCCCTCCGCACAACAGGCACCCTGTGAGGCAGGTGGGGCTGAGAGAGTTCTTTCGAGAATTGCCTTTGAGATAACAGCTCTGAAATAACTTGTGATTGACCCAAGGTCACTCCAAGAAGAAGAAGAGATTGGATTTATACCCCGCCCTTCACTGCCCAAAGGCGTCTCAGAGTGACTGACAAACTCCTTTCCCTTCCCCTCCCCACAACAGACACCCTGTGAGGTAGGAGGGGCTGAGAGAACTTCTGACAGAAACTGTCCTTGAGAGAACAGCTGTGCCAGAGCTTGTGACTGACCCAAGGTCACATCAGCAGGTGCAAGTGGAGGAGTGGGGAATCAAACCTGATTCTCCCAGATTAGAGTCCGCGCACTTAACCACTACACCAAACCGGAGAGCTACTGTGAGTCAGAAGAGACATTTCCATCCTTGATGGATCGGTGTTCCCACTCGGTATAAGGCAGCTTCATTTAGGGCTCAGACCTTGTGAGCCTGACTCAGGGGATGATGTGGCAGAAGGAGACCCCGCATGTGCCAGAGTTGCTTCCCATTTGTGCTCCTTATCACTTCTTTTGAAGCCCTTTCTGCTGTAATCCCCTGTGAGTGCCCCGTTTTGCCACCGGATGGGGAGACAGATTTCAAGCTGCTGGGTTTTTTAATGAAGTTTCTGAAAATATGCTGGATAGCACAAGCGGTGAACCAAACTCAGCACAGCCAATGCTGCTGGGTTATCCAGATTTGGAGGAAGGGGAATGGATGGAGACAGGAGACTTGGTTGACATCAGTGTGACAAGAAGGAATGGATTGTGTTAAATTCCATGGCTTTCGTTTGCTAGAACGGTCTCCTTCAAAGGGGACAGCCAGGCACTCTGTAGTGTCAAGCCCAGAACATGGGGCCAACAGCTCTGCAGTATGCGTCATGTACTCTCTCAGCCAGGGATCCCCAACATGGTGACCTCAGGTGCCCTGGCACCCGCTGAGACCTGTCCCAGTGCCCTCCAGTTGTTTTTGGAACTTCCTGGCTGGGCATCTTTCCCCCCTGCCCTGTTCACAGTCCCTCCTGCTGCCCATGGGCACAGCCTCAGAAAGGATATCATAGCATTGGGGAAAGTGCCGAAAAGGGCAACTAGGATGATAAAAGGGTTGGAACAGTTTCTGTACGAAGGAAGGTTAAAACGCTTGGGGCTCTTTCGCTTGGCAAAATGACAGCTGAGGGGTGACATGATTGAGGTTTACTTTTTGATTTGGTAGAACTCAATCCTAGTTGAATGGACAGCTTCAAGAGGGAACTGGATAAGCATATGGAGCAGAGGTCCATCAGTGGCTATGAGCCACAAGGTATAGATAGGGACTCTGGGTCTGAGGCAAGTGAGGCTCTGTATTCTTGGTCCTTGGGGGGGCAACAGTGGGAGGGGCTTCTGGTGTCCTGACCCCACTGGTGGACCTCCTGATGGCCCCTGGTATTTTTGGCCAATGTGTGACAAGAGTGCTGGACTGGATGGGCCATTGGCCTGATCCAACATTGGCTTCTCTTGTGTTCTTCTGTCTGGGGCAAGTGAGGCTCTGTATGCTTGGTGCTTGGGGTGTGGTCAAGAGTGGGAGGGCTTCCAGTGTTCTGGCCACACTGCTGGACCTCCTGGTGGCCCCTGATATTTTTGGCCACTGTGTGATACAGAGTGTTGGAACTGGGTGGGCCACTGGCCTGATCCAACATGGGCTTCTCTTATGTGTGTATGTGTTTTTTAAAAAATGTCTGGAACACATGAAGCCTTCGGGGGCTAGCTGATGAGAACCTGTCTTGCCCTTTCTGGATCAGCTACACTGACTGCCAGTTTTATTTCTGAGTTTAAATTTGAGGTGCTAGTTATGATCTTTAAAGCCCTTCATGGCCTGGGGCCTCCGTATCTGAATTACCATCTCCTCCTGGCATGTCCACATGCATCAGTTGTGTTCTTCAGGCTACAGCCTGCTGGCTTTCTCCCACTTGTAGTGGCCTGCCTGATATTGACCGCAACCTTCTGCACTACAGACCCCACATTGTGGAATGGGTGCCCTGAAGAGGTGGCCAACCAGTTGCTCCGGAAGGCCAACCACAAGGCAGAGAGGCCGAGGCCTTCCTAAGAACATCAGAAGAGCCCTGCTGGAACAGACCAGTGAGGGTCCATCTAGCCCAGCATCCTGTCTCACACAGTGGCCAACCAGTTCCTCTGGAGGGCCAACAACAGGGCAGAGAGGCCGGGGCCTTCATAAGAACATCAGAAGAGCCCTGCTGGACCAGACCAATGAGGGTCCGTCTAGCACAGCATCCTGTCTCACACAGGGGCCAACCAGTTCCTCTGGAGGGCCAACAACAGGGCAGAGAGGCCGAGGCCTTCCTAAGAACATCAGAAGAGCCCTGCTGGATCAGACCAGTGAGGGTCCATCTAGCCCAGCATCCTGTCTCATTCAGTGGCCAACCAGTTCCCCTGGAGGGCCAACAACAGGGCAGAGAGGCCGAGGCCTTCGTAAGAACATCAGAAGAGCCCTGCTGGACCAGACCAATGAGGGTCCGTCTAGCACAGCATCCTGTCTCACACAGGGGCCAACCAGTTCCTCTGGAGGGCCAACAACAGGGCAGAGAGGCCAAGGCCTTCATTAGAACATCAGAAGAGCTCTGCTGGGTCAGACCAGTGAGGGTCCATCTAGTCCAGCATCCTGTCTCTCACACTGGCCAGCCAGTTCCTCTGGAGGGCCAGCTTACAGGGCACAGAGGCCGAGGCCTTCCCCTGATGTTTTCTCCTGGCTCTGGGATTCAGAGGCTTAGTCTCTCTGAATGTGGAGGTTCCCCTGTCACTGTGGCGAGTAGCCACTGATAGACTCATCCTCCATGAATCTCTCTAATTGCCTTCAAAAGCTATGTATTCCCGTGGCCATTGCAACATCCTCCGGCAGTGAATTCCACATTTTAACCCCTCTGTGTGTAAAGTAGTCTTTTCTTTCATCTGCCCTGAACCTACTGCCCATCAGTCCCATTGGATGCCCTTGAGTTCTAGCACTTTGGGGGAGGGAGAACATTTTCTCTTTGTCAAGTCTCCGTCCCATGAATCATTTTTATAAACCTCTCCCATGTCCCCTTTTAGTCATCTGTTTTCTAAGAATCCCAGACTTTTCAGACCTTCCTCCTAGGGAAGGGGCTCCAACCCCCCTCATCATCTTGGTCGCCCCTCCTCTGGACTTTCCCCAGCTCTGTAAGGTCCTTTTGGAGATATGGGGATCAGAACTGCGCACAGTATTCCAAATGGGGCCGCACCTTAGATCTATACAGGAGAGAGAAGAGAAGAGAGAAGAGGTTGGATTTATACCCTGCCCTTCACTGCCCAAAGGAGTCTCAGAGCGGCTTACAAACTCCTTTCCCTTCCCCTCCCCACAACAGACACCCTGAGAAGAAGAAGAAGGAGGAGGAGGAGGAGGAGGAGGAGGAGGAGGAGGAGGAGGAGGAGGAGGAGGAGGAGGAGGAGGAGGAGATTGGATTTATACTCTGCCCTTCACTCAGACTCTCAGAGTGGCTTACAGTCTCCTTTCCCTTCCCCTCCCCACAACAGACACCCTGGGAGGTAGGCGGGGCTTAGAGAGCTCTTGACAGAAACTGCTCTTTCTCAAGAACAGCTGTGCCAGAGCTTGTGGCTGACCCAAGGTCACATCCGCAAGTGCCAAGTGGAGGAGTGGGGAATCGAACCCGGTTCTCCCAGATTAGAGTCCCCGCACTTATCCACTACACCAAACTGGCTCTCCAATGGAGCCACACCATAGATCTATACAGGAGCATCACAATACTGGCCATTTTATCCTCAATCCCTTTCCTAATAACCCCTAACAAAGACTTTGCCTTTTTTACTGCTGCAGCAATACGAGGTGGACACTTTCCCTGAGGGTACGAACAGCAGGCATTGTGCGTGTGTGTGGGGGGGGGGCGGTATTTCAGGATTTTATCTGGTTTTAATCTGTAAGGTTTTAACAGCGACTTGTAAGCCACCTTGAGTTAAGAGGGAAGGTGAGGTGTACACATTTTAATTAATAAAGAATATTGGATCTGAATGACCGAACGGGGGGCCATTGGCTCCGACTTTGCATTGTCACTGAACCCATTCCTACCGGTGCCGAGCATCTTGGGAAGTTTTGAGGCTGATTTACGGGGTAAGAAGACAGCACCCAAGCCTGTCAGACCCAAGAGATTAAACCGAAACACGATTGCAGACTAGAGGCGACCGTGACCAGTTCTACTGGTATAAGCATACCCGAAAGACCAATGTTTTGTGTGTGTGTGATGGTGGCACGTCTCACATAACTAGCACGTTTTCAGATCCGTGGCTGTCTCCTGCCGCTCTGGGAATGGTGGTGCCATGTCAGGGCCTCTGGCATCGGAGGCGGCTTTGGGCTAGAGGAAAGTGCCTCCGTCAGCAGAGCGGAACGACGGGATACGAGACCCACTGTGGTTGCCTTTTTCCTCTCCTAGATCTTTCATCTTCGTCATTTATCCCTCTGGATTCTTCATCCCATCAAAATCTCCCAGTGGGAGTGTCTGTGGCTCAGTGGCAGAGCCTCTGCTTGGCAGGCAGAAGATATCAGGTTCAAACCCCGGCAGCATCTCCAGTTAAAAAGACCAGGCAGTAGGTGATGGGAAAGACCTCCGCCTGAGACCCTGGAGAGCTGTAGAGAGAGGCCGTGGCTTAGTGGCAGAGCCTCTGCTTGGCATGCAGGAGGTCCCAGGTTCCATCCCCGGCATCTCCGGTTAAAAGGACCAGGCAGGAGGTGATGGGAAAGACCTCCACCTGAGACCCTGGAGAGCTGTCAAGAGGGGCTGTGGCTCAGTGGCAGAGCCTCTGCTTGGCATGCAGGAGGTCCCAGGTTCAATCCCCGGCAGCATCTCCAGTTAAAAAGGACCAGGCAGGAGGTGATGGGAAAGACCTCTGCCTGAGACCCTGGAGAGCTGTAAAGAAGGGCAGTGGCTCAGTGGCAGAGCCTCTGCTTGGCATGCAGAAGGTCCCAGGTTCAATCCCCGGCAGCATCTCCAGTTAAAAAGGACCAGGCAGTAGGTGATGGGAAAGACCTCCACCTGAGACCCTGGAGAGCTGTAAAGAGGGGCTGTGGCTCAGTGGCAAAGCCTCTGCTTGGCATGCAGAAGGTCCCAGGTTCAATCCCCGGCAGCATCTCCAGTTAAAAAGGACCAGGCAGGAGGTGATGGGAAAGACCTCCACCTGAGACCCTGGAGAGCTGTCAAGAGGGGCTGTGGCTCAGTGGCAGAGCCCCTGCTTGGCATGCAGAAGGTCCCAGGTTCAATCCCCGGCAGCATCTCCAGTTAAAAAGGACCAGGCAGGAGGTGATGGGAAAGACCTCTGCCTGAGACCCTGGAGAGCTGTAAAGAGGGGCTGAGGCTCAGTGGCAGAGCCTCTGCTTGGCATGCAGAAGGTCCCAGGTTCAGTCCCCGGCAGCATCTCCAGTTAAAAGGACCAGGCAGGAGGTGATGGGAAAGACCTCCACCTGAGACCCTGGAGAGCTGTCAAGAGGGGCTGTGGCTCAGTGGCAAAGCCTCTGCTTGGCATGCAGAAGTTCCCAGGTTCAATCCCCAGCAGCATCTCCAGTTAAAAAGGACCAGGCAGGAGGTGATGGGAAAGACCTCTGCCTGAGACCCTGGAGAGCTGTAAAGAAGGGCAGTGGCTCAGTGGCAGAGCCTCTGCTTGGCATGCAGAAGGTCCCAGGTTCAATTCCCGGCAGCATCTCCAGTTAAAAAGGACCAGGCAGGAGGTGATGGGAAAGACCTCCGCCTGAGACCCTGGAGAGCTGTAAAGAAGGGCAGTGGCTCAGTGGCAGAGCCTCTGCTTGGCATGCAGAAGGTCCCAGGTTCAATTCCCGGCAGCATCTCCAGTTAAAAAGGACCAGGCAGGAGGTGATGGGAAAGACCTCTGCCTGAGACCCTGGAGAGCTGTAAAGAAGGGCAGTGGCTCAGTGGCAGAGCCTCTGCTTGGCATGCAGAAGGTCCCAGGTTCAATTCCCGGCAGCATCTCCAGTTAAAAAGGACCAGGCAGGAGGTGATGGGAAAGACCTCCGCCTGAGACCCTGGAGAGCTGTCAAGAGGGGCTGTGGCTCAGTGGCAGAGCCTCTGCTTGGCATGCAGTAGGTCCCAGGTTCAATCCCCAGCAGTATCTCCAGTTAAAAAGGACCAGGCAGGAGGTGATGGGAAAGACCTCTGCCTGAGACCCTGGAGAGCTGTAAAGAAGGGCAGTGGCTCAGTGGCAGAGCCTCTGCTTGGCATGCAGAAGGTCCCAGGTTCAATCCCCAGCAGCATCTCCAGTTAAAAAGGACCAGGCAGGAGGTGATGGGAAAGACCTCTGCCTGAGACCCTGGAGAGCTGTAAAGAAGGGCAGTGGCTCAGTGGCAGAGCCTCTGCTTGGCATGCAGAAGGTCCCAGGTTCAATCCCCAGCAGTATCTCCAGTTAAAAAGGACCAGGCAGGAGGTGATGGGAAAGACCTCCGCCTGAGACCCTGGAGAGCTGTAAAGAAGGGCAGTGGCTCAGTGGCAGAGCCTCTGCTTGGCATGCAGAAGGTCCCAGGTTCAATCCCCGGCAGCATCTCCAGTTTAAAAGGACCAGGCAGGTGGTGATGGGAAAGACCTCTGCCTGAGACCCTGGAGAGCTGTAAAGAAGGGCAGTGGCTCAGTGGCAGAGCCTCTGCTTGGCATGCAGAAGGTCCCAGGTTCAATCCCCAGCAGTATCTCCAGTTAAAAAGGACCAGGCAGGAGGTGATGGGAAAGACCTCTGCCTGAGACCCTGGAGAGCTGTAAAGAAGGGCAGTGGCTCAGTGGCAGAGCCTCTGCTTGGCATGCAGAAGGTCCCAGGTTCAATCCCCGGCAGCATCTCCAGTTAAAAAGGACCAGGCAGGAGGTGATGGGAAAGACCTCTGCCTGAGACCCTGGAGAGCTGTAAAGAAGGGCAGTGGCTCAGTGGCAGAGCCTCTGCTTGGCATGCAGAAGGTCCCAGGTTCAATCCCCAGCAGCATCTCCAGTTAAAAAGGACCAGGCAGGAGGTGATGGGAAAGACCTCTGCCTGAGACCCTGGAGAGCTGTAAAGAAGGGCAGTGGCTCAGTGGCAGAGCCTCTGCTTGGCATGCAGAAGGTCCCAGGTTCAATCCCCAGCAGTATCTCCAGTTAAAAAGGACCAGGCAGGAGGTGATGGGAAAGACCTCTGCCTGAGACCCTGGAGAGCTGTAAAGAAGTGCAGTGGCTCAGTGGCAGAGCCTCTGCTTGGCATGCAGAAGGTCCCAGGTTCAATCCCCAGCAGCATCTCCAGTTAAAAGGACCAGGCAGTAGGTGACATGAAGACCTCTGCCTGAGACCCTGGAGAGCTGTAAAGAAGGGCCGTGGCTCAGTGGCAGAGCCTCTGCTTGGCATACAGAAGGTCCCAGGTTCAGTCCCCGGCAGCATCTCCAGTTAAAAGGACCAGGCAGGAGGTGGTGGGAAAGACCTCTGCCTGAAACCCTGGAGAGCTGTAAAGAAGGGCCGTGGCTCAGTGGAAGAGCCTCTGCTTGGCGTGCAGAAGGTCCCAGGTTCAATCCCCGGCAGCATCTCCAGTTAAAAAGGACCAGGCAGGAGGTGATGGGAAAGACCTCCACCTGAGACCCTGGAGAGCTGTCAAGAGGGGCCGTGGCTCAGTGGCAGAGCCTCTGCTTGGCATGCAGAAGGTCCCAGGTTCAATCCCCGGCAGTATCTCCAGTTAAAAAGGACCAGGCAGGAGGTGATGGGAAAGACCTCTGCCTGAGACCCTGGAGAGCTGTCAAGAGGGGCTGTGGCTCAGTGGCAGAGCCTCTGCTTGGCATGCAGAAGGTCCCAGGTTCAATCCCCGGCAGCATCTCCAGTTAAAAAGGACCAGGCAGGAGGTGATGGGAAAGACCTCTGCCTGAGACCCTGGAGAGCTGTCAAGAGGGGCTGTGGCTCAGTGGCAGAGCCTCTGCTTGGCATGCAGAAGGTCCCAGGTTCAATCCCCAGCAGTATCTCCAGTTAAAAAGGACCAGGCAGGAGATGATGGGAAAGACCTCTGCCTGAGACCCTGGAGAGCTGTAAAGAAGTGCAGTGGCTCAGTGGCAGAGCCTCTGCTTGGCATGCAGAAGGTCCCAGGTTCCAATCCCCAGCAGCATCTCCAGTTAAAAAGGACCAGGCAGTAGGTGACATGAAGACCTCTGCCTGAGACCCTGGAGAGCTGTAAAGAGGGGCCGTGGCTCAGTGGCAGAGCCTCTGCTTGGCATGCAGAAGGTCCCAGGTTCAATCCCCGGCAGCATCTCCAGTTAAAAAGAACCAGGCAGGAGGTGATGGGAAAGACCCTCACCTGAGACCCTGGAGAGCTGTCAAGAGGGGCTGTGGCTCAGTGGCAGAGCCTCTGCTTGGCATGCAGAAGGTCCCAGGTTCAATCCCCGGCAGCATCTCCAGTTAAAAAGGACCAGGCAGGAGGTGATGGGAAAGACCTCTGCCTGAGACCCTGGAGAGCTGTAAAGAAGGGCAGTGGCTCAGTGGCAGAGCCTCTGCTTGGCATGCAGAAGGTCCCAGGTTCAATCCCCGGCAGCATCTCCAGTTAAAAAGGACCAGGCAGGAGGTGATGGGAAAGACCTCCTCCTGAGACCCTGGAGAGCTGTCAAGAGGGGCCGTGGCTCAGTGGCAGAGCCTCTGCTTGGCACGCAGAAGGTCCCAGGTTCAATCCCCGGCAGCATCTCCAGTTAAAAGGACCAGGCAGGAGGTGATGGGAAAGACCTCCTTTTGAGACCCTGGAGAGCTGTAAACAGGCTGTGGCTCAGTGGTAGAGCATCAGCTTGGCATGCAGGAGGTCCCTGGTACAGTCCCTGGCATCTCTCGTTGAAAGGACCAGGCAGTAGGTGACATGAAGACCTCTGCCTGAGACCCTGGAGAGCTGTAAAGAAGGGCCGTTGCTCAGTGGCAGAGCCTCTGCTTGGCATGCAGAAGGTCCCAGGTTCAATCCCTGGCATCTCCATTTGAAAGGACCAGGCAGGAGGTGATGGGAAAGACCCCCGCCTGTGACCCGGGAGAACCACTTCCCATCTGAGTAGACCAAACTGACCAAATGTTCTGATTCAGTATAAGGCTGTTTTGTGTGTTCTTCTAGCTGGAGTTCCATTCCTTGTGTTCAACCAACTGCAAGTCTGTGTCAAATGTTGGTGTCTTCTGTGCTAGTGAAAGTGTAACGGCTGCAGGAATGCATCAAAATCCGGCAGTGAGGCATTGCCAATAATTTGCCTGAAGTAAACAAAACAAAAAAAGTGGTAAATGGGAATGGAGGTGGTGTTGGTGGTGGTTCCTCCCATCCGTAACCAAGTGACTTCACTGCGAAGTCAGACTTGGCTCTCAGCGTACTTGATCTGCCCTGCACTTGAGAAGAAATCTGGTGGAACAGATGAGATCTGTTGGATCAGGAAAACAAACAAACAGAACGGAAGCAGGCAGAGCAGGAGGCGACTGTCTCGCGGTCTTCTGTACGTGGGCAGCTTCTCTTTGCTGCCGACAGTCACAGCAAACGTTTGGGGGGGGGAGACTCCTCTCCCATCAAGCCGTTGTTGTCTGGCACCGTAAACAGCTTGATGCTGGGGAGGGAAGTGTCTGTCTCTCAAGAAGGATGTGTCAACAGCCAGTGTCGACGGGTTGGAAAGAATCCAGATGCAGGCGAAGAAGTCAATAAGGGAACTCAAAGGCGAGTTCGGTACACCCAATGAAACACCCAGACCTTTTCAGGCCATAGCTGGAGTGCAACGTAAGATGTCTTAGAGGCCACTGTTCCTATAGCTGGGAAAGCTCTGCTCTACGTAATTAATAATGAAGTTTTGGGTGTCGAAGGCCTCTTCAGTTGAAGGATTTCAGGTGCTGCGAAAGTCCATTCTGGAGACAGCAGCTGCCAGTCAGAGTTGACAATGCTGGGCTAGATGTCTCAATGAGCTCTCTTCCTGGGAAGACTATGTTGCACATTCCAGTCTCGTCGATATGGGGTGGGCCACAAGATTTAGGCAAACAGTCTTGGCAGATCCCAGCTTAAAGGGGACTCTTACTGAATAGCCTCAGAAGTTACAGGAGATACGTACAGGCTTCCCAAGAACTTACCGTAATTCGGCGGGGGACGGATATGTCCTGGCAGGACCATCCCCAGGGAGGAAAAGATGCGGCGTGCGATGCTGTCGCCATGAAGTGATGCCGGGCGACGCTGGAAACTTGAGAGCCAGTTTGGTGTAGTGGTTAAGTGCACGGACTCTTATCTGGGAGAACTGGGTTTGATTCCCCACTCCTCCACTTGCACCTGCTGATGTGACCTTGGGTCAGTCACAAGCTCTGGCACAGCTGTTCTCTCAAGGACAGTTTGTGTTAGAGTTCTCTCAGCCCCACCTACCTCACAGGGTGTCTGTTGTGAGGAGGGGAAGGGAAAGGAGTTTGTAAGCTGCTCTGAGACGCCTTTGGGCAGTGAAGGGCGGGGTATAAATCCAAACTCTTCTTCTCTTCTTCTTGATGGTACCATCAAGTTTCCAGCCCCATTGCCAGAGTGTCGCCAAGCGTCACTTCCTGGAGATGGCATCGTGCAGCGTGGATGTTCCACGGAGGAATGTTCCGGCCGGGGACTGTGTCCCCCCACCGAAATACGGTAAGTACTTGGCAATCCTAGGTACACAACTGCTTGTTTTCTTGTCGGGGGGGGACCCTCCATTAAAGAATGTGAGAATTAGCTTAAAATGTTAGATTCAGTTTAAAATTGTACCCCCCATTTGCTTATTTTTAAGTCTTAGCTGTATTTAAACACCATCTGCAGTTTGTTTTGTTATTTGCTTTCCTTTTTCTGTTACAAAAAGCTGCCCAAGTTGTAGCCTTATCTGCGAACTCACTATCCCTAGTCTCTGGTGTGATTAGTTTAAGTCGTAAGAAGGCGTAAGAAGTTTCAAAGTGATATTGGAGTTTAAGCTACCCCTGGCGCCCTCAGTTTTAATTCTTGCCCTTCATTTGACCCTCTGTGTAACCCTTCCCGGACTTCAGTAGAACTAGCCAAGAACCTCTGAGCCTGTTTAGAACTAAAATTAGCTACACCTGAGTAGTTTGAGCAGCTACAACCAACTAAAATTAGAACGAGACCAGAAAATTCACACAGAACTAAAACTGAACTAAAATTAGCTACAGCTGAGTGGTTTAAGCCAGTTCTGATGTAGTGGTAAGGAGTGCGGCCTCTAATCTGGGAGAACCAGGTTTGATTCCCCACTCCTCCTCCACATGCAGCTGCTGGTTTGACTTTGGGTCAGTCACAAGTTATTTCAGAGCTGTTCTCTCCGGGGCAGTTTCTGTCAGAGCTCTCTCAGCCCCACCTACCTCACAGGGTGTCTGCTATGGGGAGGGGAAGGGAAAGGAGTTTGTGAGCCGCTCTGAGACTCCTTCAGGAAGTGAAGGGCGGGGTATAAATCCAATCTCCTCCCCCTCCCCCCTCTCCTCCTCCTTCTTATTCTCTGAGAAGTTATACAATGTTGGTACCTAAAGGGTTTTAAAAAAACAAAAAAACACAGACAAACACCTCGTTGTCCTCCTTACTATTGGAACAGAACTAAAATTAAAAATAAAATTAACTACACCTGAGTGGCTTAAGTAGCTACAACACTAAGAAGTTACACAATGTTGGTAACCGAAAAGTATTTCTAACTACTTGTCATTATTTTAACCCTTTTCACTTAGCCTATCTTGATAGAATTTTATATCGAAACAGATATGTATAGATATAGATATATAGATATAGATATAGATATAGATATATCCCACTTACCCTCTTCTTGCATGTCTGCTAAATTTACCTGTTTATTCCCTCGTTCCAGACACTTTGTCACTGGAGCTGAGACACTTTGTCACTGGAGTGGGCCTGCCACCTCGCAGAGCAGCTATCATTTGTTTTACAAATAAATACGTAAAACAAGTTATGAGTGCTCAGAGGCCCTGCCTATGAAGCCTACTGCTAGCTGCCTCCCCACCAGCCTCTTGCGAGGGTCTCTGCCTGGGGTCAGCTGGAGGGCGCGGCAAGAGAGCTCCAGGCCCACCCCATGACTGACACACCAGCAGAATGCTCTGCTAACTTAGTGGGATCGCGTCAGTGGACTGGAGTTCCGCTGCACAAGAGGCAGCGCTCTGGGCTCTGCAGAGTTTGCCCAGTTGTGGCCCCTGTCTCTGGTGCATTCCCACCCCATTCTGCCTTCCTGAGCCGAACTGTCCCCTGCGTTCGAGCCAATCTGTGTTCCGGGAACTCTGCAGAGCTCTGTGCATTTTGCATCTAGCCATACAGTGACTGCCCCCAGCAGACCCTCCAACCAAATCCCCGATTTCTCAGCTCCACACCACTAATCCCCCCTCCATGCCCTTTTCATACAAGCGCGCACAGCTTTGTTTTGGAAAATTGCTAATTAGCGGCTTATCCCTTCTTAGCCATATTATGCAGGTTGATTGCAAGAGCCGATCTCATAAGTTTCCGTCTCCAGGGACTGTGCAAGAGTGGAGATGAGTCCTTCATACATCTTCTTCCGGATTGCCCCCAGATAGTTTGGTTTCATTAAAGGAGGTAATTAGCAGCTTACGGCTACTCCAAAGGGCCATCTTGATTTTCTTTTTCAATCAGGCACGCTCGTTCCAAAGAACATTCCCCCCCCCGCCTTACCTACTACATAATCAGTCCCAGTCCAAGTCAGACGGGTTTGCATCCTGCTTCTAGGTCAAAATATGAATTTATTTAGCAAACCTCTAACTTGAGTGCTGAGCGTGAATAGATTTATCCCGGTGTTCTGGGGAACTGAGCTTGGCAGTGCTTGGAGTATAGCTGCATCTGCTGTATTATGGATTTATACTTTTGCTGACATTTTCACGAACCATCTTGAGAACCTGGGATAGGAATCTGTCTTAGAGGGGAAGGAGGAGGAGGAGGAGGAGGAGATTGGATTTATACCCCGCCCTTCCCCTCCCCACAACCATCCTGCGAGGTAGGCAGGGCTGAGAGAGCTCTTTCAAGAACAGCTCTGCCAGAACTATAGTTTGCCCAAGGTCATCCAGCAGTTGCAAGTGGAGGGGTGGGGAATCAAACCCCTTCTTTCTTCCAGATTAGAGTCCATGCACTTAACCACTACACCAAACCACAACCGTGACCAGGAGGGCTCCATTCCTGCACTAAAACCCTGCAGAATTTCTAGCCCAAAGTTGCCGAGCCTTGAATTGAAGAGTCTGAGGAAGCCGGAGAGAGAAGAGGAATTGTGTCTGGCCAGGGAATGCATGCTCAGCTCTTCTCCGTGAAGCCCCCTGCAATGGCCAGCCCTGGGACCCCATCTTGGAAGAAGGCAAAAGGCTGGCTTCTCCTTAAGAACATAAGAACATAAGAGAAGCCAATGTCGGATCAGGCCAATGGCCCCTCCAGTCCAACACGCTGTGTCACCAGGAGGCCAAAAAATACCAGGTGCCATCAGGAGGTCCACCAGTGGGGCCAGGACACTAGAAGTCCTCCCACTGTTGCCCCCCTCCAAGCACCAAGAATACAGAGCCTCACTTGCCCCAGAGTCCCTATCTACAACTTGTGGCTCATAGCCACCGATGGACCTCTGCTCCATATGTTTATCCAATCCCCTCTTGAAGCCGTCCATGCTTGTAGCTGCCACCACCTCCCACGGCAGTGAATTCCATGTGTTCATCCCTCTTTGGGCGAAGAAGGAGGCTCACCGTTTTTTTTTTTTTTAGCCTCCGGCTCCCACATTTTTGTCCCGGCTCCAGAGCAAACCGATTCGTGCAAGCAGCCAAATCGCCCGCTGCCGGGAGCTCACAAAGCTGACGTTTTGCTCACAAGACTCCACAGCTTAGAGGGAGCATCGCTGACAATGTGCAGAAAGCCGTGGCCTCGAGCCTCCTCTCGCAGGGGGAGTGGTGGCCCAAGTCGTCCTCGGAAGAGGGGCTCCAGGCACTGAGGCACGCTGATGATTTCCTGTAAGCCAGCCATCCCAGGTGCTGACTGCCTGGCTCCCAGGTGCTCCCAGAAGCCCAAGGTACTTCTCCGTCTGCAGAAGGGAAGGATTGTTCCGGCTGCCGAACAACAGCTGGAACCATCTCCCGTGAGTTCCGCGTTTGCCATGAAAAAGGGGGGTAGGCGTTCTTGGCGAGTGACCAGTCGCACCCAGCTGTCCCCGCTGCGGATTGGGAGGCCCTCAGCCAGCTTCCAACCAGATGAGCTGCAACCCAGTGTAACGGTACGGCTGCCCTCCGCGGTTCTTTCGTGGCTCGCCGGCCAACGTTTCACAGATGGCAGCGGAGAGGCTCTTCTATCCTCGAGATGCCCTGGTTCGGGTGCCAAGGATCCCTGCTCGAGGCTCTGCCCCCCCCCCCAACTCTCCCTCGCTGGCTTCCTGAGCCGAGGGTGTAGTCGACTGGCTAAGACGACAAAATGTTTGCTCTCAGCCGAGCGGCACAGTTAGCAAGACGACAGGCAGCCGGACCCAAGTCCCAGGACATCGTCGAGGAAGGCACAGTGCCAGTTTGGTATGGTGGTTAAGTGCACGCGGACTCTAATCTGGGAGAACTGGGGTCGATTCCCCGCTCCTCCACGTCCAGGTGCTGGATGACCTTGGGAAAGCCGTAGTTCTGACAAGAGCTGTTCTTGCAAAAGAGCAGTTTCTGTCAGTTATCTCTCGGCCCCACCGACCTCACAGGGGAGTCTGTTGTGGGGAGGGGAAGGGAGAGGAGTCTGTGAGCCGCTCTGAGACTCCTTCAGGTAGTGAAGGGCAGGGCATTAATCCAATCTCCTCCTCCTCCTCCTCCTCCTCTTCTTCTTCTTCTTCTTCTTCTTCTTCTTCTTCTTCTTCTTCTTCTTCTTCTTCTTCTTCTTCTTCTTCTTCTTCTTCTTCTTCTTCCTCTGTCTTCTTCTTCTTCTTCTTTTTCTTCTTCTCTGTCTTCTTCTTCTTCTTCTTCTCTGTCTTCTTCTTCTCCGTCTTTATCTTCACCTTCTTCTTCATCATCTTCTAACAAGACCAACCTCAAAGGTGCAGAGGGCTGAGTGACTCCATCGCGACCTACCAGCCATGAAGGGGCACCCCGGGCACAGCTGGGGTTTTGCACCAGCCAACTCAATCGTTTGGGATGGGTGGTTCGTGCCAGTCAGCTGCCCTGCATGCCAGTCATTTTGGTCAGGAGCCCACCCTCTGCGTCAGCCGGGGGGTTCAATGCCCTGCTTGCCCCCTCATCCCAAGGGGCCTTGTGTTCCCTCTGTCTCCACCTTCGCCACGCAGGCTGTGTGGCTTAGAATCCTAGACTTGGGAGGGACCTCCAGGGTCATCTAGTCCAACCCCCTGCACAATGCAGAAAATACACAAATAGCTCCCCACACACATACACACTGCCAGTGACCGCTGTGCCACACCCGGAAGATGACAAAAAACCTCCAGGACCCCTGGCAAACTGGCCTTGGGAAAAATTGCTTCCTGACACCAACATGGAGATCGGCATTTCCCTGGACTTACTGGGTACCAGCAATGATTGAGGAAGTCAGAGACAGCTGGAGTCAGTTTGGTGTAGTGGTTAAATGCACGGACTCTAATCTGGGAGATCCAGGTTTGATTCCCCATGCCTCCAAATGCAGCTGCTGGATGACCTTGCAAGCCATAGTTCTGTCAGAGCTCTCTCAGCCCTGCCTACCTCACAGGGTGTCTGTTGTGGGGATGGGGAAGGGAAAGGAGTTTGTAAACTGCTCTGAGACTTCGAATGAAGGGCAGGGGATAAATCCAATCTCCTTCTCCTCCTCCTCTTCTTCTTCTCCTTCTTCTCCTTCTCCTCCTCCTCCTCTTCTTCTTCTCCTTCTCCTCCTTCTCCTCCTCCTCCTCCTCTTCTTCTTCTCCTCCTCCTCCTCTTCTTCTTCTCCTTCTTCTCCTTCTCCTCCTTCTCCTCCTCCTCCTTCTTTTCCTCCTCCTCCTCCTCCTCCTCCTCTGGAGGAACCCCAACCCTCCCTTCCCCTTGCTTGAGCACAGCTGCAGATCGGACACCCATTTTCTCTGCACCACTAACACTATTTTTCAAAGATGCTCTCAGAGTTTCTTTAAGTCACAAAATAGAAACAAAAGTGGGAAAGCAATTTATTGGGAACTGCTGAGGGGAACTGTCTTTACTTAACTCCGGGCCAGAGTAGGTATGGTACCAATTATGGCTGGGAATCCTTCTGTGTCAGGTAAAGCGAGAGAATGTTGTGTGTGTGTGTGATAGAGAGGGACCATGCAGGAAGGGGAGGGGGGGGAGTCGTCCTTCAGTTCTGCTAGCCCCAGGCAGGCTTTCCACCATTATAGACATTTTTATAGGGTATGCAGGATGTAACTTTCCCCTGAAGTGACTATAAAAGTCCTGAGAAGCCCAGCTTCAAGTAGCAAAATGCCTCTCCCGGTGCTCCGTGAGACCAATAAGAATCGGGGCTGTGTGCATACATCCAGTTTCTCTTTTGCAGCTAAATAAATCCAGACTCACCGGTGGAAATCTGGGAAGGGGCTGTGGCTCCGTGGAAGAGCACTCTGCTTTCCATGCAGAAAATCCGTGGGTTCAATCCCCGGCAGCATCTCCAGTGAAAAGGACCAGGCGGGAGAGACTTCTGCCTGAGGCCTTGGCGAGATGCTGCCAGTCTGAGTAGATGGTACTGATCTTGACGGGCCAAAGGTTTGATTCAGTATAAGAAGAAAATAAAAGGGCTGCACCAGTCACAGGGAGATTTTTAAAAAATAAGGCCTTGTACTCTTTTTTTGAGGGACTACTGCAAGATGAACAGATTCTGCTGACGAAGCCCGTTGGCGAAACACAAAGTGGATTTTAACTGTGAGGCTGTGGCCACACGGCAAGCGTGCCATGGTTTGGTCCCGCTGTAGATTTGATCAGGGATATTTGGTGTAGGGGTTAGGTGCACAGACTCTAACCTGGGAGAACCGGGTTTGATCCCCCACTCCTCCACTTGCACCTGCTGGTGTGACCTTGGGTCAGTCACAAGCTCTGGCACAGCTGTTCTTGAAAAAGAGCAATTTCTGTCAAAGCTGCACCTCACCGGGTGCCTGTTGTGGGGAGGGGAAGGGAAAGGAGTTTGGGAGCCGCTCTGAGACTCCTTTGGGTAGTGAAGGGCGGGATATAAATCCAATCTCTTCTTCTTTTTAAGCAGGTTCAGATGATCACTTGCCCAACCACTTGCTTTGTGCGACAGTGGTCCAGGCACTGTCCAGAAAGCCACACCACCCAAGTGGCGGCACGGCACATTTTTAAAAAAGAAATCTTTGTGCATCTGCATATGTGCATATGTGCACATGTGTGCATGTGCACATATATGCATGCACACACATGCACCACAACGGTGAAAGTCATTAAAAAATGCCACCGGAAGAAGGATGTTCAGATGGCCTAATCACAATCATTGCGAGAGATAGCTGCCCAGATAGCCAAAACCGTAGAGTCAAAGCACAAATACCTGGAAAGTACTTGATTTTCCCAGTGTCAGAAAGCTCGCTAGGGAACTGGGAGGACTGAACGAGTGAGCAAACTTCAGTGCGGGAGATGGATGTGGGTGTCTGATCAGCAGTTCTAAATGCGAGAGGGAACGAGCGGTGAAACCCGATCAAAATGACCGTGTGACCACAGCCTGAGTAATAAAATATGATCTTACCTGATTTTGCACCATTGGCCTTGGCCTTATTTCTTGAGCTCCTGATTCAGTATAAGGCAGCTTCATGTGTGGCATGTTCTTCATGACCGTTTTGGCCCCCTCAAGCCCACGGGAATGGAGGTGAGCTATTAGTGTTCAGTTGAAGGAATCCTTCGATCATAAGGTCGTCCAAGTAGTGTAGTATTGATGCCACTTTTCTTGTAGTCCAGCCATTGCAAGTCTTACTAGTGCCACGTGTAATCCCACAGCAGAGACCACATTTTACAGATTACATAGGAACTGGGTGTGGGCCAACAGACAGTTTTTGATGATGATATTGGATTTACACCCCTCCCTTCATTACCCGGATTTTCAGAGCAGCTTACAAGCTCCTTTCCCTTCTCCTCCCCATAACCTGTGAGGTATGTGGGGCTGTCTGCTCTTTTGAAAATTGCCCTTAAGAGAACAGCTCCAAAAGAACTTGTGACTTACCCAATGTCACACCAGCAGCTGCATGTGGAGGAGTGGGGAATCAAACCACAAACCACTCAGGTGTCATTAATTTTAATTCCGATTTTAGTTCTGTTCTGATAGTAAGGACAAATAGTTAAAAAAAAAACTTTTAGATACCGACATTGTGTAACTTCTCAGTGTTGCAGAAGAAGAAGAGATTGGATTTATACTCTGCCTTTCACTACCCAAAGGAGTCTCAGAGCAGCCAACAATCTCATTTCCCTTCCCTTCCCCACAACAGGCCACTCTGTGAGGTAGGTGGGGCTGAGAGAGCTCTTTCGAGGACTGCCCTTGAGAGAACAGCTCTCTGAAAGAACTTGTGACTGACCCAAGGTCACACCAGCAGCTGCTTGTGGAGGAGTGGGGAGTCAAACCCAGTTCTCCCAGATTAGAGTCTGAGCTCCTAACCACTTCTCCAAACTGGCTTGAGCAGGTCCTGGAAATGGTCATGTGAGGGCTGAGGGCCCACAATCCCTTTCACTCTTCCCATCAGACCTGAATATTGGCTCAGACAGCAGCCTTTCTTTCATACCGGCAGCGTACGAACGTTTGCACGTGCTCATACCGAGATGTGTGTCAAGGTAATGTGGGTGGATGAAATAGTATTTGCGAGTACCTTACAGGAGATTAGGCCTAATCTCTTTTTTTTTGGTGTGTGTATTATGTACACAGGTGTGCCGTGTGGATATTACGACTCGCGGACTTAAGCGGATTGATTCTTTTATGTTTTAAGAAATGTACTGGCTGGTGCTGGAGATTTGTTGTTCGGCCGCGTTAAGATGCGGCGAATCAATAATACATGACAGGACGGCCGCCCTGCAGACGCAGGTGAGGATACAGGCCGGCCGCGGAGGAGCGCGCCTCACCTCGCTGCAGCGGGGGGGGGGGGGTTGTGTGCGGAGAAGACGAGATTGAATCGTTCCCTCCCTCAGGCAAATGCGCTGTTAGAACAGGCCACAGTCCGGGGACTTGTCCAAATGCCACTCTCAAGTAGAGAGCTGCCCACCGGTTAAAGCGTTTCCACTTGACTAATGGCTGGCCTTTTGGAAACCTGCTGCTTAATAAGCGAGACTCCTTTTGCTGCCTGTCAGAAGGGAAACGGGTTCAGGTGGGGCAGTCATGTTTGCCTGAAGCCACAGGACAAAGCTGGAGTCCCAGTCGGGCACCTTTAAGACCAGGAGAGTTTAATAATTTGGGGCGTAAGCTTCCATGTGCACGCGCATACAAAAGAATTAAACTTGGTTGGTCTCAGGGGTCATTTTGTAGAAAAAGAGGTGGAGGAGCTCATTAGCATAGCTCATTTGCATATGCCACATCCGCTGACATCACCGGAAGTGTGTCAGAAGGCAAAACCCATCGCTCAGGCTCCACTGGCCTCTTTTGGATTGCTAGCTATGGGGGGGTGGGGGGGAGCGTGCAGATCTGCCCTCACAGAGGAGGGAGAGCTTGTACCTGAATAAACCTTGGTCTTAAAGGTGCCACGGGACTCTTTGGATGGTCAGCAAGTGCAGGGAAGTGTCTGGCTGCTCGTGGGTCATAAGAACATAAGAACATAAGAGAAGCCAATGCCTTGCAGAGGCCCCGTGCCAGGGCTGGCATGAGGACGGGCCGAGCCTGAGCGGGCTGGGTGCCATGGCCCACACAGAGGCGGAACAGCTCGTGGCAGTGCTTCGCTGGGTCAACTAGCAGGTCAGGAAAGGTGAGGGGGGCTACTGGGAGCAGGTGGCGGGGCGTTGCTCCTGTGCGCTCCTGCGGGAAATGAGCCCCGGTTGGTCTTAAAGGTGCCGCCGGACTCAAACTTTGTTCAGTTAAAAGGAAAGATTGGTTTTAATCTTATCTCCCCCTCACTCCCCGTATATGTACAGGGGCATCACCCTGTTTCGGAAGGCCCAGGCTAGACTGATGTAGTCAGATCTCAGAAGCTAGGCAGGGTCTAGCCGGGTTAGTATGAAGAAGAAGAAGGCCCGCCCTTCATGCGGAGTCTCAGAGTGAATCAGGGAAAGTATCTGTTCTGCCATCCGCTAATTCTCCCTTGCAAATTGCCTCCCCTTTGTAAAGAAGTATTTCCTTTTGTCCCTCCTCACTAGGGTTGCAAAGGTCAGGTTAGGAAATTCTCCCAAAAGATACTCTCTCAAATTCCGCCTCTCTCAAATTCCGCCGCTTGAAACAATTATACAGATCCCCAGGGCTTTTTTTGTGGAAAAAGCCCAGCAGGAACTCATTAGCATATTAGGCCACACCCAACAGCAGGAACTCATTCGCATATTAGGCCACACCCACACGTTACCAGAAGTGTGGTCATCCAGCCACACCCACCTTTTGCTTCTTATTCTGTTTGCCTTGTCTGTTGTCAAAACTCAGGGCTTTTTTTGGTAGCAGGAACTCCTTTGCATATTAGGCCACATGTCCCTAATGTAGCCAATCCTAATGAGTTTCTGCTGTTGGGTGTGGCCTTTTATGCTAATGAGTTCCTGCTGGGCGTTGCCAATTCAGGAGCCGGCCAGAACTCCGTTCTTGTGTGTTCCTGCCCAGAAATAGCCCTGCGGATCCCCATGAAGGCACCTGAATAAACTTTTTTTCTCCCTGTTGCATTTCCCCCCCTCCGATCTTTTCCTCATTGAGATGAAAACCAAAACTTTACACCCTATCCCCTTCACACCTCTGGGTAGAAGAAACGTTTGGTTTTGTTTCCCCCATGGAATACATCACCTAATGGAATTCGTTTTAATTCATTGCATACACGATGTTTAAAATCGGTTGCTTAAAACCAGAAGTTCAATACCAAGCATAGAACAAATGACATAACATAACAGAGAATCGTCCCATTTTGGATTTTTTGGACAAAATGAAGGGATGGAGCACGACTCCTTGAACATTAAAGTGTTCCAAAGCTTTTTTTTTTTTAAAAAAAAGGGGAAAGTACAGGTTTGTGCTTCCCTAAGGAGGAAACATGGGATGAAGCTCCTTTCTCTGCTTTGTGGCAAAACATGGTCACTGAACTTGGGTAGAGCCTCTCCAAGAGACGACCACTCCAGTAACCTTTTCATGATGCTCCAGGCAGGGGAAATCAGATGCAGCGGCCAGGTAAGCAGCCCTGTCAGGATACCCGGAGCTTTCCCTTGCAAGAACTCCAGAAGAAGTGCTTCTTCCACCTGACAAACAAGGGCAACAGTTCCCAGGAGAAGAACAACGGTATTTTTTCTAAACTGGGTCACAGCGGTTCCAAGACAGTGGGTGGAAGGCCTTGGAATTATGTTTTGTCTTTCGAAGTGAGGCGGGGAGGGGCAGAGAGGATCGTTTGCGTCTTCAGAGTTTGCACAGGAAGCAGTTTCCTTAGGCCCTTTCTGCACCTGTATTCTGCCTCAGTTTCTGAGCGCATCCTATTCTTCTGTTCTGCATTCCCTCCTGCTTTCATTTCCAGTTTGATTTGGGGCTTTCTCTTGTTGCTGTGTTTGTTTTCAGACCGCTTCCAGCACACAGTAGCCCCACAGCTACCCAGACTCCTTTTGGTGTGATCTCATCTGCTTTCGAATCACTAATCCTTTCTAAAGAAGGATTGTTTCTATGTGTATGTAACACTTTCCCTATGAAGAAAGGTTAAAACGCTTGGGGCTCTTTAGCTTGGAGAAATGATGGCTGAGGAATGACATGATCGAGGTTTATAAGATTATGCATGGGACAGAGCAGGTTGAGAAAGAAGTACTTTTCTCCCTTTCTCACAATACAAGAACTCGTGGGCACTCCATGAAATTGCTGAGCAGTCGGGTTAGAACAGATAAAAGGAAGAAGAGGAAGAAGAAGAGTCTGAACTTATACCCCGCCCTTCACTGCCCAAAGGCGTCTCAGAGTGGCTTACAAACTCCTTTCCCTTCCCCTCCCCACAACAGATGCCCTGTGAGGTAGGCGGGGCTGAGAGAACTTCTGACAGAAACTGTCCTTGAGAGAACAGCTGTGCCAGAGCTTGTGACTGACCCAAGGTTACATCAGGGGGTGCAAGTGGAGGAGTGGGGAATCAAACCCGGTTCTCCCAGATTAGAGTTCACACACTGAACCACTACACCAAACTGGCTCCTTCTTCACCCAAAGAGTGATGAACACATGGAATTCACTGCCACAGGAGGTGGTGGCCGCTACAAGCATGGACAGTTTCAAGAGGGAATTAGATAAGCATATGGAGCAGAGGTCCATCAGTGGCTATTAGCCACAGGGTATAGGTAGGGACTCTCAGGCTGGGGCAAGTGACGCTCTGTATTCTTGGTGCTGGGGAGGTTCAACAGTGGAAGGGCTTCTGGTGTCCTGGCCCCACTGCTGGACCTCCTGATGACCCCTGGTCTTTTTGGCCACTGTGTGACTCAGAGTGTTGGACTGGATGGGCCATTGGCCTGATCCAACATTGGCTTCTCTTATGTTCTTTTGTTCTTATGTATTTAAGTACTGCCCACTCTTCTTCCCCCGTTTCTGCCTCTCTCTCTTTAGGTTGACACTCCCTCTCCTGTTCTGTTTTCTTTCCCTCCTTCTCCAAAGACAAAAGAGGACGTGTCCTCCCGCTCAGGCAAACTTTGAAAAAGCCAGAGAGAGCATAAGAAGGAATCAGTACATACAAAAGACTAGGGGATTCCCTGCTCCCAAATAAGAACATAAGAACATAAGAGAAGCCAACGTTGAATCAGGCCAATGGCCCATCTAGTGTGTCAGTCTTGCAAGTGTGGGCCTGGATTTTCCCCTCCCTTCTTTTCCTTTTTGCGGGATCACGGAGCGAGGGGAGGGGTTGGCAGCCAGTTAGCTCAAAAAATGCAGGTTTTGCTTGTAGATGCAGAATGCATACAGAACATGCACATAAATAAATTGGAGGGGCGGGGAAACCAATGCAAAGGGAATGTGTGCAACTGCAAAGTCAGCCCTTAAGGCTTTGACGCCTCGGATTCTCCAGAGCTAGCTGTCGGTGCAGAAAGGGCCTTAGGGGACAACCTTGGAAAAGAGCAAGTGTTCAGTTGCACCATAAAGACTTACAAAATTTGTGTCCGGGTGTGAGCTTCTGTGAGTCACGGCTCACTTCTTGGAGAGTGTGCCACATTCCAGCCGTGCGCACAACAGACTCAAGTGTAAGGGAGATCAGAATGGAACAGAGAGCCAAGGTAACCTTGAAATTCAATTTGAGAGATAAAACGGGGGGGGGGCCTCGATAAAAAACGAATAAGAAGTTTGGATGTCTATAGGACACAACAGAAAAAAAATAAAAGAAACTGAAACATCCTGGGAAAAGTGAGAGATCCAGCGATACTGAAGAAATTGCAGCCAGTGTTTATGGCACTGAGTTTGAGTCCCCACTCCTCCACTTGCAGCTGCTGGATGACCTTGGGCAAGCCATGGTTCCGGCAGAGCTGTCCTTGAAGAAGAGCAGTCTCTGTCCGAGCTCTCTCAGCCCCACCTGCCTCACAGAGTGTCTGTTGTGGGGAGGGGGAAGGGAAAGGAATTTGTAAGCCACTCTGAGTGAAGGGCAGGGTATAAATCCAATCTCCTCCTCCTCCTCCTCCTCCTCCTCCTCTTCTTCTTCTATACGAAGAGATGCCAAGGAGAAAGTATTAGATGTCTCAAAATCTCCAAAAGACAGTTACGAAATACGGGCATATTGTTTCTCTCCCAAATGAAAAGATGAAATGCCCGTGTGGAAATTCCAGGGATCCAGAGTTTCTCTTGACTGCTTCCCCACGCAGGCAGGTGTGACCCATCGCTGCCCGCTCTTGGAATTGACCCTGGTTTTGTGGAAATGGTGTCCCTGCCTTGGCGGGGCCTTCAGGAAAAAGTCTGCAAAACAGAGCAAGTTAAGGAAACTGTTCTGGTCATTGGTGGCAGATGTGTTTGTGTAGAGAAGGCAGTCATAGAATCATTGAGCTGGAAGGGACCCCCATGGTCATCTAGTCCAACCCCCTGATTTGCAGCTGACCGATGGTGACCCATCATGTGGTTTTCAAGGCAAGAGATATTTAGAGGCCATTTGCCATGACCTGCCTCTGTGTAGCATCCCTGGCCTCCCATCCAAATTCTAGCCAAGAATGATCCTGCTTAGCTTCCAAGCTATGATGATATTGGGCTCGCCTAGGCCACATGCAGGGCAGGGCGGTGGCAAGCATACCTGGCTTTTATTCAGGGTTTCCCCACCACCACCACCAATTATTATTAGTATTTGATGTTTTAACTCGATGGTTTTGTTACGATTTGTATGTTAACTTTCTGCAAGTGTCGTAGCTCAGCTGATCTTGTAGGCTCCAAGTCCAAGTCCAGGTCACGCAGGCAGGAGCAGGTCAAAAAGAATATTCACAGCATAGTCCCAACAGTTCAAGGTCAGTTGTTACTGTCAGAGAGAGTCCAAAAGCAGAGTCAAGCCAGTCCAAGAGTCACAGGAGCAGAGCAGAGTCAGGAGTTGTGGTCGCAGGATTCACCGTGAGGTGACGTGTTGCTTCCACAAGTTGGCAGCAGCGCACACCCAGCTTTATGTAGCTTTCCCCCTAATTAGTCATCGGCAGCTGGCAAGTTAGCAGGACTCCTGTAATGACTCATCTTGTAGCTGTGGATGGGCCATTAATCTTTTACTCTGGCTGAGTTCAGACTGGCAGTTTGAAGCGGGAGCCAGTCATGGCAAAAGAGCCCTGGAACAAACTGGTCCGGGTTTCCCCAGGCACACTGCACTGACTGATGCGGGAGCATACCGGGAGGAGGCACGAGGGAGTGTTCAGACGGCTGGCCTGGAGGCGCGGCTGTAAACGGCTTTTCCCTGGTAATTCCTAGTGCGCATAAGCACATCTGGCTGAATTACCAGGGAGAATCCCATTGCGCCGGCACTGCATTGGGCAGTAGAGCAGAGCACAGCCAATCATATCACTGCTGCCTTATGCGCAACGCGGGTTGCTCCTGGCTTTTTGGGTTGGCATTCACACTTCCCGGAAAGCGGAATGAAGCGGGATAAACAGGCTCTCAGGGATTCGCTACCACTTTCACCAGGTATCTTTTAAATGCGGGAGCGAAGCAGAACAGTACGGGTTGACTACAGGTGGGGAACGCCAGGCAGATGTGCCTGTGTGAATGCCCCCTTTAATCCACTTGTGAAACATGGCTGAAACGTGACTATAGCGGGGCAAACTGCCTCTATCTGTGTTCTTACAATTGCCTTTCGATCTTAGCCCTTCTTCTTTCTATGAGCCGGGGCGGGGGAATCTGGGGGAGTTGTGGGTGCCCCCGGAGGTCTTTGCTCCCTGACTTCAGCCAACTCAGTATTATCTGAATGGAATTCCTGAGTGTCCTCTACTCTGAAGTCATCTTTCGCCACGCTGGCCTCGGGCTCCACTTCTGAGGAGTCCTTACTGTCACTGGGCCCCAGTTGCCAATCAGACTGGTCAGGCTGCGAGTCAGAGTGAGATTAATAAAAGTACCAGAATTTTTGGCCGCAGAACACACAAAATATAAGGTAGCACCAGCGATGTATCTTCCTCAGTTGGAGATTTCAGGGCAACGGAGGGCATTTTCTCTAGCCAGATGGTGAGCACTCCCCTCTGCAAGTGTTAGAAGGACGATTTAGAAAGACTCCTGTGCATGAGAGGGTTTGTCCTTGCGGGGATGGAGAGGTAGAAACAATCAAACGTGTGTTATCATATTGCCGTTTCTGTCACGAAATCCATATAAAGATGATTTCCCCCCTTCTTAAGAAATAATCCGGGTCGCTCAGATACAGAGTTTTGCAAAATGCTCCTCAGGGCTGTCAACCCAATAGTCACAGCTCCAAGTGCGAGATTCTTATCAGCCGCATATAAAATACGCCAAGAGAGATTACAGAAGTGTATCTGAATTTTAACTGTTTTAGTGTTTTAAATATTGCTGTGTTTGTATTGTGTATAAGATTTCTCAGATGTCACGTGAAAGGTATTATAAGTTTTATGCTGGTCAACGACTGTATCAATAAAGATTGGATTGGATTGGGCAAGCTAATCTGAGTCTCAGTTTTGGCAGAAAGTGGTTAGAAGATGTTTCAGATAAACAAAGTTGTCTCTTGAGTCTGGATGTCTGGTGAGAACATGGGGCAGAAGGGAAGGAGTTAGGGGCAGGAACAGGTCTGTCCCGGCATGAAAAGTAGAACTGGGAAGGCTGGTTGCAGAGAACTGAGGTGATGAGATTGTGGCTCAAGGAAAGATGACATGGAATCCCATACGGAAAGTCCCGGGTTCGATTCCCACCCCCCTCCAGTAAGCACCTGTGGGAAGAACCTCTCTCTGCCCTGGTAAGATATTTGCAAGATATTTTCTGTGTCAGTAAATCAGCAGCATGCATTAGGTGTAAATCACAGGCAGAATTGCTGAACATTGTATCAACTCTGCGTAAACGGCATATAATGGATACTGTGCAAATGGCGTATCATAGCCATACAACTCACGTACGCAATGCAGAATTGACAGTGAGAAGTGGAGTCCAAAAATTATTGGCAAAAATATATATAGTACACTAAATCAGGAGCATCCACATACTTCAGGTGACTCATCAGAGGAATTCTGAGGGACGCAAAAGGAATCTCAATTCTATGTGGGCGGGAGGAAAGCACGGTTGTTTTTACAGGCGACGATTTGACGGTGTCAGTCTGCCGTGGGTAGCCAGACATGTCCAGGCACCGGCTGGCTCGGTTCATGTCCGGACCACATGTTGCAGGAGCGGAGAGTTCCCCGGGCAGTCCGTGTAAATGTGCCCAGCGGGGTCAAAGCTCCACCCTCTCACCCCTACCCCAATTGTCTTGCAATGCCGTTGGTTCTCTGAAGAAAGAATGGTTAAGTTATGTTCTGTATTGGGACTGGAACATTCCAGGACCATTTCCACCAGAGACTGGCTGAGCTTGGAGCTCCAGAACAATAGCCCACCAGGACTCTGGAGGTGGCCAGTGAGGAATCGATGGTTCCGACAATGGCCTATCATTGGTAGCTGTTTGGGGAAGTGGGTGGAGTTTGCATGCTGTTCAAACAGGGCCGTTGCCCTGGATTTTCAGTTTTTGTTCTTGCTGAGTCACCAATAAAGGAGAGCTGATCACTAGGCCTGGGTTCGGAACATCCATGGAACTCAGTATTTAACAAGATCACAGAAAGATTTCATGGGGAAAGTATTCTTACCAGTTGGATTGACAGGTGGTCTTAAGGGCAGCCAGATCTGCAACAGTCTGTGCGTAAACGGCCCCTCATAGCCTCATGGGAGCAGGAGATTGTTTCCTCCTGTGTCACTGAAAAAAGGTTGTTACTGCTGTTTCTTTAACGTCAAAAATAATAAAAGGTTTGCCTCGCGCAGACAGCCCACCCTGACAATTGGATAAAACAACGCTCACCCCAGCTGCCCTGTTGAGAGATAAATTCTCTCCCCGTCACTAACTCGACAGACCAAAGAATCACGCGGTCACCGAAACAGAGAAATAAAATTTAGGAACCAACGCCGACTGGCTCGGCATTCAAGTCGTGTGGTGAACTATAACTGTGGGGTAAACAAACTGCAGTTAGCAGGAAAAGAATCATAGAATCATAGAATGTTAGAGTTGGAAGGGACCTTGCAGGTCATCTAGTCCAACCCCCTGCACTCTGCAGGAGCGAAGCCGAAAGACAGCCTTACAACATCCCCAAAAGATGGTTGTCCAGCCTCCGCTTGGAAACGTCTCATTGGGGTGAAACACCACAGAATCCACAGAGCCAGAACATGGACTCTAATCTGGGAGAACTGAGTTTGATTTCCCCACTCCTCCACGTGCAGCTGCTGGTGTGACCTTGGGTCAGTCAGAAGTCCTCTCTGAGCTGTTCTCTCAGGAGCAGTCCTTGAAAGAGCTCTCTCAGCCCCACCTCCCTCACAGGGTGTCTGTTGTGAGGAAGGGAAGGGAAAGGAGATTGTAAGCTGCTCTGAGACTCCTTCAGGTAGTGAAGGGCGGGATATAAATCCAATCTCTTCTCTTCTTCTTCTCTTTCTGTAAATCAGCCCATTCCCCTCAGCGAACTGATCTCTGTAGCCTGGAGGTCTGTTGTCATTCCGGGAGAACTCCAGACTCCACCTGGAGGTTGGCAAGCTAGAAAGATTAGCTAAAAACATACCATTATGGGGCATCTGCTACACCAGAGACTGAAACGCAAGGTCATCCCCTTGGAAGCCCTGGGTTCAAATCGCCCCGTGAATCTTACCTAACAGATTTTTTATTTTTTTTTGCTAAACTGCCATCCCTGAGGGTTTCATATACAAGTAAATTGTGTACATTAAATTGAAATTTCACCTGTCATGTGTTTTTATAACTGTCGTTTCATTCATTTTCCCCATTTATTTTATTTCTATTTAGAATGGGTTTATCTATATTGTCAGGCCCACCTCAATTGCCACAAGGGAGAAAGGCGGTTAATACATGTCTTAAATAACTAAATAAATAAAATATCCAGTTTCTTTAATATTGGTCTATGGTGCTAGGTTAATGTCAGGTAACCCTGCCATTGCTGTGAGTAGGGGGGTGGGGAAGACATCTTTCACTGTTCTGGAATGCGGGAGGAACTCTGAGTCTCCAGTCTCACTGATTTAGAGTGTCTGCTCTGTTTCTTATCAATGCACCTGACCTTGGGTCTCATGCTACCCTGGCATGGGGAATGTACTGGTTTGAGGCATTCTCTTTCATGGCTTAGCACGCATGCAAAGTGTATTCATTGGCTTATAGGTGGGGGGGGTAGTTTGAATGGGCTATATCTGCTATTGCTTTGTACTGTCTGGCATCACTGACAAAAAACTGGTTCATGCAGCTCTATGACTGGTCTTTAATAAACACTATCTTCTTATGAAGCCTGGTGTTTGACTGACTGTCTGGAGAACTTGACAGTTAAGTTGTAAAAAGTCGAAATAAGTAGGTGCCCTAAAATAATTGTCTAAATGACCCCAAGTAGCAGTAGAAAAGAGCACCTTAAAACCTAACAAAGTATGTGGCAGGGGAGGAACTTTTGTGAACCACGGCGCACTAATTCAGACACCTGAAGTTATTTGAAGATGTGAGCAGTGACCTATGGAAGCTCATGACGTTGTTGTTGTTCAGTCGCACAGTCGAGTCCGACTCTTCACGACCCCGTGGATCACATCACGGCCAGGCCCTCCTGTCTTCCATCGGCCTCTGCGGTTTGCTTAATTTCATGTTCGTTGCATCAGTGACACTGTCTAACCATCTCATCCTTTGCTGTCCCCTTCTTCTTTGACCTTCAGTCTTTCCCAGCATCTTCAGGGTCTTCTCCAGTGAGGGCTCCCTTCTCATTGGGTGGCCAGAGTATTTGAGTTTCAACTTCAGTCTCTGGCCTTCCAGGGAACAGTCAGGGTTGATTTCTTTTAGGATTGACTGATTCAATCTCCTTGCAGTCCAAGGGGCTCTCAAGAGACTTCTCCAGCACCATAATTCAAAAACATCTATTCTTTGGCGCTTGGCCTTCCTTATAGTCCAACTCTCACAGCCATACATCGCTCCTGGGAATACCATTGCTTTGATGATACGGACTTTTGTTGGCAGGGTGATGTCTCTACTTTTTATTATGCTGTCTAAAGCTCATACCCTGCCACAAATGTTGTCAGTCTTTACGGTGTTACTGGATTTTTGCTGTTTTCTACTGCTACACACAGACCGAGAGACCCATCTTGCTCCGTCTCCATGAAAGGCAGCACATTTAGCCGTACAGAACGGAAGTCCGTCAACCTTGTGAAGTATCACTCCACTCTCCAAGATATAAGGACAGGGGGACTCTCGTTCCAGCTGTAGCTGAAGAAGTGAGCAGTGACACCCGAAAGCTCCTACCCTGACACAAATTTTGTTAGCCTGTAAGGTGATCTTGGACTCTGAAGAAGTGAGCAGCCTACCAAAACCCTACCAAAAATGTTGTCAGTCTTTATGGTGTCACTGGAGTCTTGCGCTTGCATTTCTGTAGGGTCGCCAACTTCCAAGTGGAAATCTCCTGGAATTACAACTAATCTCCAGATCTCGGTTACCCTGGAGAAAATGGCTGCTTTGGAGGGCGGATTCTATGCCGTCGTACCTTGCTGAGCCCCCTACCCAGGTCCAATCCCCAAATGTCCAGGAATTTCCAAACCCACAGCTGGGAACCCTACATTTCTGCCTCCGATAGCGTCAAGCGCATGTCCTGTGTTAAGTAGGCAACTCGACAAGAGGCAGTGATTTCAGCAAAGTGATTCAGCTTTATTTGTAACAGCGAACTCAGACGATCAGACAACAGCACAACAAGTGGAGCAGAGCTCCCTTTTTAAATAATCCGGGCTGTCTAAGCCACGCCCATATAAAAGTTAACAGCCAATAGAATAACAGAGTTAAAGACCAAGGACGTCTGTTCCCTCCACAAACATATTTACAACGGTGATTGGTTCCTTTAAACAGAGAACGACCAATAGAAATGGCACAGCTTTCGATCCATTGTCAAGAATCAAGCTTGACCTAGAAAAGAATAGGCTCAGTGACAGTTAGAACATAACATCCTGTATTCTATGTGTTTATATTTTGGCTATCCATTGTGGTTCTCTTCTTGTTCCCTGTTTGACCACATAAAGGCCTGCAAGACGGAGCTCTTCCGCCAGGCTTTTGAGTAGGGGCTGCCACCGCTATGATACCATCATTGTATAGCCGCTCGAGGCACTTTGGCCCTGGCATGGGATTTTAGCTTTGTGAGGGCACCATTGGAGTAACGCCAACTGTGTGTACTAGTGCGTTGCATGGTGTGGACCCTATGATGATTTTTGCTATCACCGCTGTTTTATTGTTAGTTGTAATGGAGTTTAATGGCTTGCATTTATTCTTGGCTTGGCCTTTAGGTTTTAATCTGGCTGTATGGCATTTTGCCCTTGTTCGCCGCCCTGAGCCCATGTGGAAGGGCAGGATAAGGTAAAGGTAAAGGTTCCCTTGCTCGAAAGCCAGTCGAATCCGACTCTAGGGTTGCGGTGCTCATCTCCGTTTCAAAGCCGAAGACGTTTCCGTGGTCATGTGGCCGGCATGACTAAACACCAAGGTGCACAGAACGCTGTTACCTTCCCACCGAAGTGGTACCTATTTATCTACTTGCAATTTCTTGCTTTCGAACTGCTAGGATATAAATCCAATAAATAAATAAATTCATTTGGATTTTGTAGGCCAGTCATGATATGTTTATATGAAAAGTGATGTGTGTTTTTTTTGTGTGTACACAGAACGTCATTTACATGTGTGATGCGTGTATCTATATATCTAATTCTCAACAGTCCCCTCTGCGTATGGTTACTTATTTCTTGCCAAAAGAGGGCTCACTCTCCCCCAACAGGTTTTTCTACAGACTCAGGGGACTCTGTGGGTCTGCAGAAAAATCCAAAAAGGAAAAAAATAATCTTGGGGAAGGTTGAAATCCCCCGCCCTCATACCTTTTGAAATAGCTGCTGCAGGGATCTACTCCAGGCCCCGCCGCATCGATAGTGAGAGATTAGAATGTTCTAGGGACGGAGGATTCTAGCTGGTTCTGTCAGTAAAAGGCAGGGGAAGGGAACTTTCAAAGCCTATTTTGCCTCTCAGGGAGGGATCCATAGGGCCAGGCCTGACAAGAGTTGCCAGTGCCAGGCTGGGGAATTCCTTGAGATTTTGAAAAAGAAGAAGAAATTGGGTTTTAGGCTGATCCTGCACTGAACCCGGGGGGGGGTTGGACTAGGTGACCTCTATGGCCCCTCCCAACTCTATGGCTTACAAAAAAGGATGTGGGTCCAATGCACTTTGCATTTCAGTCCTTTTCCCACAACTTTGTACAGAAGGACGCTCCGGATGTCTCCGCTGGCCGCAAATAGCTGATTAGCAGATGTGCAGGTCTTTGCAGTAGGAATCCGACTGTCAGCCAGCTACGGTGACGGGCTTCCAAATGGCCGGGGTATCTCGCGCATCTTGGGTGCATGTGCCACATTAGGAAGAATCATTTCCAGGTGAAATTTACAAACCCCAGACAATTCTAATTTGTTAGAAATTAGGCATAAGTGGCTGCCTCTCACTTGTACATTATCTAAATTACTCGCAAATTGCTCTGTTGGCTTTCATTATCGAGGACATGCGGATGTAAATGCCTCGCTGCTCCGTTCCTGGGTGCATTTTTTTTGCGCTGCGGCACGAAGGGACCGCCATACGAGCACGAGTTTTATTTTGAAAATCACTACCGATTGGCTCCGTTTGCCTCCGTCGTATTTGTTGACTTTTCCCGGTCAGGGTTGGTTTGCTGGGGTCTGAGGATTTGAAGTTGCGTGTCTGCACTTTTCCACAGTCCTTGCAACGGAGCTGGTAAGAATGAGTCCATGGGGAGGGGAGGAAACCTTGTCAGCTGGAGGCCTGTTGAGAGTTCTTCCAAGTATTTGCATTGTAAAGTTGGGTGAGCTCTGGCAGGAGAATCATTGGAAAGAGAGGAGAGCGCAGAAGAAGAAGAAAAGAAGAAGAGATTGCATCTATACCCCATCCCTTCACTACTCGAAGGAGTCTCAGAGCGGCTTACAATCTCCTCCCCACAACAGACACCCTTGTGAGGTAGGCGGGGCTGAGAGAGCTCTTTCGAGGACTTCTCTTGAGAGAACAGCTCTGAGGGAATTTAAGAACATAAGAGAAGCCAGTGTTGAATCAGGCCAATGGCCCATCTAGTCCAACACTCTGTCACACAGTGGCCAAAAATACCAGGTGCCATCAGGAGGTCCAGCAGTGGGGCCAGGACACTAGAAGCCCTCCCACTGTTGACCCCTCCAGCACCAAGAATAGAGTGCAGCACCTGCCCCAGACTGAGAGTTCCCATCTATATCCTGTGGCTAATAGCCACTGATGGACTTCTGCTCCAGATGTTTATCCAATTCCCTCTTGAGGCTGTTCATGCTTGTAGTTGCCACCACCTCCTGTGGCAGTGAATTCCATATGTTAATCACTCTTTGGGTGAAGAAGGACTTCCTTTTATCTGTTCTAACCCGACTGCTCAGCAATTTCATGGAGTGCCCACGAGTTCTTGTATTGTGAGAATGGGAGAAAAGTACTTCTTTCTCAACCTGCTCTATCCCAGGCTGAGCAGTCGGGTTAGAACAGATAAAAGGAAATACTTCGTCACCCAAAGAGTGATTAACATATGGAATTCACTGCAGCAGGAGGTGGTGGCAGCTACAAGCATGGGCAGTTGCAAGAGGGAATTAGATAAACATCTGGAGCAGAAGTCCATCAGTGGCTATGAGCCACAGGGTATAGATGGGAACTCTCAGTCTGGGGCAGGTGATGCACTCTATTCTTGGTGCTGGAGGGCAGCAGTGGGAGGCTCTAGTGTCCTGGCCCCACTGCTGGACCTCCTGATGGCACCTGGTATATTTTGGCCGCTGTGTGACAGAGTGTTGGACTAGATGGGCCATTGGCCTGATTCAACACTGGCTTCTCTTATGTTCTTATGAACACTGGTGGACAGTCCAGCTGTTCTTGTCGCAGGGTGCCCTTTCCTCGAGAAGAGCTGCAAACCAGCCCCTTTTTCTTGGGCTTTTCATTATAAATTTTAAGCAAAACCCTGGCGGTGACCTTTTCAAAGAACATCATTGGAGACGGAGGGAAGGAAGGACGCTTTCTCCCTTCCTGCGCTCTACCTTGAAGCAGGTGACATTTTCAGAAGTCCTTAAGTAGAGATATGAAAACGGGTGTTCGTGTGTGCGCACATGTGCAGAAGGACCTGCGTACGTGGTGGGTTGACCTAGAAAAGCCAAGTTAAATACTCCGTTCTGGGCGGCTGCTTGCTGTTGGAAGGCCGCACAGCCCTCCAAGAGCGTAACGGTGGAGAAGAACGGGGACAAGAGATCGAAGGCAACGGTATCGCGGGGACTGTCTGTTTACGAACTGACTGGTTTAAATCAATCAATCGATGATACGGAGTTTGTTTTGCGTGGATATGGGATTCCCCCTTCCCTCCCTCCCAATTGATTTGTTTCTTCACCGAATGCAGGGAGACACTCTGGGGGCCTTTGTTTCCTCGGAGGCCTTTCCCAGAAGCTGCACGATCTGTGACCGTCGGTCCCAAATGGAAATGAAAACGAACAAAAAGTTCCACTAATGTTTGCTGTGTATTAATGCACCGGATTGGCATCTGCCAGAAGAATGCATGAAGCGGCCTTATACCGGATTGGACCGTGGATCCATAAGGGTCAGTGCTGTCCGCTCACATTGGCAGTGGTTCTCCGGGGGTCTTAGGCAGGGGTCTTTCACATCCGCTACTGCCTGGCAGTGTTCCCTCTAAGCTGAGTGAGTGTGAGTTAGCTCAGTTTTTAGCCTCCGGCTCACACCTTTTTGTCTTCGCTCAGGAAGGGATGGCTCCAGAGCAAACTAATTTATGCAGTACCCAAATTGCTCACTCACAACTTGAATGCCAGTAGCTCACAAAGTAGAGATTTTGCTCACAGGACTCCACAGCTTAGAGGGAACATTGCTACCTGGTCCTTTTAAATGGTGATGCCGAGGACTGAACCTGGAACTTTCCACCTGCCAACCAGAGGCTCTGACACTGGGTCACGGCCCACCTCTCTCCCAAAGATCACGAAACCCACATGAACATGTGAGAGCCAGTTTGGTGTAGTGATTAAGTGTGCGGACTCTAGTCTCAGAGCGGCTTACAAACCCCTTTCCCTTCCCCTCCCCACAACAGACACCCTGTGAGGTAGGCGGGGCTGAGAGAGCTCTTTTGATAACTGCTCATGAGAGAACAGCTCTGAGAGAACTTGTGATAACCCAAGGTCACACCAGCAGCTGCAGCGTGGAGGAGCAGGGAATCAAACCCAGTTCTTCCAGATTAGAGTCTGCGCAATTAACCACTACAGCAAACTGGCTCTAAGGGTGTAAGAGACAGAAGATGACAGAACCTGAGTTAAAAAGGGGAGTTTAAGCTGAGCAAAATAAAACAAAGATTGGACAAAGTACATTTGGAAGAGAAAGGAGGATTTTGAGAGTGAGGAGTGTTTGGTGTAGTGGTTAAGTGCACAGACTCTGATCTGGGAGAACCGGATTTGATTCCCCACTCCTCCACTTGCAGCTGCTGGATGACCTTGGGCAAGTCATAGTTCTCTCAGAGCTGTCCTCTCAAGGGCAGTTCTCGAGAGAACTCTCTCAGCCCCACCCGTCTCCCAGGGTGTCTGTTGTGGGGAGGGGAAGGGAAAGGAGATTGTGAGCCGCTCTGAGACTCGGAGTGAGGGGTGGGGTATAAATCCAATCTCCTCCTCCTCTTCCTCCTTCTCTTCCTCCTCCACTGAATCCAAGCACTGATCTAGTGGGGTCAAAACTGGCTACTCAAACTGGCAGCAGCTCACATTGACCTCGAGTGGAGGCCTTTCGTCTTCACCCGCCCAGTTAACGAGAGATGTCCGAGAGATGCCAAGCAGACGCTTTTGCCACTGAACCGCAGCCCCTCCTCCAAAGATCACCAAGCCCACATCAAGATTTGGTTCTTTCTTGTTTGTTTAATAAGAGTATTAATGGAGTGAGCTTTTAGAGGAAGGATATACAAGCCTAATTTTGATGTATTTAGTAATTTCACTTAAATAATTTTGGATGTTGGGAGGATTGCAGGTAATGGTTGGTTAATGGGCAGAATATAATAGCCAGGCGGGCAGAAATTATTGTTTTTTTCAGATGATGAGGGTGCCTGACGTTTGCATAAAAGAAATCTAAGTGTGTTTCAGAAGTAGACTCCAAACAGTCAGTGTGAGCCAGAGCTTCTATAAGCGATGGATCTAACTGCCACCTTCAAGGTTAACAACTGAAAGTTCTTCTTAATGCCATATTTGTAAGCATTGTATACAATCACCACACCTTGGATTTTCTTTTCTGTCTCCCCTTCTTGTAGTGTGTTTTAGCAGCTTTCCGCTTTTCTGTAGTTTTTTAGAAAATGCAATAAAAAATTCCCTTCGGGGGGCCAAAAAAAGAGAGAAAGAGAGAGAGAGAGAGAACTGGATTTGGGACGTGAGGGGGAAATGGTGTCACGCTGCCAAGATTTTTATATTTATTTCATTTTCAGTACATGTACCCCCCCCCATTGTGCTTCCTGAAGAGACCCAAAGCAGCTTGCAATGGGGAGGGGGAGGAACTATCAGATAGATAGATAGAGAGGTAGGTAGGTAGGTAGGTAGGTAGGTGGATGGGTGGGTGGATGGATGGATGGATGGATGGATGGATGGATGCTGAGCAGTCGGGTTAGAACAGATAAAAGGAAGTACTTCTTCATCCAAAGAGTGATTAACACGTGGAATTCACTGCCACAGGAGGTTGTGGCAGCTGCAAGCATGGACAGTTTCAAGAGGGAATGAGATAAACATATGGAGCAGAAGTCCATCAGTGGCTATTAGCTACAAGGTATAGATAGGAACTCTCAGTCTGGGGCAGGTGATGCACTCTATTCTAGGTTCTTGGGGGGGGGGCAGCAGTGGGAGGGCTTCTAGCTTCCTGGCCCCACTGCTGGACCTCCTGATGGCACCTGGTATTTTTGGCCACTGTGTGACAGAGTGTTGGACTAGATGGGCCATTGGCCTGATTCAACACTGGCTTCTCTTATGGATGGATGGATGGATGGATGGATGGATGGATGATAGATAGATGATAGATAGATGATAGATAGATGATAGATAGATGATAGATAGATAGATAGATAGATAGATAGATAGATAGATAGATAGATAGATAGATAGATAGATAGAATAGATAAAAGGAAGTCCTTCTTCACCCAAAGAGTGACGAACAATGGAATTCACTTCCACAGGAGGTGGTGGCAGCTACAAGCAAGGACAGTTTCAAGAGGGAATTAGATAAACATATGGAGCAGAAGTCCATCAGTGGCTATTAGCTACAAGGTATAGATAGGAACTCTCAGTCTGGGGCAGGTGATGCACTCTATTCTAGGTTCTTGGGGGGGGCAGCAGTGGGAGGTCTTCTAGTGTCCTGGCCCCACTGCTGGACCTCCTGATGGCACCTGGTATATTTTGGCGACTGTATGACAGAGTGTTGGACTAGATGGGCCATTGGCCTGATTCAACATTGGCTTCTCTTATGTTCTCTTATGTTCTTTGGATGGATGGATGGATGGATGGATGGATGGATGGATGGATGGATGGATGGATGGATGGATGGATGGATGGATAGATAGATAGATAGATAGATAGATAGATAGATAGATAGATAGATAGATAGATAGATAGATAGATAGATAGATAGATAGATAGATAGAATAGATAAAAGGAAGTCCTTCTTCACCCAAAGAGTGATGAACACATGGAATTCACTTCCACAGGAGGTGGTGGCGGCTGCAAGCATGGACAGTTTCAAGAGGGAATTTTGGCCGCTGTGTGACAGAGTGTTGGACTAGATGGGCTATTGGCCTGATTCAACATTGGCTTCTCTTATGTTCTTATGTAGAAGAAGCCATTGCCTTCCTCTGCAGAGCCTTCCTTGGTGATCTCCCTTCCAAGATGCACTCTATTCTTGATGCTGGAGGGGGCAGCAGTGGGAGGGCTTCCAGTGTCCTGGCCCCACTGCTGGACCTCCTGATGGCACCTGGTATTTTTGGCCCCTGTGTGACAACAGAGTGTTGGACTGGATGGGCCATTGGCCTGATTCAACATTGGCTTCTCTTACATCCTTATAGGAACTCTCAGTCTGGGGCAGATGATGCACTCTATTCTTGGTGCTTGGGGGGCAGCAGTGGGAGGGCTTCTAGTGTCCTGGCCCCACTGCTGGACCTCCTGATGGCACCTGGTATTTTTGGCCCCTGTGTGACAACAGAGTGTTGGACTGGATGGGCCATTGGCCTGATTCAACATTGGCTTCTCTTATGTTCTTATGATTGTGGGGGGAGAATTCGATTCCAGCTCTTGCAACGCAGATTCGTCATAAAATCACAGAGTTGGAAGGGTCCCTATAGGCCACCCACCCGCTGCTCAGCAGAGGATCAGCCTAAAGCACGCCTGACAGGTGTTCATCCAGCTGCTGCTTTGAGACTCCCGGTGTGGGGAGCTCACCGCCTCCCTGGGCAGCCCGTTCCCCGGCTGAGTACTCTTACTGTATTTTTTTTCTTTCCCTCCGATCCATCCACTACCTTCCCACCCATAATTTAAACCGATTATTTCAAGGCCCGTCCTCTGCTGCCAACGGGAACAGCTCCGTGCCCTCCCTCTGAGTGACAGCCTTTCAGATAGTTAAAGAGAGTTATAATTGCCTCCTTGCGACAATTTAAAAGCCGGCCGCTTTATTGTTATGATTCCAGCACAGGCGTTTGCGAGCTAGCATCCACTGCATCGTATGCCTGAAACCCCGTAAGATTCTGTTGTTGCTGCTGCTGTCGTCGTCGTCTGTAATAGGATTCAGAAATGCTCTGGCCAGATTGCGTCTTTTGGATTGCGTGACAGATGGCTCGTGCATACAAGAGAGACTAAAAGCCGGCCTTATCGCCATTTGTGAAAATGCCATCATGGGCAAACGTGATCCGTGCCAGGCAGCTTCCCCCCCTGCTCAGCATAGCCGCTGTTTCTTATCAGTCACCCAGCACAGCGGTGTGTTAGTCTGTGTCTCCAGTGCTGGAGCGTTAGTCTGTGCGGTTGTGGGATTGTGTTTCCTTTTACGAGGCCATAAAACATCGTCGAGATGGAGTGCGGGTTTGCCAGAAACTGACAGCCACTCTGGATGTGGTCTGGAAGCCCTGCGGGCCATACTTGAATGGATATTTAGGGCTTGCCGGCTTTTGCATGCACTGACAGCTCGTGCGGCGATTTATTCCCTACAGCCCCAAAGACCGTCAGGTTAGCTACAGGGAACGGGAGTCAGAACCTGGTACATATAGAAAGGACCGCTGTAGGCCCAGGAGGGAAAGTGAATGACAAGAACATTTTAAAATTTATTGTCGTACAAAATAAAGGAACCATGCTGGCTAACCTTGAATGGCCTAGACATCCTGGTGTGCAGCCTCCAGCTCTAAGGTGCAGAGCCGGTTTGGTGCCATGGTTAAGTGCGCGGACTCTAATCTGGGAGAACCAGGTTTGATTCCCCCACTCCTCCACTTGCACCTGCTGGTGTGACCTTGGGTCAGTCACGAGTTCTGGCACAGCTGTTCTTGGAAAAGAGCGGTTTCTGTCAGAGCTCTCTCAGCCCCACCTACCTCACAGGGTGTCTGTTGTGGGGAGGGGAAGGGAAAGGAGTTCGTAAGCCGCTCTGAGACTCCAAGTGAGGGGTGGGATATAAATCCAATCCCTTCTCCTCTTCTTCTTCTTCTTCTTCTTCTTCGGAGCAAACAGGGCCTGTTTTCAACTGGGTTTGGCAGTTTTCTTATAAAAGCTTCTCTAAGGCACATTAATTTAGTGAAAACCCTCACAACATCCTGATTAGGAAGTCAGTTTAGGTTTCACCACTGCTTTAAAAATAATCTATTATAAACATTAACTTGAGCTTGAGATAGATAGATGGACAGACAGTTGGATGGATGGATGATGGATGGCCTGATGTTCTGAGAAATTTTTTAAATCAGCGCGTTTTCGTATAAAGCCTGATGTGGATCACAATGTAAATTTGCTTGGTGAGACGTTTCTAAATAATTGTGCACAGAACTGCTAGTTTGGTGTTGTGGTTAAGCCAGTTTGGTGTAGTGGTGAAGTGCTCGGATTCTAATCTGGGAGAACCGGGTTCGACTCCCCCACTCCTCCACTTGCCGCTGCTGGATGACCTTGGGCAAGCCATAGTTCTGGCACAGCTGTTCTTGAAAAGAGGAGTTTCTGTCAGAGCTCTCTCAGCCCCACCTACCTCACAGGGTGTCTGTTCTGGAGAGGAGAAGGGAAAAGGAGTTTGTAAGCTGCTCTGAGACACCTTTGGGTAGTGAGGGGCCAGGTATAAATTCAATCTCTTCTTCTTCTTCTTCTTCTTCTTCTTCTTCTTCTTCTTCTTCTTCTTCTTCTTCTTCTTCTTCTTCTTCTTCTTCTTCTTCTTCTTCTTCTATAACCCAATCCTTTTCTTGCAAATATCCTACCCAAGACCAACCTATGGAGGGTATTTTTGATTGCAGCTCTAGCTGTATCCGTGTCCCTCAGAATCAGCAGTGAGACGCCGATGGCCGGTTGGGGCCAAAGTGTCAGTGAAAGGAGGAGGTGATCTCTTTCCCCCTCTGCTGCTTTCTGATTGAACACCCCCCCCCCCGACTGCTGCAGGCACCCTGGATGAATAAAGAAAACAGGTGCCCCAGCATTCCCTCTAAGCTGAGTTAGTGTGAGCTAGCTCACAGTTTTTTAGCCCCTGGCTCACACATTTTTTTTGTCTTAGCTCAGGGCGGACGGCTCCAGAGCAAACTAATTGATGCAGCAGCCAAATCGCTCACTCACAGCTTTAATGCCAGTAGCCCACAAAGTAGGATTTTTCCTCACAGGACTCCGTAGCTTAGAGGGAGCATATTATCGCCCCCAGTGGGGGTTTTTCTGATCAGGAATCAAGACTTAAAAGGAGACGAGGAGCCCTGCCGGGATCAGATCAGTGAGCTGTCTAGTCCAGCATCTTGTCCCACACAGTGGCCAGCCAGTTCCTTTGCGAGAACAGCCAACAAACAGGGGTGTGGAAGCCAAGGCCTTCCTGCGATGTTTCCTTGTACCACGGCGTGTCAGAGGTTTGCTGCCTCTGACTATGGGGGCTCCCTTTAGTTGACATGACAGAAGAAGAAGAAGAAGAAGAAGAGAAGAAGAAGAAGAAGAAGAAGAAGAAGAAGAGGAGGAAGAGGAGGAAGAGGAAGAAGAGGAGGAAGAAGAAGAGGAGGAAGAAGAAGAGGAAGAAGAAGAGGAAGAGGAGGAGGAGGAGGAGGAGGAGGAGATTGGATTTACACCCCGCCCTTCACTACGCAAAGTAGTCTCAGGGCGGCTTACAGTCTCTTTCCACTTCCCCTCCCCAGAACAGACACCCCCTGTGAGGGAGGCGAGGCTGAGAGATCACTGACAGAAACTGCTCTTTTTTAAGGATATCTCTTGTCAGAACTATGGCTTGCCTAAGGTCATCCAGCCCGATGCAAGTGGAGGAGTGGGGAATCGAACCCGGTTCTTCCAGATTAGAGTCCACGCACTTAAACACTACACCAAACTGGCCCACCCAACTCACACTGATGGACCCCTCCTCCACAAATCTGTCTAACCCCCCCTTTAAATCCACCCATTCTTGTGTCCATCACTGTGTCCACTGGCAATTTAATTGCTCACTGGGTAAAGGAGTCCTTCCTTCCATCAGTCCTGAAGCTACTGCCCATCCACTGGGTCCCCCCCCCGAATTCTAGTCTAATGGGAGAAGGCGAAAATGGCTCAGTCTTCCTCCCCCTCCCCAGCCCTGCCCCACATCCAAACATCTCTCCACAGCTCCTTCTTGAGGCCAAAATGTATTTATTTAGCAAATGGCACATCTGGAGCTATTAGTCACAAGGTATAGGTAGGAACTCTCGGTCCAGGGCAGGTGGTGCTCTGTATTCTTCGTGCTTGGGGAGGGGGCAACAGTGGGAGGGCTTCTAGTGTCCTGGCCCCACTGTTGGACCTCCTGACGGCACCTGGTGTTTTTGGCCACTGTGTGACACAGAGTGTTGGATTGGGTGGGCCACTGGCCTGATCCAACATCGGCTTCTCTCTTATGTTCTTATGTCTGGCCTGATCCAATATTGGCTTCTCTTGTGTTCTTATGTCTGGGGCAAGTGATGCTCTGTATTTTTGGTGCTTGGGGGGCAACAGTGGGAGGGCTTCTAGTGTCCTGGCCCCACTGCTGGATCTCCTGAAGGCACCTGGTATTTTTGGCCACTGTGTGACACAGAGTGTTGGACTGGATGGGCCACTGGCCTGACCCAACATTGGCTGCTCTCATGTTCTTATGTCTGGCCTGATCCAATATTGGCTTCTCTTGTGTTCTTATGTCTGGGACAAGTGATGCTCTGTATTCTTGGTGCTTGTAGGGGGCAACAGTGGGAGAGGGGCTTCTAGTGTCCTGGCCCCACTGCTGGACCTCCTGATGGCACCTGGTGTTTTGGCCACTGTGTGACCCAGAGTGTTGGACTGGATGGGCCATTTGCCTGATCCAACATTGGCTTCTCTCTTATGTTCTTATGTCTGGGGCAAGTGATGCTCTGTATTCTTGGTGCTTGGGCGGGCAACAGTGGGAGGGCTTCTGGAGTTCTGGCCCCACTGGTGGACCTCCTGATGGCACCTGGTATTTTGGCCACTGTGTGACACAGAGTGTTGGACTGGATGGGCCAGTGTCCTGATCCAACATTGGCTTTTCTCTTATGTTCTTATGTTAAGAGCAGAGGTCCTTCAGTGGCTGTTAGCCACAAGGTATAGATAGGGACTCTCAGTCCAGGGCAAGTGATGCTCTGTATTCTTGGTGCTGGGGGGGGGGCAACAGTGGGAGGGCTTCTAGTGCCCTGGCCCCACTGCTGGACCTCCTGATGGCCCCTGGTGTTTTTGGCCACTGTGTGACACAGAGTGTTGAACTGGATGGGCCATTGGCCTAACTCAACATTGGCTTCTCTGATGTTCTCATGTCTGGGGCAAGTGATGCTCTGTCTTCTTGGTGCTTGGGGGGAGCAACAGTGGGAGGGCTTCTAGTGCCCTGGCCGCACTGCTGGACCTCCTGATGGCCCCTGGGGTTTTTGGCCACTGTGTGACACAGAGTGTTGGACTGGATGGGCCGTTGGCCTGATCCAACATTGGCTTCTCTCTTATGTTCTTATGTTACGTTCTTATGTCTTATTGTGGGTTCAGATCGGGGAGAGCCCCACAGCATAGTGCCAGGCCCCATGTTGACCACTCTAGGGTCAATCTGAAGCATCTCCGGTTCCAAAGCAGCTGATCTGGGAAGAGGAGAACCTGCCGCACATCCCTGTTCCTCTCCTGTGCGTTTGGACGCCCCTTTTGGTGTTTGGAAGCACCTGCGTACGCCTTCTCCATTCCTCTCCCGTGCCTTCCTTTTTTGCTCCCGTCCCCCATTTTCACAGATGCCGGCTCCACTCCCGACCCCTTTGGTTCCACCGCAGTGTGGAATCTTATCCCCCCCCCCCGAAATCCTGCAAAGGTTTTCCCTTCACTTGGCAGAGAACGCAAAGGGGGGGGCGATTTCACCGGCCTTGAGTGATGCATTGCTGTCTTTGCGCAGTACGTCTCGGCTATGCAAACCACCTCGTCCCCAATATGAAGGATGGAGCAATTATGCATAAAACATTGGCCCCGGAGTCGGGCATTTTGAAGAGCCATAAATTATGTAGGCTTCATGGAACTTTAAAGAAGTCTGTCACTCCGGCAACTCGGGGCTCCCTCGAGAGCCGGGCCGGTGAGCCCCCTCCTCCCCCCACCCTCCCCGGTGTGATTTGTGACTATTTCAGCAAATAAAAGTTTCAAATTCACTCCGAGCAGGTTTGATATATCTTCCTCTTTGCAAATATTCCGGAGATTGGCAGCTTAGTCTGTGGGGTGTGGAAGAGCCACAGAGTGTGGGTAGGAGAGTTCTGGATTCGTGGAAGGCTTTGGGGGGATTTCTCAGTGCTGGCCGCCTCCTGCAGACCAGGTTATGGAATTCCTGTGACTCGGAGCATCACGAAGCAGCATTCCTGCTGTCAGGTTCTCCCCCCGCCCCTCCCGCCCCGTGGTGCTGCTAGAACATGTGAGAAAATCACACGAAACCACCAGATCACACATGTAATCACAAGCTAACATTTTGCACCCACCAAGACAACGCAGGATGGTGTGGGGTGTTTCCATGTGATCTGTGCAGCCTCTCTCCTTGGGTCTTTTTTTACACAACTCTGGTGGCAAACAACCTGGACAGAGGAGGGGGGTCTTGTCCTCAGGGTGTTCCCTGGAAATCCAGGTGGGGTTGATGATAGGTGAGCATCTTGACCCAGGCACAGAGGGTGTGCACAGGGGGCAGATTTGACACATAGAAGAAGAAGAGAAGAAGAAGAAATTGGATTTATACCCCGCCCTTCACTACCCAAAGGAGTCTCAGAGCGGCTCACAAACTCCTTTCCCTTCCCCTCCCCACAACAGGACACCCTCGGAGGTAGGTGGGGCTGAGACAGCTCTGACAGAAACTGCTCTTTTTCAAGGACAGTGGTGCCAGAACCATGGCTTGCCCAAGGTCATCCAGCAGCTGCAAGTGGGGGAGTGGGGAATCAAACCTGGTTCTCCCAGATTAGAGTCCGCGCACTTAACCACTAGAAGAAGAGAAGAGAAGATTGGATTTGAACCCTGCCCTTCACTACCCAAAGGAGTCTCAGCGCGGCTTACAAACTCCTTTCTCTTCCCCTCCCCACAACAGACACCCTGTAAGGTAGGTGGGGCTGAGAGCGCTCTGACAGAAACCGCTCTTTTTCAAGGACAGCTCTGACAGAACTTTGGCTTGCCCAAGGTCATCCAGCAGCTGCAAGTGGAGGAGTGGGGAATCAAACCTGGTTCTCCCAGATTAGAGTCCGCGCACTTAACCACTAGAAGAAGAGAAGAGAAGATTGTATTTATACCCCACCCTTCACTTGGAATCTCAGAGCGGCTTACAATCTCCTTTCCCTTCCCTCCTCATAATAAGACACCCTGTGAGGTCGGTGGGGCTGAGAGAGCTCTTTCGAGGACTGCTCTTGAGAGAACAGCTCTGAGAGAACTTGTGGCTGACCCAAGGTCACACCAGCAGCTGCGAGTGGAGGAGAAGTGGGGAATCAAACCCGGTTCTCCCAGATTAGAGTCCGTGCTCCGAACGACTACACCAAACTGGCATGTAGAGGTGAGGAAAGCTTGATCTGGTGTTCCAGCCTGCAGACCGAGCTGAGCTTCTGACACCCTTGGATCATCTCCAGCAGAGGTTCTTTCCCCAGAGGGTGACCGCTCTGCCTTCTCCAAGTCCCGGGCAGGACTCTGGGAGCGAGGGTTGTGCCAGGAACGGGCCCAGCAGCTGGCGGGAGTCCCTCGGTGGGGGGAGGGACTCTGGCAGCAACAGCGTGATGTCATTTCCGGGGGGAAAACCCCTGCATGGAGGGTAGGACGCCCCTGCTGTTTGAAGGAGCATCCGCAAGATCTGATTATTCTGAGCAGGACTTGTGGTCCTCCCGAGACTGTCCCTTGTGAGCTGGATCAGAGGAGGGGTCTTGGGTGGGCTGTGGGGAAGGCTGAAGCTCTGCACCCCATCCCCCACTCTGGGCCTTCCGATGGACATCTTTCTCCTTCCCCGCCGAGACGTCGTGTGGCTGTATACTGCAGGGGGACCAGCGCGATTGTCTCTGCGTCAGCATTTCTGCACGTGGCTGCCTTGCACTGAATCAGGCCCTTAATAAAATCATGGGATCATAGAGTTGGAAGGGGGCCTCCAGGGTCATCTAGTCTGACCCCCCTGCACAAGGCAGGGAATTCACAAATGCCTCCCCCTCCACACCTGCAGCGACCGCTGTTCCACGCCCGGAAGATGACAAAAAAACCCTCCAGGATTGCTTCCCCACTCCTCCACGCAGCTGCTGGATGGGCAAGCCATAGTTCTGACCTGTCCTTGGAAAAGAGCAGTTTCTGTCAGAGCTCTCTCAGCCCCGCCTACCTCACAGGGTGTCTGTTGTAGGGAGGGGAAGGGAAAGGAGTTTGTAAGCCGCTCTGAGACACCTTTGGGTAGTGAAGGGCAGGGTATAAATCCAATCTCTTCTTCTTCTAAAAAAAAAGAAAAAAACCCTGGCGATGCCGGGGATTGAACCTGGGACCTTGTGCATGCCAATTAGATGCTCTTCCACTGAGCCATGACCCCTCTTGACACTTTGGGTGGAGAAGGAGGAATTCAGGGGGCAGGGTTGTCCACCCAACCCTATGCCCTTTACTCTGCCTCCACGGTGGGGTCATATGCAGTGATAGTTCTGCAAGAGGATGTGGAACCTCCACATTCCGAAGCAGCATACCTCTGACCACCAGTGGCTTCGGGGGATCGTTTCTTCCTGCCCTGACTGTGAGATCTCCGGAAGCTTCTGGCCGGCCAGCGTTTTGTGCAAGGCGCTGTGCTAATGGAGCTTCCCTCTTCATCCAGATAGGTCCTCACGGTGATCAGAAGGTACTGATTTTACCCAGTGGAGACACATCATAAAGGGCCTCTGAAAGTGCCGACGGAGCCGGTAGAGGCTCAAATGGCTGCTGTTAGCCTAAGGTGGCGGCAAGTGGCTTTGCTGTAATCTGGCTGGAAACAAGGGGGGGGGTGGAGCTTTTTTGCCTAGATACCCCAGCAGCAGAGCCCGTTGTGTGCCAGGAGCTGGGATCTGGGGGAGTCCTCTTGCAAAACGCCCGCCTGGGACCTGCACATTGTTAGCGAGCGGCTGTTTCCCTTTGCGCCTCTCCCGATTCTTCCTCTTTGGTGGGGAACCTCGGGATGTTCGGTAGCGTCACATTGCAGGGCGAGGGTTTTTCTTAAGAAAAAACCCCCTGATCAATATTGGCCAATGAGTCAATTTTTTTTTCCGGCTCATCTTTCATTCTGTGAGCTTTGGTTTGGATGCAGTGACAGAAAACAGATACCTGGGACGGAACGGTGTCACACGTGCTGGTAGAAAGGAGAGCGTTCCCCTCCGCCCACCTGTCTCGCTGGAGGGCGTGTCTAGAAAGGGAACGTTCTTGTCTCGTCTTTCCTCGAAAGGTCTCGGGGGGGGGGAGTGGGAACTGGCCCCCACCCTGCGGGTCAGCCTCACGACAAATAAGCAGTGCCACCCTGGATCAGGGCCGAGGCCCACCAAGCCCCGCCTTCTGCTCACTGAGTGGCCAGTCAGCAGCCTCCGGGAAGAGTTGGGTATGTTTAGCCTGGGAAGGAGAAGGCTTAGAGGGGACATGATGGCAGTCTTCAGATATCTGAAGGGCTGTCATGTAGAAGATGGAGCAGATCTATTCTCTCTTGCTCCAGATTGCAAGACTAGATCAAAAGGGTGGAAATTACAAGGGACTCGTTACCGGTTAAATATCAGGAGAGACTTCCTAACTGTCAGAGCGGTTGAGCAGTGGAACAGCCTGCCTCAGGAGGTGGTGGATGCTCCTTCCCTGGACGTTTTCAAGGCTGGACGACTGTCAGAGTCCTTAGTTAGTCAGCCAAACACCAGGCCTTGTTCATTGAAACAAGAATAGTATTTATTAAGCTGCAAGACTAGGTCACCTAAAACAGAAGCATTGTTAAGAATACCTTGGTTACATGAAGCACAGAGATATACCCTAAAGGGGGGAAGGCCCCTCCCTTCTACCAATGGAGGCTTCTCGCACGCGCGGGAATCACAGAAGCTGTAAATAACAGTTCACCCTCCATCCCACCTTTCCCAGCCTAGCTGTTGTCTTTAGAAAGCGATAGGAGACAGTCAGCCTGGCATTCAAGGCCACTCTTGGCCTGGGATCTGAGATACGACCCGGTTGCCCGGGCAGCATCGGCAGCTCCCCACATTCCATCCCACCAGTCTCAAAGCATCAATCAACACCAGACAATCCCATCTTCCCTCCCTTCATCCATACAGTCCCATCCTCCCTCCCTTCTCCATCCATTATGACAGGCAATACCTGACAACAACCATCTTTTGCGTATGTTGTAGGTATGTAGGGCTATCTTTCGGCTCTGCTCCTGCAGAGTGCAGGGGGTTGGACTAGATGACCTGCAAGGTCCCTTCCAACTCGAACATTCTACGATTCTATGATTCTAAGCCCGCAGGCAGGAAGACTGGCGGCAGTATTATCCTGCCTGTGCTCCCCCAGAGCCTGAGATGAGGGCATGCGGGTGGTCACAAAACAGAGTTGGTCCTTGGTGGCAGGCCTGTAGCTAACACGGGGCCCCCTATTGTTTCTTCCAAGGCCCCAACCTGACCCTTGGCTTCTCCTCTCCCTGAGCTCCGCAGTAGCTAGATGCCTGTCAGTGAAACAGGGAGCTGCATAGGATCGCAGGTCCGATCTCGCAAGACCATCTCCTCATCAAACTGGAGAGTGAATTTCCCTTCAGAGTTCTGCAACCAGGGAGAGAGGCTGGCCCCCTGAGCAAAAAAATTGCCCCCACCCCAGAAAAAAGTTCCTAGCAACGAGGGTGCCTGGTGGCCGCGGCAGTGGCCCTCCTATAGCTGCACCCGCCACCTAGCAGCACCCAGGAAGGGGGCAGGTGGGCACTGGGGGCAGCCGTGATTGCAGGCGGTGTGGGAGAGCTTGCCAGCGGGCAGGAGAAGGATTCACAGGCAGCCGGGGCCACATAGGTGGGGTGGAAAGAAAAAGCACTTAGTACTGGGCAAAAAGGGGGGCCCTGGGCATTCTCTGCCCATGCCCTCCCTCCAAACCTGGAACTCATGCTGGCAACTGCCATCAACTTTGGGAGCTATCTAGCAACAGGGATGCATCAGAGATCTGATATACAGGTAGAAGAAGAAGAGATTGGATTTGTACCCTGCCCTTCACTTGGAGTCTCAGAGCGGCTTACAATCTCCTTTCCCTTCCCCTCCTCACAACAGATATCCTGCGAGGGAGGCGGGGCTGAGAGAACTCTGACAGAAGCTGCACTTTACAAGGACAGCTCTGACGGAACTATGGCTTGCCCAAGGTCATCCAGCAGGTGCAAGTGGAGAAGTGGGGAATCAAACCCGGTTCTCCCAGATTAGAATACGTGCACTTAACCACTACACCAAGCCACAGAGATCAATTCCCCTGAGGACAAGAAGGAGGAGGAGATTGGATTTATAGCCCACCCTTCACTACCCAAAGGAGTCTCAGAGCGGCTTACAAACTCCTTCCCCTCCCCACAACAGACACCCTGTGAGACAGGTGGGGCTGAGAGAGGTCTGAGAGAACCGCTCTTTCAAGGACAGCTCTGAAAGAACTTGTGACTGACCCAGGGTCACACCAGCAGCCGCATGTGGAGGCGTGGGGAATCAAACCTGGTTCTCCCAGAGTAGAGTCAGCTGCTCTTAACCACTACACCAAACTGGCTCTCGGCTGTTCTTTAATTTTCCGTCTCTTGTTCAGCCTCGAGTTAGTTTGTAATGAGGAGAAATAAAAGGGTGCATTATGCTAATGTCCTCCTTCCAGCTCCGAGCGGTTTCCGATTGGTTAACGCGTACTTAAGGAAACGGTATGCAAATCGTAACAATTATGTGCACCACAGAAAATATGCAAACACTGATTTGCTCATGGTCTATTTCGCTGCCCTGAATTCCCCAGTTCTGCCTCTGCTCGACTGAGGATTGCAGAGGAAGACCCAGGCCTGAGCCAAACTGGGCATTGTGTCAACGGTAGGTTCAGGTGGGTCGCTGTGTGGGTCTGAAGCAAGAGAACAAAGTCTCGGGTCCAGTGGCACCTTTAAGACCACCCAAGTTTAATCCTGGGTCTAAGCTTCCGTGTGCATGAATTAAACTTCCTGGGCATTGTCTTGTCAGTGCTCAATGCCTGGAAGGCGAGCTAGGGTTCCCAAGTACTTACCATGTGTGGGCGGGGGAAACATGCTCCCCGGCTGGACCATTCCTCCCTGTAACGCACCATGCCATCGCCAGGAAGTGACGCCAGGTGACGCTCTGGCAATGGGGCTGGAAACTCGATGGTACCATCGAGTTTCCAGCCACATTGCCAGAGCGTCGCCTGGCGTCACTTCCTGGCGATGGCATGGTGCAGCACATCTTTTCTTCCCCCGGGGATGGTCCTGCCAGGACGTATCTGTCCCCCGCCGGCAGGAGGTAAGTATTTGGGAAGTCTAAGGCGAGCCCACCCCTAATCCTAGGAGGCACCACGGGTGGCTCACCTGAGCTCTCATCTTCTCCCTTCCCAAGAGAATAGGAAGTGGTGGATGCCATTCACACACACACAGACACACACACACAATACCCTGGTTCACAATGTCAACCTCCAAGGGAGGTCTCTTGTTAACTGCATAGTAATGTATCTGAAGAAGTGTTGCGTGCACATATAAGCTTATACTAAAGGTAAAGGTTTCCGTTGCTCAAAAGCCAGTCGAATCCGACTCTAGGGGGCGGTGCTCATCTCCGTTTCCAAGCCGAAGAGCCAGCACTGTCCATAGACCTCTCCATGGTCATGTGGCCGGCATGACTAAGTGCCAAGGCACATGGAAGGCTGTTAACTCCCCACCGAAGTGGTACCTATTTATCTACTTCAGGTTCGGGTTTCAGTTTATTGCCTTTAGCCACGGGCCATCACAATGTGTCAGGTAACCCTGCCATAGTTGGAAGTGGGGTTGGGGAGGAGACATCTTTCACAGTTCAGGAATGTGGGAGGAACACAGAGTCTCCAGCTTAGGTAATTTACTGTCTCTGTAGTGTGTCTTATCATTTTGCCTGACCTTGGGTCCCATACTGCTTTGGCGGCTGGAGATATACTGGTCTAGGTATTTTCTTTCACTTTTGGGCGCGCGCGCAAAGTGTATTCGTTGGCTTGTAGCTGATGGGGGGGTTAGTTCGAATGGGCTATAATTGAACATGTAACGTAGTGCCTGGCATCACTGACAAAGAGCTAGTTCATGCATCTCTAAGACTGGTCTTTAATAAATACTATCTTCTTATGAAGCCTGGTGTTTGACTGACTATCTGGGGGACTTGACACAATGACAGAACGATATAACAATACCGTCTGTATAAACTTCTAAAATCTCTAAAACCTCTAAAATCAGAAGAATTAAAAACTAAGCCGGCGTGTCCAGCAAGATGCAATACAAATAGAAACAATAAATAAATAAATAAAAAGTTAGGACACAATAAAACAGTGCTGCTATTTTCTTCTGAATTTTCTCTGCAACATGGGCAAAGAGGTCCACCTTGTATGAAATCTTGGGTTCTACATCTGCTAGTAGAACTAGATATTTTTTTTTTCAGTTTCTGTTCTTGTACCTAAGGAGGCCAAGGTTGGGTCTAGAAATTTCTTCCTCGGGGATTGGTAGAGTGGGCAGAATAACAGGTGATGGCACAGATCTTCTGGTGCCGGATCTCCATCACGGGGCAGAGACGCCAGGCAACAGGCGTGTTGGTATAACGGCCTGGTTTTGGAACTCGGTAACTCACGGTATGGATAACGCAATTTATCTACTTGCAGTTTCTTGCTTTCGAACTGCTAGGTTGGCAGGAGCCGGGGCCAGAGACGGGAGCTCACTCCATCACGGGGCACTCGGGTCTCGAACTGCCAAACTACAGACCTTCTGGTCTGCAGCTCAGCATTTTAACCTCTGGACCACCGTGGCCCCTATGTAAGTACCCAGAATTAAACTTTGATGGTCTTTTTTTTAAAAAAAAAAAATAAATTAAACAATTAGCATATTCAAGAACATAACATAATCCATACATTAGTTGCTGTAGATTTCCCGGGTTGTGTGGCCGTGGTCTTGGCATTGTAGGAACTGACGTTTCGCCAGTAGCTGTGACTGGCATCCTCAGAGGTATAACACAGAAAGATGGAGGACTCGCTGTGTCAAGGCGAGCATCTTTCTGTGTTATACCTCTGAGGATGCCAGTCACAGCTACTGGCGAAACGTCAGGTCCTACAATGCCAAGACCACGGCCACACAACCTGGGAAATCTACAGCAACGAATGAACTCCGGCCGCGAAAGCCTTCGACAACGTATTATAACCCATACAGTTTGCATCAGCACGAGCAGAGGTTATCTACCAGCTTAACTTTAGTGCAAGGAACACTTTGGACTTAAGTGATACTGCTATACCCCATGCAGGGAAGAGCTATGGCGTTATTAGAGCATTAACTATCTCAAGATGTCAGTCTCGGAAACAAAGCCATGTTTTATCCTTCACCAAAGAGGGGACGACTTCTTTTTTCTGAAAGTAACTGAATTATCGGATACCACGTAGAAACAAATAATGTTTGATAATCTTCACTGGTTTGACTAGATATGCCGTTTGTAATTTTTCCCATAATAAACTTTGTTCATCTTAAAATTGCCCCTGGACTCAAACGCTTCTGTGGCTATTAATCCGTGCATCATCTCTTTTGGCCCTCAGTTAATCCTTGCCAGGGTTTCTGACAGTGCTGCAGTGGCTCAAGTGGTTAAGACACTGAAGTGCAGACTGCAAGGTCGGTAGTTCAGCAGTTCGAGACCCGAGTGCCGCGTGACGGAGTGAGCTCCCGTCTCTGGCCCCAGCTCCTGCCAACCTAGCCATTCAAAAGCAAGAAATTGCAAGGAGATAAGTAGGTACTGCTTCGGTGGGAAGGTAACAGTGTTCCGTGCACCTCGGCATCTAGTCATGCCAGCCAAATGACCACGGAAATGTCTTCGGACAGCACTGGCTCTTCAGCTTGGAAACGGAGATGAGCATCGCAACCCTAGTGTTGGATTCAACTGGCTATCGAGCATGGGAAACCTTTACCTAGTCCTTGCTAGTGAGCAGGACTATTCCTCGAGGTTTGGGGGTGGAGTTTGGGGAGAGGAGGGGCCTCAGCAGGGTGTGATACCACGGAGTCCACCCTCCAGAGCAGACGTCAGAGGAATTGATCTCTGTGGTCTTGAGAGCGGCTGTAATTCCAGGAGCTCTCCAGGCCCCACCTGGAGTTTGGCAACCTTGTTTGGCACCCTCTCAGTCCCCATTCCCCTGGTAGGACCAACTGGTCCTCTCAGCAGAGAGCCAGGATTTCTGGGGTTCCTAGGGGTGGTTGCAGATGGTACCTCTTGGAGGAGGCAAGTGCTGGAAATATTGTGTGTTGCAAGGTCTGAATTCAGTCATTATAGGGTTAAGGTGTTTACCTTGTGTGCTGTTGTTTAGACTGACCTGGAAGGGGACCTGGCAGAAAGCCAATGGAGAGAAAGCCCGGGAAACTGGAGCCTGCTTACTCACAGTCATTGGTTAAATGCATTCAGGTGATTTCCTTCTAGGGGTCCAGAAGAAAGGAGAATCTCCATTACCCAACCGTGTGGTCAGTCAGTCTGTTGTACTTGTGACAACAGCAAGGATGTAGTCTTAAGTGTTTGTTGTTTTGTAGATTCCCCGTGTACCTTTCTGTCATGCATTGGGGACTGGAACATTCCAGGACTGTTTCCACCAGAGACTGGCTGAGCTTGGAGCTCTAGAACAATAGCCCACCAGGACTCTGGAGGTGACCAATGAGGAACTAATATCTCTGACAATGGCCTGTCATTGGTCGTTGTTTGGAAAGTGGGTGGTGTTTCCATGCTATTTAAACAGGGCCGTTGCCCTGGGCCCTTGTATTGTTTTGGCTGAATCACTAATAAAGCAGAGTTGATCACTGAGCTTGGGGGTCAGACCATCCACGGAACCCAGGATTGAGCACGTTCCCTTTAGAAATAAAGACGTTTACGTGGAAAGAATATGCCTCTTCTACAGTGAACAAAGACGCATTGCAAGCTTTGGATATCTGACTTGTTGTTGTTCAGTTGCACAGTCGAGTCCGACTCGACCTGCTTTTACCAAATTTTCCAGCAGCAAGGAGTGGGGGAGAGGGACCTGAGCCGCAAGGGGGACGAGGGAGCTCCAGAGCCACGCCACGCCCCGGTCACTTGGAGGGACTGGATGGGAAGCTGCCCTTTCTGAGACAGGGGAGACAGCAGTGTGGGGTGAAATCGTCGCATCCGGCGCTTTCCCCTCCAGTGTTCCCTCTAAGCTGCGTTAGTGTGAGCTAGCTCGCAGTTTTTAGCCTCCGGCTCACACATTTTTGTCTTAGCTCTGGAAGGAGGGCTCCAGAGCAAACTGATTTATGCAGTAGCCAAATCGCTCGCCCACAAGTTTAATGCCAGGAGCTCACAAAAGTAGAATTTTTGCTCACAAGACTCCACAGCTCAGAGGGAACATTGTTCCTCTCACTTCTTGTCTCTGCCAAGCGGGAAGGGGGAGGAGAAAGGAAATCTGCTTTGGGGAATCCTTATATATAAAAGGATTTTCGTCATACCTTATATGGTGAAAATGCGCGCCGGAATCAGTTGGCTGAGGGACCTGTCAGTCAGAGACAGGGTCCCTTGCCACTGGCTGCCTTGCTTGCCTGCGTTGCTGCCATTGGCCCGCCAGCTGCCGCTCAAGACTGCTGGTGTGCCATTGGCTGGGAGGCGGGGAGGCGAACGCTGCGAGCGAACACCGCCACCAGGAGCCAGGGAAGGGGAGGCTGCGATGCCAGCCGACGGTGCTGGCCGGGGAGCGAGGCAGGGCCAGTGCCAGGGGACGTTGCAGCCCCGGAGAGACGGAGTCTCAGCGAGAGGGACAGCGGAGGCTGGGGACGGCGGGTGAGCTCCTTCCCCAATGGCCGCCAGATACGCCTGCCTCCAGCACCTTCTTCGCGGGAAGGGGGCCTGTCTAGCGCCCGTTGTCTCGGTTCCACAACGGGCTTCCCTTCCTAGTTATATATATTCCACATCTGAAAAAAGGATATTATAGCATTGGGAAAAGTGCAGAGAAGGGCAACTAGAATGATCAAAGGGTTGGAACACCTTCCCTATGAAGAAAGGTTAAAACGCTTGGGTCTCTTCAGCTTGGAGAAACGACGGCTGAGGGGTGACACGATTGAGGTTTATAAGAATTATGAATGGGATTGAGCAGGTTGAGAAAGAAGTGCTTTTCTCCCTTTCTCACAATACAAGAACTCCTTGTGGGCAATCCATGAAATTGCTGAGCAGTCGGGTTAGAACAGATAAAAGGAAATACTTCTTCACCCAAAGAGTGATTAACATATGGAATTCACTGCCACAGGAGGTGGTGGCAGCTACAAGCATGGACAGTTTCAAGAGGGAATTAGATAAACATATGGAACAGAAGTCCATCAGTGGCTATTAGCCACAGGGTATAGATGGGAACTCTCAGTCTGGGGCAGGTGATGCACTCTGTTCTTGGTGCTGGAGGGGGCAGCAGTGGAAGGGTTTCTAGTGTCCTGGCCCCACTGCTGGACCTCCTGATGGCACCTGGTATATTTTGGCCGCTGTGTGACAGAGTGTTGGACTAGATGGGCCATTGGCCTGATTCAACATTGGCTTCTCTTATGTTCTCTTATGTTCTTATATATATATATTTTCCGGTTTAAAAAAAAACAAAAAAGGGAGGCGAAAGACAACTTTCACCAGTTCCTTCCTGCGGAATCCAAATGACCTGGGACTCTTGGGGCTGTTGAAACCTCCAGGCCTCCCCCCCGCCATTCGGAGCGGACATTTGGAACGCCGCCTGCCAAGGTCTCTGCTTCTCCGCAGGCAGTGGCCTGGCATGGAAGTTCCGGCCCATTAGTAGTCCGAACGGCGGGAGAGAAATGGCGGAGGAGGGCAGGCTCTCCGCGGGGGGCACTCTCCAGCGACAGAGCCGCGCGGAGCCAGCCGCGTGAGATGGCTAATGGCCGTGCTCTCGAAAGGGTTGGGGGGAGAGGTGACATTAGAAAGTTTTGCTGCTGTCGGAGGCCTGCCGGGTATCTCGGTTTTCCAAAGGGGCGCCCTTCAGGCCTCCCTGTTGGAAGGCTGAAAAGGTGTGCCTCGTGGAGAAGAGTCTGCCCTTCCTCCTTTCTGATCCAAAGCTGGAGTCGGGGATGAGGGTAGCCCTGTTTTGAGGCAAAGAGAACTGTCCTCCTAGTTTCTTTTGCATGTTAATGGGAATTTTATCATTTATATTGGTTTGGTTTGAGTTCCCCCCCCTTTTTGGTCTGCCTTTCTTGCTCAGACTCAGAGCAGATTAGGAAATGTAGGATTCAGTTCAAACAGCCAACAGACTTCCAGTGCACAATGAGATAGAAGAAGAAGAAGAAGAAGAAGAAGAAGAAGAAGAAGAAGAAGAAGAAGAAGAAGAAGAAGAAGAAGAAGAAGGAGGAGGAGGAGGAGGAGGAGGAGGAGGAGGAGGAGGAGGAGGAGGAGGAGGAGGAGGAGGAGGAGGAGGAGGAGTTTGGATTCATACCCCGCCCTTCACTGCCCAAAGGTGTCTCAGAGTGGCTTACAAACTCCCTTCCCTTCCCCTCCCCACAACAGACACCCTGGGAGGCAGGTGGGGCTGAGAGAACTTCTGACAGAAACTGTCTTTGAGAGAACAGCTGTGCCAGAGCTTGTGACTGACCCAAGGTCACACCAGCAGCTGCAAGTGGAGGAGTGGGGAATCAAACCCGGTTCTCCCAGATAAGAGTCTGCACACTTAACCACTACACCCAACTGGCTCTCAGGGCCTGGATTGCAGAACTGGATACCAGGGCGACAAGAAAGAACTGCCTGTAGGCAGGAGTCCCCAACGTGGCGCCCGTGAGGACTTTTCCTGGTGTCCGCCATGTGTTTTTAGAAGGCGGGCAAGGCCTGATGGGCTTAGGGCTGCCATCCCCCCAATGGGGACAGGGTTTCTCCCCAATTTGGGGGGGGGCATCCACCACCTGCCAGATGGCCAGTGGGGGCGCCCTGTCCCCAAGGAGCCCCGTACCACCCGATGTGCCCAACACAATACTGTTATCGCACCAGGCACATCATGTGGGGGACGCTCTAGCATCTGGGCAAAAACTCTGGTGACCATAGAGGGTTGGTTGTTTTGCCCAAATGCTAGAGCGTCCTGCCCAGCATGCCCGGTGCAATGATGTCACCTCCAGGCGACATCATCACGCTGCACATGCAAAGTGCACAAGCCGGACGACTCCTGGAGCAAGACTGGATTCCCCCCGCCTCTCCAGCAGACACATAAGACCTGGCAACTGTAGATGGGCTCTTGGCCACTGGAGATTTCATTGGCTGTGCAGATTTCTTAAAAGGGCCATTTTGGTGGCAGCTGCCACCGCAGCACACGGATTCTGATGGTGTGACTGAAGGTCAGCCTCAGCAGCCGTTTTGTGGCTGGACCCACCTCCCACGGCAGCCATTTTGTGGGTGCGCCAACCATGGTGTGTCAGAATTCCAGGGGTGCCCACAGGGCCAAAAGGGCCGGGGATCCCTGTCTCAGGTGTGATGTGCCGTGACCTGCCATAATGCAGAAAGTGGATTATAAAGGTAGGAATGAACTACCATCTTATCCCTATGAGAAGTGACCCTGAGGCCTCTTTCCCTTCCCTGTCTCCAAGGATTTCAGAGGACTCTCTGAGCAGGTGGAGAAAGAAGTACTTTTCTCCCTTTCTCACAATACAAGAACTCGGGGAGTGGGGGCACTCCATGAAATTGCTGAGCAGTCAGGTTAGAACAGATAAAAGGAAGTCCTTCTTTACCCAAAGAGTGATGAACACATGGAATTCACTGCCACAGGAGGGGTGGCAGCTGCAAGCATGGACAGTTTCAAGAGGGAATTAGATAAACATCTGGAGCAGAAGTCCACCAGTGGCTATTAGCCACAGGGTATAGATGGGAACTCTCCGTCTGGGGCAGGTGATGCACTCTATTCTTGGTGTTGGGGGGGAGCAACAGTGGGAGGGCTTCTGGTGCCCTGGCCCCACTGCTGGACCTCCTAATGGCACCTGGTATATTTTGGCCGCTGTGTGACAGAGTGTTGGACTAGATGGGCCACTGGCCTGATTCAACATTGGTTTCTCTTATGTTCTTATGACTGATAGCTGGATGTGTGGGAGAAGGCCAGGGTAGGGGAGAGCGCGCCCTGTTTCCTGTGCGGCCTCTGCTTTCACTGCCATTCTCTCCTGTGTCTTCCAGATCCACCCGCTGTCGAGCCAGCGTTCCTGGAGATCCGGCAGGGCCAAGGCCGGAGCGTTACCATGAGCTGCCGCGTGCTGAGAGCTTACCCGACCCGGGTCTTGACTTTCGAATGGCGGCTGGGCAACAAGTTGCTCCGGACAGGACAGTTTGACGCCCAGGATTCCACGGAGTACACCATCCGGAGCCTCTCGAGGGACAGTTACGGGGTTTACAACTGCAACATCATCAACGAGGCCGGGGCCGGAAGATGCAGTTTCCTCGTGACAGGTGGGCCTTCCTTTGAAATGCTGCGCCTTTGTATTTCCCCACTCGGTTCAGTGCAAACTGCCCATGGAACGGGGCACCCATTGACAATGTGGCGGTTTGCTTGGGTGTCACTGAGGCTGCTCTTCTGTGTGCCGAGCAAAACGTGCAGCACCCCCCTTCCCCCTTTGGCGTGGTGGAGAACAAGGTCTCCAGACACCCGGTCCAGGCGGGGTTTCCTCTGATTTTTAGGGCTTCAGCCCCACACCTGAATAGGCACGCCACATGTTGATGTCACACAGGAGTGATGTCATCACGCCGGCAACATTGTGCGGTGACGCTCTAGCATGTTGGCCAAAACTCTATGGTAACCATAGAGTTTTGGCCAAAATGCTAGAGTGTCACCGCACGACGTCCCTGGCATGGTGACGTCACTTCCGTGTAGCATCATCATGCCAGTGATGCCGTGCACGGTGACGTTGCCCCATCCCCCTCCACTCCCAGAAGGCTTCCTCCCACCCCGCCGCCTGCAGAACAATTGGAACTGGCGATCCTAGTGGAGAAAGGCGTGGAAGTCAAGCTGGGTGGTGGAGGAACGCGGTCACCTGGCAGTGAGAGAAAGGCACCCGGTACATGTGGGGCACCCTCGGCTCTTTCACCAGCGAACAAGACATCTTTTGTTAAGATGGCCTCTGTGTAAAGGGAGGGCTCCTATGTTGTGGGCAGTGTTCCCAATAAGCTAAGTCAGGGTGAGTTAGCTCACAGCTTTTTTAGCCTCCAGCTCACACATTTTTGCCTTAGCTCAGGAAGGATGGGTCCAGAGCAAACTAATTCATGCAGCAGCCAAATTGCTTGCTCACAACTTTAATGCCAGGAGCTCACAAAGTAGAATTTTTGCTCACAAGACTCCACAGATTAGAGGGGAGCATTGGTTGTGGGGCACTGCTATGTTGCACTCTGTGTTTTCCACATGAAGACGCCTGACTGTCTCGGGCAAGACTGCCGTAGCCTTGAAGTTTAGATCCCCAAGCAGGCAGATAATGTCTCACCAGGGCCTGTTAATTAGGGCCAAAGAACACATGGCAGGCATTTCCCGGATAAGAGAGAAAAGTGGGTTTGGAGACAGGAAGCAGTTCTGAGTAGACAAACATCCGGAGGAATGAAGCATCCCCTCTTCCCTGAAGCGTTGTCTTTGGGGCTCATGAACTTTTCTCCCTCAGATCCTTGGTGTGTTGTTAAAGTTGTTAGCCATTCATTCATTCGCCTTATTTGTATACAAGTTCTCTCCCCAGTGAGATCCAAAGAGACTCACATTGTTCTCTGCATTGTATCGTCACAACAGCCCTGTGCAGTGGGTCTGGCTTGGAGCGGCTGCCTGGCCCAAGTAAGCTTCTTGGGAGAGCGGGGATTCGAACCTAGAACCTCCCAGATCCTGATACAGTACTCTAACCATGCACTGCACTGGCTGTCTACGCCCAAACGTCTTGACTTGGTGGGGACTATGAAGAATGAATTATCCCAAGCTGGGAAGCAGCAAAAGCTTGCAGAGTTTGTGACTAGGGATGTTTGGAAGGTCAAAAACAGCTGATTCAGCCGATTTTCGGCCAGCCAGTGGCCAAATCAGAACTGCCTTCCCTTGGCTTGCCCAGGTGCCTCAGCCAAAAGTGATTCGGCTGGCCGAATGACTCCCGAATCGGCTTGCGTTGCCAAAAGTGGCATTCGGGGGTCATTCGGTAGGCCAAATCAGATTCGGTGCCATTCAGCCGAACGGAATCAGGCCGATTTTTCTTTTTCTTTTTGCACACCCCTATTTGTGACCTTCCAAATTAAACGTAACCCACTAGCCATGCACTGGGGCCTGTTGCCAGGGGCTTGACACCCCGCCACAAAGGAAGGCAGCCCCGGTCGGTTCCCTTCTGCTTGGTGAGTCACACGCCGATATGGACTTTAAAAAGCCAGCTGGCTGCCCCCAAATGAATCCACTCCCAAAATAATTGTGCACGAGAACGAAAGCTGTAGATGAAAGTAGATACGTTGCTGGAGAAACGAATATGTCATCCAAACATTTTAAGGATGAAGATCACATATAACCAAGTGTGACAGTTTCCCATGTTTGCTGGAAATCCCCCCCTTTCAGGGCTGTTCAGGTAGATGAGACAAAGAACAAGCAAATGGCAGGCTTGGACTGCCTCACTTTGCCTTGGAGGCTGTGCGGGGAAGTGAGGGGGGTTAACCCTTCGACTTCCATTTGGTTTGCAATTCGAAACCAGGCTGCCTGCTTTGTTGAAAGTATTTTAAAGGAAACAAAATGTTGTTTTTTTAACAGGGCACATTTCTTTTTAATGCTAATAGAAATGCTGGGGAGCCAGTTTTGGCTTTTGAAAATTTTCCCTGCGTTCCCTAGCTGTATACAGGGTGCAGCAGACTGCAAGTTGTATTATATGGACAACCAAGGTGTGAGATCTTCATCTTCTCTGTTCAAACTCTTCTCCCACTCTCCTCCGGGGAGACTTTGCTGGATACTTTGGACTTGGTACTGCCAGAGAACAAAATGGAAAAACAGCGGCGTGTGCAAAGGCTTCAACGCAGTGAAGCTGGGGGGGTTAGGTGTGGCAAGCGACTTACAAAGTTACACGGATTCAGCAGTCCAGTTCTAAAACTAATAAGTAACTTTTATTAAAGGAAGTACATGCTTGAGAGTGCAGGTAAGAGATAGATATAGATTACCTATTCTCAGGGCTTTTTTTTTGTAGAAAAAGCCCAGCAGGAACTCAGTAGCATAATAGGCCACACCCAACAGCAGAAAATAATTAGCATAGTAGGCCACACCCCCATGTTGCCAGAAGTGTGGTCATCCGGCCACACCCACCTTTTGCTTCTTATTCTGTTTACCTCGTTTGTTGTCAAAACCCAGGGCTTTTTTTGGAGCAGGAACTCCCTCGCACCCCTAATGTAGCCAATCCTGATGAGTTTCTGTGGTTGGGTGTGGCCTATTATGCTAATGAGCTCCTGCTGGGCGTGGCCAACCCAGGAGCCAGCCGGAACTCCGTTCCTGTGCGTTCCTGCCCAAAATAGCCCCACCTATTCTAACTAGCTAGATGGTGTTGGATCCCAGACGCATGTCCAGCCTCCATGGTGCAAGATGGAGATCAAGAAACTTCTTTTGTGTGCGTGGGAGAGAGAAGAGAGTGTGTCAGAGAGCGAGAGAGAGGAAGCAGAGGAAATCGCCCCTAAGAGTCGCATCCTACTTCAAAGGAAAAGGATCAGAGAGCAGGAAGGAAAGGATGCTCTGTGCGTCCTGACCTCTCTATCTGTCTAAACCCTTTGGCGCCATCTTCTCAAGTCTGAGACAGGAGACGGCGCCAAGTCCTCTACTTCTAACAGGCTTGAATTCCACACAAGCCCCTTAAGGGACAGCTCAGTGTGGCTGGGAGGGCAGTTCAGTCCCCATGGAAGCTCAAAAGCCCAGAAGGCCAGGAAAGATCACTGACCTGGCTCTTGAGAAGTCAGAGGCTAGGAAATGGCCGATAAGGAGGGGTTCCATGGCTCAGGGGAAGAGCATCTGTTTTTCACACAGAAGGTCCCAGGTTCAATCCCTGGTATCTCCAGTTGAACGGACGAGGTGGGAGGTGATAGGAAAGACTGAGACCCCAGAGAGCCCCTGCCAATAGACTGTCCCGGTCTTGACGGACCGACGGTCCGATTCAGCCAAAAGGCAATTTCATCTGTCCACAAGTGCCGTTCACAGCTTTGAGTGTTTTGATCGTACATACTGTTATACAAGTAGATCCCCAGTCAAAAAAAAAGAAAAAATGAAGTCAAAATGAGGAGGACGGCCTTAGTGTTTTCATTGCAATCAGGACACCTGAAAACCGTGAGGCCAAACAAGCCTATCAAAAGTTGCTGTAGATTTTCCCGGGTTGTGTGGCCATGGTCTTAGCATTGTAGGACGTGACATTTCGCCAGTAACTGTGACTGGCATCCTCAGTGGTATAACACAGAAAGATGGAGGTGAGCAGAAAAATGGTAGGCAGGTCATTTATATCTACTCAGGAAGATGGGGTAGGGCTGAGTCATTATCTTGTAGGCGTTCCCCAGGCTATGAACATGCTAACGGAGGAGCTTTCCTGAGGAGGTTCTTTTGTCTGTGGACTGTTTCCTGAGGAGGTTCTTTTGTGTGTGGAATGGCTATTGAAACTCTATCAAAAGCCTATCAAAAATTGACTGCTTTCTGAGCACAGTCAGGAAATACATGAAGTTTTATACCTGAACTGACATCGTGAAAATAACATTCAAAAAGCATAATTGGTTTACAAAGAATAACACATCATTTGAATAAAACTCCCCTTATTGGTCAAATGTAAAGAAAGGTGTGCCAACATAGTATCTAACTGTTTACTTAACCTACCTGGAATAATATTTGCCAAGGATTTTCTATACCCAAAGGTGTTTGTTTGTTTTTCTGATATGAAGCTAAAATCCTTTTTGACCCAGACACGGCAAGGTTTTAGCCTAAACAACTAAAAACCATGAACTTTATACCTATCTTCTGTACCAAAAGGATGTTATTATCTTGTCTGTTCACATCAGCTGGAAAAACCTAACCTACAGAGAAAAGGCCGAGTATGTAATCGGTTTTCATTACATCCTAATAAAATCTTACTTAGGAGAAAAATCCATAAAACCAGGAAAATAGGAATAATCAGAAAAAGGAAAAATAAATCTTTGTAATCCCATCTATACTTACAATACTGGCGATTTGTTGCTTTGTTTCCTCGGAGCATTCTGGTTCGTCACTGGGAACTTTTTAACCCGAGCTTTGGTTCCGTCCTGATTTCACCGTCTCGGCAGCAGAGGTCTTGGGGGAGGTTTGTTTCAACAGAAACGCCCGGCAGCTTTCTTCCCAACCATTGAGGGCACAAAAATTCTTGGGGAGTACACAGTTCTCATCTGCGGGAGGCTTTTCTGGGACTTTGCACCATCGACATTAATCTGCAGGCAATTTTTTTTTGACAAGGCGGTTGTTGCGTTTAACTCCCTCCCGTAGTTTGAAGCCCAAATTGCCTCTGCGAAGAGCTGCTTCTGGGACCATTAGCGTCCGTCCGTCCGTCCCCGCTATAAGCCGAGTCCCCATTTAATAGCTTCTGCTCTCATTGCCCAACCATTTGGCACCCATTATGAGGCAGTTCTCTCCCTCCCCCCTGGGATGTGTATTAGACACTTGATCATATTTTCTTTTCACTCTGCTCTCACTCAGGTTGAGCGCAAGCAGATGGGGCGGGGGGACGGAGAGATGTTCGAGGAGCCCTAGGCAACTGGCAGGCCTCAGGGTCTCATAAGTCAACCCAACAAATAAGTCATTCAAGATGTTCTTTCAAGACACTCTTTGTTCATTAAAGACACTTCAAGAGATACCTCGCGAGTCAGGCTCTGCTGACAGAGGGCACAGTGCCTCATGAGAACATAAGAACATAAGAGAAGCCAATGTTGAATCAGGCCAACGGCCTATCTAGTCCAACACACTGTCACACAGCAGCCAAAATATAGCAGGTGCCATCAGGAGGTCCAGCAGTGGGGCCAGGACACCAGAAGCCCTCCCACTGCTGCCCCCTCCAGCACCAAGAATAGAGTGCATCACCTGCCCCAGACTGAGAATTCCCATCTATACCCTGTGGCTAATAGCCACTGATGGACCTCTGCTCCATATGTTGATCCAATTCCCGCTTGAAACTGTCCATGCTTGTAGCTGCCACCACCTCCTGTGGCAGTGAATTCCATATGTTAATCACTCTTTGGGTGAAGAAGTATTTCCTTTTATCTGTTCTAACCCGACTGCTCAGCAATTTCATGGAGTGCCCACGAGTTCTTGTATTGTGAGAAAGGGAGAAAAGTACTTCTTTCTCAACCTGCTCAATCCCATTCACAATCTTATAAACCTCAATCATGTCACCCCTCAGCAGTCGTTTCTCCAAGCTAAAGAGCCCCAAGCATTTTAACCTTTCTTCATAGGGAAGGTATTCCACCCCTTTTATCATTCTAGTTGCCCTTCTCTGCACTTTTTCCAATGCTATAATATCCTTTTTGAGACGTGGTGACCAGAACTGTACACAGTATTCCAAATGAGGTCGCACCAATGATTTATACAGGGGCATGATGATACTGGCTGATTTGTTTTCAATTCCCTTCCTAATAACCCCCAGCATAGCGTTGGCCTTCTTTATTGCAGCTACACACTGTCTAGACATTTTCATTGAGTTATCCACTACGACTCCAAGATCTCTCTCCTCTCTGGGCAATATCATATTCAACTTTCGCCAGCTCTCTTCCTCCTGGAATAGGCAGATTAGCCTCTGCTCAAGTCCTGGTGATTAGCAGATGTTTTGCTTTAACCGTTCTCCAGAGGTTCAACAGGATCAGGCGGGGCTTTGTACGCAGAAATTTCTTAAGGGCACGGATTATGCATTACACACCAATGCCCGTGACAGTGTTCCAAAGACACTTTAAGAAAGCGAGATCCAAAAAGGTGCATTGTAAAAAGTGCATAAAAGGGCAACTAGAATGATAAAAGGGTTGGAACACTTTCCCTGTGAAGAAGGTTAAAGCACTTGGGGCTCTGTAGCTTGGAAAAATGACGGCTGAGGGGGTGACGTGATCGAGGTTTGCAAGATTATGCACGGGGCAGGGCAGGCGGAGAAAGAAGTACTTTTCCCCCTTTCTCATAACACAAGAACTCGTGGGCACTCAATGATATTGCTGAGCGGTCGGGTTAAAATGGATAAAAGGAAGTCCTTCTTCACCCAAAGAGTGATTAACACCCTCACTGATGATTTCCATAGATAGCTGGATTGAGGCAGGTCAGCGCTGCTGTTATTATTTGATCTGGCGGCAGCGTTTGACGCAGTCGGTTACAATCTGTTGACCCACCGCCTCACCGATGTAGGGATCCGTGGGACAGTCTCATTTCTCCAAGGTCAGGGACAGCTTGTCTTATTTCTCCAAGGTCAGGGACAGAGAGTGGCGCTAGGAGAGAGGGTCTGGCCACAATACCCTTGGGTGTGTGGTTTCCCCCAAGGAGTAGTCCTCTCACCAGTGTTATTTAACATCTATATGCACCGCCTCGTCCAGGTGATAATGGAGTTTCGGGCTGGGTTGTCACCAGTCTGCAGCTGTATCTGTGTTGTTTTTTTCGGGGGGTATTAATTGAGTTTTAATATATTATGGGACAGGAAATATAAGGGTGGGAAGGGTACAAGGTGTGGGATACAGCATAAAGGAAAATTTCATCAGATTTATATAACAGCTGTTACATATTTTTCAGTCTTAATTCTTTGTTTCCAGTTCTGTTTCTTTGTATAATTGCTAAGGTTAGTATCACTTAATCGCTGACATATTCTGTTATGTTTCCTGATAAGAGTCTAATTCTCTATAGTTCAAGCTGGAGTTTCTCCAAATCTGTATTACGTGTGTTCATTCTCCTTGATCTTTGAGGTTTCTTTCCACCCAGTCAAAAAGCAGTGTCCAGCTATTTCTTACATTTCGTGTACTTCTGTCCTTCAGTAGGTTTGACAATATACCCATTTCTGCTATTCCAACATTTTTTGCCCAAAAGTTCATTTTCTGTTGGTATCTCTGCTTTCTTCCAGTACTTAGCATATAGAATTCTTGCTGCTGCAACTACATGTATGATTAGATATTTTACTTTCTTATCTTTTACATCGGGTATAATATTAAGCAAAAACATTTCAGGTTTAAATGGCAGAGGTAACAAACATATTTTCTGTAAAATTCCAATATAATTGCTGTAGATCTTCCGGGCTGTGTAGCCATGGTCTTGGCATTGCAGGACCTGACGTTTCGCCAGCAGCTGTGACTGGCATCCTCAGAGGTATAACACAGAAAGATGGAGTACTCTCTGTGTGATGGAGTACTCTTTGACTCAGAGACTACTTCATCTTTCTATCTTATACCTCTGAGGATGCCAGTCTCAGAGTGGCTTACAAATTCTTTTCCCTTCCCCTCCCCACAACAGACACCCTGTGAGGGAGGTGGGGCTGAGAGAGCTCTGACAGAAACTGCTCTTTTTCAAGGACAGCTCTGACAGAACTACGGCTTGCCCAAGGTCATCCAGCAGATGCGAGTGGAGGAGTGGGGAATTAAGCCCGGTTCTCCCAGATGAGAGTCCGCGCACTTAACCACTACACCAAACTGGCTCTTGAACCTGCCCCCCTCACCTCCAGCTGTTTTCCCATTAGCTGCTTTCAGGGCCCCTCTGGGGCAGAAGCAACGTGGGAAATGGTCTAAGTGTTCATTTACAAGGGAGAATCTGCAGGTGGGAGGGCCCCCCTCTCATTTACTCTAACCCCCTCCGCCTTAACATTATAAGGGAGGCACAAGATCAGAAGCTGTTGTTTCCTTCATAATATGGCCAGGGTCCGACATACCTGAGGGACCGCCTTTCCCCGTATATACCCCCGAGAGCACTACGGTCGGGGGTGCAACATCGACTGGTTATCCCAGGCCCCAGGGAGGCCAGGCTTGCGGCTACTAGAGCCAGGGCCTTCTCGGTGGCGGCTCCTTACTGGTGGAATGAGCTCCTGGAGGAGATCAGGGCCCTGTGCGGTCTTGTGCAGTTCCGCAGAGCCTGCAAGACGGTGCTCTTCCGCCAGGCCTGCAACTAGGAGCCGCCCACACTACCATCAACGGCCACAATCAATATCCGTGGTGCAGGCTGGTCACAGTTAAGATCAGGCCCATAGCCAGGGGTTTTAAGGTGGGGGGGCATTTAAATTTCGTAGGGGGCACTGGCCAATTGAATTAAAGGAATACCTGGCTCCTTCTCCACACCTGTCACTGCTTAGGGGCCCTGGGTGGTAGGTCGTGGGGGGCCTGGTTTGTAAGTCAGGGGCAGTGTTCCCTCTAAGCTGAGCTAGTGTGAGCCAGCTCACAGTTTTCTAGCCTCCGGCTCACGCATTTTTGTCTCAGCTCAGGAAGGGATGGCTTCAGAGCAAACTAATTGATGCAGCAGCCAAATCGCCTGCTCACAACTTCAATGCCAGTAGCTCCCAAAGTAGAATTTTTGCTCACAGAACTCCATAACTTAGAGGGAGCACTGGTCAGGGGGCCTAGCCCCGATTTGCCCCACGGTAGCTATGGGCCTGGCTGAGGTCGAGCCAAACCACCTTGGAGAACAGGAGACTGCTGAGTGGAGTGCTTTGAGCCTGTGTTATGTGGCACGCCGCCTTGTCTCGATAACTACTGTGTGCACTTTAACTGCAATGTGTCGATTGTTTTAAAGGGTTTCAGATGTTTACATGAACCTTGGCACACGGCGCCAAGTAACGTGAGCCGCCCTGAGCCCGCTTGTGCGGAGGGCAGGCTATAAATGTAACAAATAAATAAAACAATACCTGACTCTACCTGTAACATCATCTGTTACGACCACAGCAGCCATTTTGCTCAGAGTAGAATGGGAGAGAGTAGATTCCAAACCCCCCCCCACTTTGCTCAGAGTAGAATGGGAGAGACCTAGATTCCAACCCCCCCCACTTGGCCTCGATGCCCGCTGGGCATCTTTGGGCCCATCACCCTCTCTTAGCCCCTCCTACCTCACAGGGTTCTAGTGACGGTAAAACCCAGCTGTGGTCGTTACAGCTGGGGGAACTCTGAGCACCAGCGCAAAGAGAGACGGAGAGATGTGAAATTCTCGAGGGAGATTTCTGCCTTCTCTCTGCGGTCCATTCCTGTCTGAAGACAGCCACCCGGGACGCTCTGCAGGCCGTTTAAACACCTCTGTGAGTTTTATCACATTGCAAAAGGGAAAGGGGGGGAAAGAGTGTGAGAGACTGAAAGCCGCCTTCTGTCTGACATATTGTGAAATGCAGGACATGGGGAAGAATGTAGAACAAGGTTTCGCTTTGTTTTGAAGATGATTGTGCTGTCTGGGCAGTCATTGTTTCAGCCTCGTGTCCGCGTAGGGCTTTGCTCTTAAACTCTGAGGGCCAGGCTGTGTTCTTCCCTATGAAGAAAGGTTAAAACGCTTGGGGCTCTTCAGCTTGGAGAAACGACGGCTGAGGGGTGACATGATCGAGGTTTATAAGATTATGCATGGGATTGAGCAGGTTGAGGAAGAAGTCCTTTTCTCCCTTTCTCACAATACAAGAACTCGTGGGCACTCCATGAAATTGCTGAGCTGTCGGGTTAGAACAGATAAAAGGAAGTCCTTCTTCACCCAAAGAGTTATTAATACATGGAATTCACTGCCACAGGAGGTGGTGGCAGCTACAAGCATGGACAGTTTCAAGAGGGAATTAGATAAACATATGAAGCAGACACGAGGCTATTAGCAACAGGGTATATATGGGAACTCTCAGTCAGGGGCAGGTGATGCACTCTATTCTTGGTGCTGGAGGGGGCAGCAGTGGGAGGGCTTCTAGTGTCCTGGCCCCACTGCTGGACCTCCTGATGGCACCTGGTATTTTTGGCCGCTGTGTGACAGAGTGTTGGACTGGATGGGCCATTGGCCTGATCCAACATGGGCTTCTCTTCTGTTCTTCTGTTCTTATGTTGTATGGGGGGGGGGGCGAGCCCATTCATAAGACGTGTTTCATCAGATCATACCAAAGCCTCCCACACACATGCACACACCCCAGTCCATCCATCCATTTCCGAGGGCTGAAGCGAGATGCTTCCAGAAAGTCACATGCAGGGCAGGGTGGGTGGTGGCCGTCTCCATATCCGGGCACTCCAGAGTAAACTGCCTCTACACAACGGGCTTCCATTCCGTACCATTTTAGCCACCTAAGTTTGTGGACACATTGTCATGGCAGCATGTTCCATAAGTGAATTGTACGCTGCGTGGAGAAGGACTTTACTTTAGTTGTTGTAGATTTTCCAGGCTATATGGCTGTGGTCTTGGCACTGTTTCGCCTACAAGGTAATGATTCAGCCCTACCCCACCTTCCTGAGTAGATATAAGTTACCTGCCTACCATTTTTCTGATCACATCGACACATCCTTCTGTGCTATACCTCTGAGGATGCCAGCCACAGCTGCTGGCGAAACGTCAGGTCCTACAGTGCCAAGACCACGGCCACACGACCCGGAAAATCTACAGCAACTGATGAACTCCGGCCATGAAAGCCTTCGACAACATATTGGACTTTACTTTGTTCTGAAACAGCTGTTCACGGTTTCCCTGACTGACCCATGGCCATGACCTTAGTCAGGGTTATTTTGGGGCAGGAACGCACAGGACCTCATTAGCATAACAGGCCTCACCCAACAGCAGAAACTTATCAGGATTGGCAACATTAGGGGTGTTTGTTTTTGAATTTTTTTATTGTATGTAATATTGTTATTGTTTTTAGTTCTGAAACTCGGCTTGACCGCTTGTTAGCCGCCCTGAGCTACTGGATAGGGCAGGGTATAAATCCCAAAATAAATAAATAAATAAATAAATAAATAAACAAACATGCAAAGGAGTTCCTGCTCCAAAAAAGCCCTGGGTTTTGACAACAAACAGGGCAGACAGAATAAGAGGCAAAAGGTGGGTGTGGCTGGATGACCACACTTCTGGCAACATGGGGGTGTGGCATAATATGCTAATGAGTTCCTGCTTATGGGTGTGGCCTGTTAGGCTGATGAGTTCCCGCTGGGCTTTTTCTAGAAAAAGAGCCCTAATCCTATTAGTGTGAGAGAATTTTTTTAAAACCTTGATTGTGCCCCCCCCCAGCCTTAGTTGTCTTTAGTCTAAACTGAATGGCCCCACTCCACATCGTCCCCCCCTCCCCAGGGTCAGAGGGAGTAGCTGCTCCGACCCCTCATCCCTCTGGTACTTCGAGGCGCAAACAGAATTGTCTGCAGCTTCAAGAGGCGTTACAAAGCTGGTCATTTTGTTTTCAACCCATTTCCTACCAGTCCAGACTGCGAGATTTGCCTGTTCTCAAGCACCGCACACCGTGAGCCCAAGGTCGGTTTCCTGGAGAGTTCAGAGCCAGGACAGACCCTTTCAGTGCATATGTGCAGTCGGGGAAATGGTGGCAGTTTCCCATTCGCCCTTCACCATCCGCTTCAGTGTCCTTTTGAAACATGACCGCCTCATCCATGGAGGACAGGTCTGCCAGTGGCTACAAGCCATGGTTGAAGGGAACCTTCACATTCAGAAGCAGTTAACGTCCACATATCGAAGCAGTCAGAGCCAGGAGGCAACCTCAGGGGAAGGCCTCAGCCTCTCTGCCCTGTTGTTGGCCCTCCAGAGGAACTGGTTGGCCACTGTGTGAGACGGGAGGCTGCACCCTCACTGGTCTGATCCTCTTCTGAAGGCCTCGGCCTCTCTGCCCTGTTGTCGGCCCTCCAGAGGAACTGGTTGGCCACTGTGTGAGACAGGATGCTGGACTAGATGGACCACTGGTCTGATCCAGCAGGGCTTTTCTGATGTTCTTGTCAGGGGGAGGCCAACACCTCTAATGCCCTGTTGTTGGTGAGAGACAGGATGCTGGGCTAGAGGGACCACTGGTCTGATCCATCAGGGTTCTTCTGATATTCTTCTTAGGAGAAGGCCTTGGCTTCTCTACCCTGTTGTTAGCCCGCCAGAGGAACTAGTTGGTCACAGTGTGAGACAGGAGGCTGGACTAGATAGACCCTCACTGGTCTGATCCAGCAGGGCTCTTCTTATGTTCTTATGAAGGCCTCACTGGTCTGATCCAGCAGGGCTCATGTTCTTATGAAGGCCTCAGCCTCTCTGTCCTGCTGTTGGCCCTCCAGAGGAACTGGTTGGCCACTGTGTGAGACAGGATTAGGGATGTGCATTTGGTTTGTTGGAATGCACCCCCGAAAATGTCCCATTCAGGCCCCTTTCGGGCTCCTGAGGGCCGATTCAGATTCTCTGATCTGAATCGGCTTGTTGCCGAATTGCCGCTGAAATTCGGTGGCAATTCGGCCCCTTTATATCCTATGGGCCATTGAAGTCAATGGCTGGAGGGGAGGGGGTTTGAGGGAGAGGCTCCAAACTCACTGGGTAACTCAATATAACAATGATAAACATCAGCGGATGTATTAAATCCACTCCAGCCTATTGGCTACTCCCGTTCTGCCACATCGCTCCCTCCCATCTCTGAAGACAAGATGCTCTTCTTTGTGAATATAGAAAGATCATTAAAAAAGAGAGATTTGCCCATCCACAAAGACATGGCTAATGCGGGCCTGGGAGACTAAGATGCCGACACCCAGCAATAAGAGCTGCACAAATCCAGCAATCACAAAATTTCCATCTAGGGAATGAATGGTTGCAAACACAGATGCAATCAGTGACACCTGATATTCATAACCTGATAAGCACCAACAAGAGGCCTGCAGGAGTTGACTTGCCACGTAAAGTAGGGAAGACGGCTTAATAGGACATGAACAGGCTTTGGCAGCTGTGCAGACCTGTTGTTTAAATGGGGCAAAACACCAGGACACAAATGTGATTGTGGTGCAGCCTGCCAAACTATTTTCCATCTGTCTCAGGAATGTGAGCGTTGTGTTTTCCAGGGAGATGTGACAGAGCCCTCTGAATTCTCCCCAGCTGCAATTGAATGGACTGAAAATTTAGATATTAGTATTTAGGGGGATTGCCTAGTCAGTCGGAATACCTGTTGTATCAACTTGGTAACATGTTCTATATTATTATATGTAACTCTCTCATATGAAATATAAATAAATATTTGGGGTAGTTGATGGTTTCTCTCTCCAGCCCCTAAATAAAATGGGTCACCCCCTACTGTTCCGCTGATAGCAACACCTTCCTGTGGCCTGAGCAGCTTTCTGCTGTTCCATTGCAGGAAGACTTCCTGGTCTGGCAGCTGGCACTGCTGTTAGTGCAGCAGACAGAGAGGATGTGGTGGTGGTAGAAATCTCTGTGAAGTTACAGGTGACATGCAACCCCCTAGGCTTTTCAAGGCAAGAGGTGTTCAGAGGTGGCTTGCCATTGTCTGCCTCTAAGTAGTGACCCTGGACTTCTTTGGTGGTCTCCCATCCAAGTACTAATCAGGTCTGACCCTGCTTAGCTTCTGAGAGCTGACAAGATCATGCTAATATGGGCCACCCGGGTCAGGGCAAAAGACAAACAAAGGTGGTGCCTGCCTCTGTGTAGCAACTAGGGGTGTGCATTCGGTAAAGCCGAACCGAAAAGAAAACTGGAAAAAAAACCTTTTCCAGCGTTTTTTGGGTATTTGGCATACCAAATCAGATCCCTGAGTTTATTCAGCTGCCGAATACTGAATGCCAAAAAAATCCAAAAAAAAAAATGGAGGGGGGGGTTCGGCTTTCTCTGGGAGACACTGCCTTTTCCCCATCCCCATAGGAAACAATGGCAGATTGGGAGCACCCTCTTTGGATGCCCCTAGAATTGGACCACCACCCCAGTCCAATCTTTTCCAAACTTGGGTTTTTTGGGGGGGAGATGCTCCAGCAGCTACAGTACAAATTTGGTGCCTCTACCTCAAACCCCCTCTGCTCAGCCCCCTGAATACCTGTTAGAAGATTTTTGCCATTGACTACAATGGCCCGTAGGATATAATGGAGCCGAAAGGTTTCGGGAATACTGAAAATTTTCGGGTACCACTAGAATACCAGTATTGGTATTCGAGTATATTCGGGAATCCTGTAAAAATTGGCTTTATTGTACCCGAATCCAAAAAAAACCCAAACCCACCATTTTTTTTCTCTGCACCCCATAGTAGCAACTCTGGACTTCCTTGGTGGCCTCTCATCCACATACCCACAAGTGCTGACCCTGTTTACCTTCTTTTTTTTTTTTTTGTAAATACAATTTATTATTGGATATATCACAAGTTCATACAATTTAAACATACCAATACATACCCATTTTTCTTTTTTCCCCTCCTCCCCCCCACATCCGGCTTCCAGCACTGCTCCAACCCCATTAATATCTCTGTTATTCCATTACAATTACTTCTAAACTTATTTTCTCTTACTAACGGTAACAATACAAAAGTCTAATTCTCTTTCCGTTTCTTCTTAATAACTGTCAAAGCAAATCAAACCACTTTTAATGTCCCAATTTTTCAACAAATATTCTTGAAAGTCTTTCCAATCTTTAAAAAAAATTTCATCTTCTTCGTTGTTTAATTTTCTTGTTAACTTGTCCATTTCCGCCAAAAACAACGTCTTTTTAATCCATTCCCATGTTTCAGGTACTTTATCTTGTTTCCAACATTGAGCAAAAGTCAGTCTTGCTGCTGTAGTCAAGTACCATAATAGTGTTCTCTTGGCTACATTTATTTCTTCCATTTTAAGACCTAACAATAACATCTGTGGGTCTTTCTTAAAAGTACACTTCAGAATTTTTTGTATCTCATTGTGGATCTCTGTCCAATACTTTACTGCTTTATCACATGTCCACCACATATGGTAAAAAGACCCTTCATGTTTCTTACATTTCCAACATTTATTAGACATACTTTCATTTATGATAGCAATTTTTTTGGGCGTCATATACCATCTATACATCATTTTATAACAATTCTCTTTAACATTTACACAAGTTGAAATTTTCATTGACTTTTTCCACAAGTATTCCCAAGATGTCATTAATATCTCAGTATTAACATTTATAGCCCATTTTATCATTTGCTCTTTTATACCCTGTTTACCTTCTGAGATCCGATGAGCTGGGGCTCACCTTGGGCCACCCAGGTCAGGAGAGAGGATGTAGCCCCTTGGTTAGCGAGCTCTCCTTCACTTGAAGAGATAATCTCTGAGTCAAGACTAATTAGATATCGAGAGAGCTTTGTGATAATTGTTTAATCATCTTTGGCTCTTTCAGGAATCTTACGTGTTGAGTTTGCCTGTTCTGTTTTGACTCCTGGGATCCGACCAAGGTGGAAAGCTGCGTGGGAGGAGGGCCTCGGCCCCCCATTGGGAGGATTTTCCTCTTGGCAATGGCAGCGTTCAGCCCCAAATGTTGAAACTTCTTTTCTGAAGGGCGACACTACATTAGCTGCCTAATTGGCACACTGAGCCACCCCAAGCAGCAAGGCCCACCGAGGTGATTCACTTACTGTCTTGATAGATCCGTTGCCCTCACAGTCCCGATGGCAGTAGCCAACCCGGAGCAGACGAGGAAGCATCTGGAATCAGACACCATCCTGTTGCGTAGCATATCTAGAGACTCGTTGCTTGGTCAGTCTGAGGCCTCAGAATGCTGTGTGGGCTTGAAACGGTTTAGTAAAATTCAGAAAACACACACACACACACACACATATATATATATATATATATATATGCAGGCCTTTTTTGTAGAAAAAGCCCAGCAGGAACTCATTAGCATAATAGGCCACACACCTGACAGTGCAACTCATTAGCATATAAGGCCACACCCCATGCCTTCCCTTGGTTTGTCCGGGTGCCCCGGAGCTGCAAGGCGCCCAGGCAAGCTGGCCCTTGAAGAGGCCGGGGAAGACACAGGGAGGCATTTAAATACCTCTCCAAACCTTCCGGGGGGGTCGCTCTCCAGGCCTTCCCTCTGTAGCCCCACGCTCAGAGGTTTTGGCTGTAGTGGGCGTGGCCAGCTCTGAAGCCAGCCAAAACTCCATTCCTGTGCGTTCCTGCCCAAAAATAGCCCTGTATATGTATGTGTGTTTGTGTGTGTGTAGATATATAAAATGTTTAAACCCCTTTCTCTAGTATCGTACAAAGCAGGCCCTGTAAGATAGTCTTATGTAGGGTTGCCAAATCCAGATTTGGGAAATTCCTGGATGTTTGGGGGTGGAGCCTGGGGAGAATGGAGTCTTGGAAAGGGAGGGAAAGGAAATGACGTCTGATGCCACAGAGTCCACCCTTCAAAGCAGCCATTTCCTCCAGGGATACTCATCTCTGTGGTCTTGAGATGAGTTGTACGTCCATAATGAAAGCCTTGTTCATTTTTGGAAAAGTGAGCCCCCCTCCAATGTTACATACATATTTTATTTAAATACGGGCCTCTCCGAAAACCAGGGGTGCCAGTTAAAGAACATAAGAACATCAAAGGAGCCACTGTTGGATCAGGCCAATGGCCCATCCAGTCCAACACTCCATGTCACACAGTGGCCAAAAATACCAGGTGCCCTCAGGAGGTCCAGCAGTGGGTTCAGGACACTAGAAGCCCCCTCCCACTGTTGCTCCGCATCCCAAGCACCTCAAGAATACAGAGCATCACTTGCCCCAGACTGAGAGTTCCTATCTATACCTTGTGGCTAATAGGGGCCACTGATGGACCTCTGCTCCAGATGTTTCTCCAATTCCCTCTTGAAGCCGTCCATGATTGTAGCCACCACCACCTCCTGTGGCAGTGAATTCCACATGTTAATCACTCTTTGGGTGAAGAAGGACTTCCTTTTATCTGTTCTAACCTGGCTGCTCAGCAATTTCATGGCGTGCCCACAAGGAGTTCTTGTATTGTGAGAAAGGGAGAAAAGTACCTCTTTCTCGACCTGTTCTGTCCCATGCATAATCTTACAAACCTCAATCATGTCACCCCTCAGCCATCATTTCTCCAAGCTAAAGAGCCCCAAGCACTTTAACCTTTCTTCCTAGGAAAAGTGTTCCAACCCTTTGATCATTCTAGTTGCCCTTCTCTGCACTTTTTTCCAGTGCTATAATATCCTTTTGGAAGTGTGGTGACCAGAACTGTACACAGGACTCCAAATGAGGTCGCACCATTGATTTTCCCAGGGGATGATGACACTGGCTGATTTGTTTTCAAGTTCCATCTTGGAGTGTTCCTGGAGATTTGAGGGGTGAAGCTTGGACAGGGCAGAGTTTGGAGAGGGGCGGGGCCTCAGCAGGCTATAAATGCCATGTAGCTTATCCAGCCATTTTCTCCAGAGGAACCGACCTGGAGACCTGTGATTCCAGAAAGGCACCAGGGCCCACCTGGGGGCTGTCCACCCTGTCCCAAAAACTCCTTGGAGCATTTTTTTTTAAAAAAAGCATTTAAAACTACAAAAAGCAATGCAAAGCCCAGTCTGTTGACAATTTGAAACAGTCAAACTGTAAGAGCGACCCCAAAAAGAAATGCAGCAAAACTGCATGAAAAACCCAAGCGATGAGCTGATTGGTACAAAATCCGTACAATGGGAACAGCAAAACCGAGCAGGTGGAATACAGGGCACAGATGGTAGAATCCCAGGCAAATAGTATCATCTTCTATCCTCAGTCCTGGGGGCTTTGCTCTGGTGATCTTCCACTGAATGTTGCAGAACATTAAGACAGGAGAAATTCCTGGAGATTTGGGGGTGTCAGGTAGCCCTGTCATTGAGTTGGAACGTATGGGAGTGCTATCCTCCCCTCAGCCTCTGATCTCGACTGCTTTTACTGTTTGCATGTTATCATTACTCTGACCTTGTGGTGTCTCCAGGTGCCGGGCCCTACACTGGGAATCAACGGCTTTTAACTTTGTTTTCTTGCTTCACCTGCTTACTCAGCCCATGCGCGCGAATTGTATTCATTGGCTTCAACTAGTCTAGGGGGTTGTTTGAATTCACTATAAGTCAGGGACCTCCATTATCCACGGCCATTCCTGACGCAAACTGTATACGTGTCTTTAGTTACGATTCACCAATAAACAGATTCTTCTTTGTGTGACCTGACTAAGAACCTGACAGGGGTGCAGCCTTGGGAGCGACCTCAGCCATGTAGAGCCCACCCTCCAAAGCAGCCTGTTTATCTTGGGTAACTGATCTCATAGAATCCTAGACTGGGAAGGGACCTCCAGAGTCATCCAGTCCAACCCCCTGCACAATGCAGTGAATTCACAAATACCTCCCCCTCCACACCCGCCCAGTGACCGCTGTTCCACGCCCAGAAGATGACCAAAAACCTTCAGGATCCCCGGCCACACCGGCCTGGAGAAAAATCGCTTCCCGTCCCAGATCTCTGCCACTTGGAGAGCAGTTGTTATTCTGGGAGATTTCCAGGCCCTGCCTGGAGGTTGGGAACCCTAGTCGCCGGCATGAGCGCTCATCCACATTTCCCAGGGGTCCGTGGAGGTGTTCTGCAGCCCTGAAAAAATGGAGATCCAGGTTTTTACCCACATATTACAAAATAGCCGAGGCCCCTTTAAAACAAAAACACACTGGATGGGTTTGGCCCCCTTGCGTGCCGGAAAACTGAAAACAGGCGCTTTCCAGTGAACAGAGCACTAACTTTGTGCGTGTGTGGTTGTGCGCGCGCGTGTGTTTATCCTGCAGGAAAACATGATTGCGTTCATTTGAAGCACAGGGGGGGGAAACATAACAGAAATTGCTTCCAAACTAGCCCTTTGTGTTGCCGGAAAGCTACGAGATTAAAATATGCATATGTGTGTTTTTTTCCCGCACACAAAGGGAGGCTTTTGAAGGACTTGCTATTTTGTCTTTGATCTGCGTCGCCAGAGTGCACGAATGCACTCTCTGGTTTCACAGAAACAAAATAATAATAATAGAAGTGTGCCCCCTCCCCATTTTCCCATGGTCTGCCAAAAAGCTAAAAAAAAAAGAAGAAGCGCAAATAGATGTTTTCCGGCACTCAGCGCAGCAATTTTGAAGGGGTCCCTTTTCTGTCCTTTGTTTATTTCGTTTCTGTTTTGCCATTCTTTCCCTGTGATATCACGGAGAGGGGGAAAGATCTTGGAGTCGTAGCGGATAGCGCAATGAAAGTGTCAAACCAGGGTGCTGCAGCGGTGGGGAAAAAAGCAAACTCTCTGTTAGGGATTATTAAGAAAGGGACAGAAAATAAAACTGGAGGTATTGTAATGCCCCCTGTATGGATCTATGGCAGGGGTGACCAAACTGTGGCTTGGGAGCCACATGTGGCTCTTTCACACATATTTTGTGGCTCCCGGCAGGGCGGCTGGAGAAGCAAAGGGGAGGCGTGCCTCCCCGATCAGCCTTCCTTTCCCCAGGCAGTGCAACTTCCTTTCTCTTTTTTCAACATAAGAGAAGGCAATGTTGAATCAGGCCAATGGCCCATCTAGTCCAACACTCTGTCACACAGCGGCCAAAATATACCAGGTGCCATCAGGAGGTCCAGCAGTGGGGCCAGGACACCAGAAGCCCTCCCACTGCTGCCCCCTCCAGCACCAAGAATAGAGAGCATCACCTGCCCCAGACTGAGAGTTCCCATCTATACCCTGTGGCTAATAGCCACTGATGGACTTCTGCTCCATATGTTTATCTAATTCCCTCTTGAAACTGTCCATGCTTGCAGCTGCCGCCACCTCCTGTGGCAGTGAATTCCACGTGCTAATCACTCTTTGGGTGAAGAAGGACTTCCTTTTATCTGTTCTAACCCGACTGCTCAGCAATTTCATGGAGTGCCCACGAGTTCTTGTATTGTGGGAAAAGGAGAAAAGTACTTCTTTCTCAACCTGCTCAATCCCAGTCATAATCGAATAAACCTCAATCATGTCACCCCTCAGCCGTCGTTTCTCCAAGCTAAAGAGCCCCGAGCATTGCTCCATCTTCTACATGACAGCCCTTCAGATACTTGAAGACTGCAATCATGTCCCCTGTAAGCCTTCTCTTTCCCAGGCTAAACATAACCAACTCTTTCAGCCTTTCCTCATAAGACTTGGATTCAAAGCCCCTCACCATCCTGGTTGCCCTCTTCTGGACACGCTCGAGCTTGTCTACATCCTTCCTAAAGGGTGGTGCCCAAAACTGGACACAGGTCTGTAGGTGAGGCCTGACTGTAGCAGAACAGAGTGGGACTACCACCTCCCGTGATCTGGACACTGTTCAGTGCAATCTAGCAAATTGCTGTATTCTTAAGCACAGTTGCCTTCGGCGTTATCATCTTCAGCATTCCTGCAGTATGCCGAGTCAGTTAACAGTTCTGTGGTTTGGACTTGTTTATTCCGGGCTTTTAACGATGGTGCCCTTGGAGATTTCCAGTGAAAAGCAAAACCTTCTTTTTTACTGACGTCAGCGACAAGTTCCTAATTCGAGGCCCTCTTCTAAAACAATATCTTTCAAATAACCCCAAAGTGCCTGTTTATGGTTATAGGGAACATAATAACTGTGTAATATTTCTTTTGGCCCCGCTGCTGTTTTAATGTAGTCGAGTTTCTGGCTCTTAGAATGGCTGTTGGGTTTTAAAGACTTTATGAGTGTTGGCGCCGCTGTTTCATGTTGTGTTATTTGTTTTCACGGCACACAGCTCAGAGGGCCGGTAGGCAGCGAATGCAGAACTTAACTGTTTTTGATAAACAGTTGAGTCCCTGGAATCTACTAGGATGACTGGATTCTTAGAAATCCAGCAGGTTACCAGTCAGATCCCCCTCTGTTCCAGACAATTCATTCTGAAGATGATCTGTCAAAATTCTCACTTCTGTTTTGAGATTATCCCTAGAGTCTCTTGATGTGGGAGGCAGTGGCTTGATTCAGACATTGCGCCAAACACTGGTGTTGCCACAGGCCCCGGTATTTCCTGTCTCACCTGGAGAATGGGTGGGCACCACTGTTCCCTCTAAGCTGAGTTAGTGTGAGCTAGCTCACAGTTTTTTAGCCTCCAGCTCACACAAATTCGTCTTCGCTCGGGGAAGATGGCTCCAGAGCAAACTAATTTGTGCAGTGGCCAAATTGCTCGCTCACAACTGGCCTCTAGAATATGCCAGTGTGGTGTGGGTGAGGTAGATGATGTCGAGCATTACATTTTGAGATGCGTATGGCACGAATCACTTAGGCAAAGGTTTATCTATCCTATTGTACCTCTGCATAATGGAACCTCAGATCAGGATCTGGTGGGGGGTTTTGCTCTCTGATACAAATGCACATGTTACCAGCAGAATGGCTTTGTTTGCACTGGCGGCAAAAAAGATAAGAATGCATTTAGGACTTACTGCAAGTTGTTGAAGGGTCTTCCCCACTTTGATGTATAATGCTTGTTGTATTTTGTTTTATTTTGTGTTGTTATGGCCAATGGCTAAGACAATAAACTAAAACTGGAAACTGAACTTGAATGCCGCAAGCTCACAAAGTAGAATTCTTGCTCACAAGACTTCGCCGCTTGGAGGGAGCATTTGTGGGCTCCGTAGGCTGAGCAAAGTGTGCGTCTTCATGCCCAGAAATGAGGAGGGCGATGCTCTGCTCACAACGTTTCAAAGCTTCATTGGCGGGGCTGCAGTTAACTTACTTTCTTTTGACCTTTATCGGCATAAAATGAATGAATGAATACAAAAGTCTGGTAGATGATAAGAACAGAGACATAAAACAGTTGATTAAGGTAAGGTAAAGATAAAGATTCCCTTGCTCGAAAGCCAGTCGAATCCGACTCTAGGGTTGCGGTGCTCATCTCCGTTTCAAAGCCGAAGAGCCAGCGCTGTCCGAAGACATTTCCGTGGTCATGTGGCCGGCATGACTAAACACCAAGGCACACGGAACACTGTTACCTTCTCACCGAAGTGGTACCTATTTATCTACTTGCAATTTCTTGCTTTCGAACTGCTAGGTTGGCAGGAGCTGGAACTAGAGACGGGAGCTCACTCCGTCACGCGGCACTTTCGGGTCTCGAGCTGCTGAACTACTGACCTTCCACAGCCTGCAGTTCAGCAACCACTTGAGCCACCGCAGCTTGATTAAGGTAGTGAGCAATAATACAGATCAGGAATGTATTTAAATCAATAAAACATCAGAAACAAATGGGGAAAAAAATAGGCGTCTAACCATTAAAATACAGCGATGTATTTGGACTTAATTTTATCCGCTAAAAATTTGGCAATGCATGGAGTGATTTGAGGGTTGACATCTTCCTTGATGAAGTCACTATGCTGGAGGTACTTAGACAAGAATTGTTTACGTTGTAAACACAGCTCCCTCTAAGCTGTGGAGTCTTGTGAGCAAAAATTCTACCTTGTGAGCTACCGGCATTAAAGTTGTGAGCGAGCGAGTTGGCTTCTGTATAAATTAGTTTGCACTGGAGCCCTCCTTCCCGAGCTGAGACAAACATGTGTGAGCTGGAGGCTAAAAAAAACTGAGCTAGCTCACACTAACTCAGCTTAGAGGGAACACTGGTTGTAAAGTAAGGCGGGGACACTCTAAAATAATATGGGATAACAAATCAAGGGTACCTCATCCACATGGACAAAACCTATGTTGAGAAGGTATTTGCCTAAATCTACCAAAGCAGATTTTTCTTACTTATTTTTATTATTATTGCATTCTACTGTAATTAACTTCATTCAGCCCCAGTTACAGAGTGTCAAAGCACAACTCCTCCAGCCGCCACCTCCAAGAAGGGCACACCACCACCTTTAATGCACGCTCTAACATGGGCTCCCATCCATCCCCCTTGGCCCTGTTCCTGGGCTAGCCTGTATACAGACTGGCCTCCTTATTCCCAGAGGCATGTCTTCTCCTCCTGGCACCAACACACAGACCACAGAGTGCACATCTGACTGGGATGGGCGGGAGTCTCATAGCCCGGTCTGTCCTTGGCGTTCCAGCTCTCCATCAGAGACCCCGGCCCAGACCGTCACCTCCAGCACCCCCAGGGTCCTGTCCCACCTGGGTCCTCCCAGCTTTTCTGCTACAGGTGGCCCAGGAAAACATCATTGTCATTTGAATGGTTTGCAGTCACCTGCCCAAACAGAATCAGACATTGCAGTAGTCTTGTTGTGACCATCTTGTTAGGCCTAGATCCACCACTAACACTGAAGTGCTGATACCATTTAGAGTCATCCATCCCCTGGCATTCCCTTCCTCTGTCCTCAGTCCAGTTCAGAGCTTTATACAGGAAGCAAGGTCCTACAATCCAAGGTCATTGACAAGTTCAGAGAGGAAGATTCCAGAGTCAAGAGCCAGTCCAGGAGTCATAGGAACAGAGCAGAGTTCAGAGCTGTCGTCATTGAGTCAGAAGGTGGAAGAAGAAGAAGAAGAGATTGGATTTACACCCCACGCTTCACTCAGAGTCCCAGAGTGCCTTACAAACTCCTTTCCCTCCCCCTTCCCACATCAGGCAACCTGTGAGGTGGGGGGGGCTGAGAGAGCTCTTTCAAGAACTGTACTCAAGAGAACAGCTCTGACAGAACTGTGGCTTGCCCAAGGTCATCCAGCAGCTGCATGTGGAAGCGTGGGGAATCAAACCAGTTCTCCCAGATTAGAGTCTGCTTACTTAACCATGACACCAAACTGGCTCTCAGTTTAGTGACTTGTTGCTTCCAGCACATACAAGCTCCCAGCCCTGGGTTTTATAGGTACTTCCCAACAAGCCCTTGTTAGCAGCCAGCTGCTTGGGAGTCCTGCTGCAACTACTCCAGGCTGTCATCAGCAAGCAGCCAGCAATGGGTCAGGAGACGTGCACTCTGTCTCCTTGCTTGCAGCTCCCTTCTAAGCTTCTGTCTCCAGTGCTCAAAGGGTGTCTCATCTGCTATATCAGGGCTGGGCGGTGGCTCTGGGTCAGCAGTTGGTGGTGAGTCTTGGTCAGCCTGCAGCTCATCAGCCTGTTTGCTGGCTTCTACTGACTCAGAGCCAGCCATGCATGGCTCCCCTCCTCCTGAGGAGCCCGCTCCCCCCCCCCCGAAGGAGTCCTTCTCCTGAGGACTTCATGCTGAGCTCAGGCTGACCCATGAGTTTTTGCCAACCAGCTATCTCCTTGGCCCCTCATGTTTTTTGGGGGGTCATTCTCCTGCTCCCACTGACCACCCCTAAGCTCCAGGGCTCAATTTGATGCCCCACTCCGTGATGCAGGCAGGAAATTCTCCACGTTGGCATGAAAGACGAATGTCTCCCTCACCTGTCTGAATTCCCACCAGGGGAACCTGACATTTATTTCCATCTGCTGCCTTCCTCTCGTCCTCTTCACTTTCCTGCCCCCCCCCCAGGTGGAGGACAGCAGGGATGGAGGAGGAGGGCACGTTTGGTGAAGGTGACGCTTTCCCACCTCACTCCTGACATGTTCAACGGCAGCCTTCTGAGCCTACGCAAATGGACATGACCTGAAAAGCTACACATGTAAATGCCTCGTCTGCTTAGGCCCTCCATTAGTTGACGCGATGCTGCACACTGTTCCTGGCCTGAAAGAACTCTTTTCATACTTTTAATGTTTAATTTTGACACTGATGTAGACTAGCATTTCCTTTAATCCAAGTGCGGCTGGCAGAGGGTTGAATTTGCACACTCCTTCGTGCGTGGAGTAAATTCTAGAGCAGGGGTGTCGAACTCGTTTGTTACGAGGGCCTGGATCTGACATAAATGAGACCTTGTTGGGCCGGGCCACGTGTGTCATAAAAGAGTAATGCCAGGTAGCGGAGATAGAAACTTTATAAAGGACACAAACACAAAGGTTTTGTTTATTTAACAGAGTCCGATAAAATATTTGGTTTATTTAACAGTGTCCAATAACTGACACCTCTTGCTCTGAATTACTGCATCCAAATGCCTGTGCTGTTGCAGTCCTGAGTGTGCTGTTCAGGTGTGTATCTGTAAGCTGCAAACCTGCAATGATGCAGCAGCAGCGGAACTGGAAGAAGAAGCAGAAGACAGCCAGTCCCACTGTGGGCCTGATAGAAGCCCTCCAGGGGTCTCATCCAGCCCCTGGGCTGTATGTTTGACACCCCCGTTCTAAAACGTCCCAGAGATTAGATTGTAGGAGTAACCCCCCCCCCCAGACACACTAGGGTTGTCAACCTTGGGGTGGGAATTCTTGGCAATTTGGGGGTGGAGCCTGGGGAGGGGAGGGGCCTCAGCGGTGAATAATTGCCATAGAGGCCACCCTCCAAAGCAGCCGTTTTCTCCAGGAGAACGGATCTCTGTAGACTGGGAATACGTTATAATTTTGGGAGATCTCCAGATCACACCTGGAGGCTGGCAACTCTGCCACAGAGAGAGGGGGGGGGAGATCCTCACTCCATTCTGTTTTGGATCCATTCTGGATCCAAAATTGAGTGTGACGAGGTTGTCTGTTCCCACTGCAGCGTTCGCCTGGGAGAACTATAGTGGTGGCCCACTCCTGCCGTCTCTGAACCCAGTCCAGAATTTGATTTGGGGATTTGGAGCTGACAAATCAATGGTTTTCTTCCATATAACTTCCAGATCTGGGTCATTTCTGCCTGTCTCTAATCCACTTTGCCCCTTCCTGCAGAGTCCGATGCAAAGCAAATCCCCCCCCCCCGTGCCTCTCTGGAACACCAGCCTTCAGTTTGGGGGGAGGGTGCAAAAAAATTAGTCTGAGCAGTCACTGGAATCCATTCCCCTTTTTCTTTTTCCTTGTGAAAGACTTGGACACACACACACATATCATATTCTGGCTGCTAAACATGACGTTCCTGCAGAGGAGTAGCTACAGGTTTTCATGTGAGCCTTTGTGATTGTTGTGTGGGGGGAGTCTTTAACCCAGTCGGGGTCACAACACCGATTGGCCCTCCCAGGCCCTAAGGACGCCATGCGTGCTGCCACCAGGGCCAGGGCCTTTTCAGTGGTGGCTCCATACTGGCGGAATGAGCTCCCGGAGGAGATCTGCTACAGTTCTGCAGGGCCTGTGAGACGGAGCTCTTCCTCCAGGCTTTCGACGAAGGAGCCGCCCTCACCACCACCAACATCTGTGGCTTTGAGACCGAGCCATACCATCGTGCGACGTCAGAAGATTACTGAGTCGGAAATCATCTGCTGTTATATAGCATGCCATCTCAATAAGTGATGGAAAGTTTAGTATCACCAGCACTTTGTGACTACCTGAATGTTTTAAAATGTTTTTAAAAAAAATTGTGTGGATTTTACGGTGCTTTGTACCGATTACTGTAAGCTGCCCTGAGCTTGTTTGTGGGGAGGGCGGGATATGAATGGAAATAGTAAATATATAAATAGCCCCCCCCCCAGTAACAAAATGCCTCCTCCCCCTCCTCCTGGCTCTGTTGGGAAGTGTGGCACCTGGAGAAGAAGAAGAGTCCCTACCCAAAGGAGTCTCAGAGCGGCTTACAGTCTCCTTTCCCTTCCCCTCCCCACAACAGACACCCTGTGAGGTAGGTGGGGCTGAGAGAGCTCTTGACAGAAACTGCTCTCTTTCAGAGAACAGCTCTGACCAGAGCTACGTGTCTGACCCAAGGTCACATCCAGCAGGTGCAAGTGGAGGAGTGGGGAATCAAACCCGTTTCTCCCAGATTAGAGTCCGCGCACTTAACCACTACACCAAACTGGAGGCAACTCTTGCTGCTGCTCTTCACCTTGTAGCCCTCCTGCCAACTGGCTGAGCCCTTTCCCACACCCTCTGCTCCGTGTCTGAGAGGCGGCGGGAGGAACAGCCTGACTCCGGGTGGGGCAAGCGGACCCATCAGGAATGCTTTGACCACGTGATTGGCAGACCAAGTGTCCCAGGAGGTAGCCTTGGCGCAAAGCGTTTAAAGGGCCTTACCCGATGTCCAAGCTGGCTTCTGGAGGGGGCGTGGAACTCGCGACCATATAGCAAATCTGCGTTGGATCATGGAAGATGGAGCAGATCTATTCTCTCCTGCTCCGGATTGCAAGACTAGATCTAATGGGTGGAAATTACAAGGGAGTCATTACCGGCTAGATATCAGGAGAAACTTCCTAACTGTCAGAGTGGTTGGGCAGTGGAACAGCCTGCCTCAGGAGGTGGTGGATGCTCCTTCCCTGGACGTTTTCAAGCAGAGGCTGGACAGCCATCCTTTGGGTATATTGCAGATATGTAGGGCTATCTTTCGGCTGTACTCCTGCAGAGTGCAGGGGGTTGGACTAGATGACCTGGAAGGTCCCTTCCAACTCTAATATTCTATGATTCTATGGAGAAATCTCATGAGCAGTGTCCCCTCTAAGCTGAGTTGGTGTGAGCTAGCTCACAATTTTTTAGCCTCCAGCTCATACTTCTTTTTGTCTTAGCTCAGGCAGGATGGCTCCAGAGCAAACTGATTTATGCAGTAGGCCAAATTGCTCGCTCACAACTTTAATGCCCGTAGCTCACAAAGTAGAATTGTTGCTCACAAGACTCCACAGCTTAGAGGGAGCATTGTTCACGGGTATCAAAAGATTATCTACTTATGCTTCATTGATTACAAGGAAGCCTTTGACTATGTCCATCATGACAAACTGTGGAGAGCCCTACAAGACCTGGGGGTGCCAGCACATTTGGTCAAATTGATACAATCATTGCACACAAACCAAGAAGCCGCCGTGCGAACACCATATGGAGATACTGATTGGTTCAAGATAGAGCAAGGAGTACAACAAGGTTGCATTCTTTCACCTTTCCTATTCAACACAGATGCCAAAAATAATCACGAGGAGGAGCTGGAAGAGTCAAAAATCAGAGTAAGGATTCGAGGAAGGAATATCAACAATCTTCCGTTTGCTGACGACACCACCCTCCTCTCGGAAACGACAGAAGGCCTGGAATACCTGATCAAGAGAATCAAAAAGGTCAAGTCCATGACCTCCGAGAAGAAGAGAAACATCAGAATAACAGTTGACAATGAAGAGATCGAATGTGTGAAAGGATTCACTTTCTGAGGGTCACAGATCAACCAAAATGGCAAATGCAGTCCAGAAATAAAACGTCGAATCACGCTGGGTCGCGCAGCAATGAGCATGAATCGGATATGGAAGAGGAAGGGCATCAGCCTAGCAACCCAATGCAGATTTGTCCGTGCTGGTGTGTTCCCCGTAGCAACCTACGGCTGTGAAAATTGGACCATGAAGAAGCAAGACAGGAGGGAAATCGACTCATTTGAGCTGTGGTGCTGGAGAAGGCTCCTCTGCACATCCCTTGGACAGCAAAGGTGACAGACAAGCAAGTATCGGAGCGCATAAAACCAGACATGTCATTGGAAGGAAAAATCATAAATCTGCAATTGACTTGTTCTGGCCATGTCATGTGGAAGAACTCACTAGAAAAAGCAGTTATGCTTGGATTGGTTAGCAGCAAAAGGAAACCGGGTCACCAAAGAACACAGCAGCTAGACGTCATTAAAGTCGACACCAGTCTGAGCACGGAATGATTCAAAGAAACAGGACAAGATCAGAAAACATGGAGAGAGCTGGCCCACGGGATCACCAAGAGTCAGACATGACTGAATGGCTAACAACAACAACAAGGTTTTGTCTAGTTGAGGGGCTGTCACAGTGGGGAGGTGGGCTTTGAAATGCCGTCCACCTCCTCTTGTATCTGGTGCCTTCCTTGGACACCTCTGGGGGCTAGGCCAAAACTTTTAATTATTTCTTTTCCCAACTAGCTTTTAATTGAGGGAAAACTCCTTGTTTGTGGGTTGTTTTGTTGTTGTTGTTTGGAGCCGCTTTGGTGTAGTGGTTAAGTGCACAGATTCTAATCTGGGAGAACTGGGTTTGACTCCCTGCTCCTCCACTTGCACCAGCTGGATGACCTTAGGCAAGCCATAGTTCTGTCAGAGCTGTCCTTGAAAAAAGAGCAGTTTCTGTCAGAGCTCTCTCAGCCCCACCTGCCTCACAGGGCATCTGTTGTGGGGAGGGGAAGGGAAAGGAGTTTGTAAGCCGCTCTGAGACACCTTTGGGTAGTGAAGGGCGGGGTACAAATCCAATCTCTTCTTCTTCAAGTGCAGTTTCTGTCAAGAGCTCTCTCAGCCCCACCTACCTCACAGGGTGTCTGTTGTGGGGAGGGGAAGGGAAAGGAGTTTGTAAACCACTCTGAGACTCTAGAGTGAAGGGTGGGGTATAAATCCAATCTCTTCTGTTCTTCTCCTTATGTGTTCACCACTGGCCTGTGGCCCGCAGGTGTAATGCCTACTGGCCTGGCCTGAATCTGAGGGGCCGTGGCTCAGCGTAGAGCATTTCTTTAGCATGCTGGGTGACCTTGGGTCAGTCACAAGTTCTCTCAGAGCTGTTCTCTCAGGAGCAGTCCTCTCAGAGCTCTCTCAGCCCCGCCTACCTCAAAGCGTGTCTGTTGTGGGGAGGGGAAGGGAAAGGAGATTGTAAACTGTTCTGAGACTCCGAGTGAAGGGCGGGGTATAAATCCAATCTCCTCTCCTCCTCCTCCTCCTGAACCGGCCGCCAGGTGTTGTCATCTGTGATTCATAGGGTTGCCTGGCCAGTCACTGGCACTCAGCGGGAGACTGTTGGGCTGGCGATATGGGGAGGAATGGAGTCATTTCCAGAGAATGGCAAGATCTTTGCCCTCCTCGTGGCCGACCAGGTGACCAGTGAAGGAACTATGAAGTCTTGCGAGGAACACAAAGACCTTCTTCGGTGAACTCCCCTTCCCCACTCAGGAGAAGGAGGCAAAGCCCGCTGAGTAAGCAGCAGACTCTAATCCTGCCGGTTCTCTTGTTTGTCAGTTGTGGAAGTGCTCGATCCATAACTGACCTTCTTACACCTCCCAGTTCCACTTCAAACAGAAACACATATGTGCCCGCCCGTTCCTCAGCTCTCCTGTTCCCGACTCCGACACTGCTGCGAAATGCCAGGGGGGGATTAATCCTCGCCCACCTGTCTCCCCTATTCGGAACTCTGCTTTGAGTCTTCAGGGCTTGCACAAAATCAGTGCCAGGGTCTTCTTTCAAGGAGGGACTCTGATGATGGGGTTTCCCGTTTGCGCGGCTGAAATCGGGGATAATGGCTGAAGGCTTGGCTGCGTCTTCATGGGGAGAAGCGTGAGCGGCCAGGTGGGTAATTAATTTGGGTCTGTGAGTTTGAATAGGCCGGGCCCAGGGCTCTTTTTGTAACAGGAACTCCTTTGCATATTAGGCGACGCACCCCTAATGTAGCCAATCCTCCAAGAGTTTACAGAGCTCTTCTTACAGGGGGCTACTGTAAGCTCTTGGAGGATTCGCTACATTAGGGGTGTGTCACCTAATATGCAAAGGAGCCCCTGCTACAAAGAGCCCTGGGCCACCGGGCCCAGAATTGCACTAGCCGATATTTGGAAGAATGGCTCTTCCCCCACCCCCCTGGCTTCCTCCAAAGTAATCAAAGTGTTGCCTTTGGGAGCTGAATTATCACCGCCGTGGTTGGCTGTTAGCATTACGGGTCCGCAGCAAGGATGAACAAAGGGCTCCGAGCTTGTTACCCTTTAAATATTTGCTTGCATTTTGTCAACAGTATGGATTTTTCCATTTCCCTCTGTGGGCTTTATAAATTTGCTTGCATTCTGCACGCATGTGATATGGATTTTATGCACAATGTATATGTGCAGTACTTACACATACACTATAGATATAATGAGTCATGCCCACGTATTATTGCAGAAATAATTCTGTATGTATTTGGGGGAATGATAAACACATAGTATGAAAATATTTTTATCTCCTTAACGTCAAGACAGCTGGCAAAGCAACAAGAAGTTGCAAAACGTGTGCCAACGTCGTTGAGGGCGAGCCAAAGCAAAGGGATAAAGGAGTTGTAACCAATCTGGTGCGGTGGTTAGGACCATGGACTCTGCTCTGGGAGAACTGGGTTCGATTCCCCCATTCCTCCACATGCAGCTGCCGACGTGACCTTGGGTCAGTCATGGCTCTCTCAGAGCTGTTCTCTCAAGGGTAGTCCTTGAGAGAGCTCTCTCAGCCTCACCTGCCTCGCAGGGTGTCTGTTCTGGGGAGGGGAAGGGGAAGGAGATTGTAAGCCACTCTGAGACTGAGACTCCTTCAGGTAGTGAAGGGCGGGGTATAAATCCAATCTCCTCCTCCTCCGCCAGTTTGGTGTAGTGGTTAAGTGCATGGACTCTAATCTGGGAGAACCAGGTTTGATTCCCCACTCCTCCACTTGCACCTGCTGGATGACCTTGGACAAGCCATAGTTCTGGCATGGCTGTTCTTGGAAAAAGAGAAGTTTCTGTCAGAGCTCTCTCAGCCCCGCCTCCCTCACAGGGGATGTCTGTTGTGGGGAGGGGAAGGGAAAGGAGTTTGTAAGGTGCTCTGAGACTCCTCTGGGTAGTGAAGGGTGGGGTATAAATCCAATCTCTTCTCCTCCTTCTCCTTCTCCTCCTTCTTCCTCTTCCCCTACATTACCTTTATTTGCCTTCAGTGGGTAGACAAATCTCACTGGGGACTTCAGTTTTTTTTTAAGAAAGAAAAGAGGCTGATGGGGGGAGGAGGGTGTACCAATGCAGCAGGAGATCAGGGTTAAGAAGATTTTTTTCCCCCTGTGAGTCCCACAGCCCCCCGAGGGCCCGAAGCTGCTGTTCCCAGGATGTTTGGAGAAGTGTTGACAGAAACTAAAGCATTCTCAGGAACCCTTTGGGAATTAATGCAAGATGGGGAGCTGTGTTAGTCCGCCCGTAGCATCAGAAAAGAGCGCCTAGCTGCTGCTGGGGGCTTGCTCCTTTCTGCTGCCTTTGGGAATTGCAGGGAGTTCTAAAAGTTCGAGAGGTTTTTAAATCTGACCACCTGTTAGCATAGAGCTCAAAAGATCGCAGAACCTTTGGCCACATTTTGATCATCATCCACAAGCAGGGAGTGATAGTATTATTATTTCGTGGCTACAATGAAATGTCGCTGGGGAAGCGAACGATTGATATGGTTAAGCTTGTCGTGAGAGATTTTTTATTTAAAATATCTTTTGTTATAAACCCCCCCAGAGAGTATTCCAGTGGAATTTTATAAAATATTTAAAGGTCAGTTATTAAACCGACCTTTAAACTTAGAATGGAGAAAAGGAAGTATCTCTTCATCTAGAGAGCAATTAACACATGGAATTCACTGCCGCAGGAAGTGGCGGCAGCTACAAGCACGGACGGCTTCAAGAGGGAATTGGATAAACATATGGAGCAGAGGTCCACCAGTGGCTATTAGCCACAAGGTATAGATAGGAACTCTTGGTCTGGGGCAGGTGATGCACTCTATTCTTCGTGCTTGGAGGGGGGGCAACAGTGTCCTGGCCCCACTGCTGGACCTCCTGATGGCACCTGATATTTTTGGGCACTGTGTGACCCAGAGTGTTGGACTGGATGGGCCATCGGACTGAATTCTGGAGCAAGTTCAAGGTTTTTGGTTTTGACCTTCAAGACCCTTTGCGGTTTGGGAAGTGATGCTCTGTATTCTTGGTGCTTGGGGGGGAGGCAACAGTGGGAGGGCTTCTAGTGTCCTGGCCCCACTGGTGGACGTCCTGATGGCACCTGATATTTTTGGCCACTGTGTGACCCAGAGTGTTGGACTGGATGGGCCATAGGCCTGATCCAACATTGGCTTCTTTCTTATTTTCTTATGTTCTTAAATGTCTTACTACTGTTTTGATCAAACAATCAAGACTCCCCAAATCAGAGAAGAATGTCTAAAATTGTAGTAATCTCAAAACCAAACACTGGCCCTGCATAACATCCATAATCTCTCTCCCCAAACCCTTGTTGCATGAAAGCACAAAAATATTTACAGTGCTTGTTGCTCACCAGACGAATACGTTCACTGAATAACACATACACTTGGATCAATCTGTTTTTATATCAAACATAAATATAATAGTTACCATTAGAAGAAACATTTACGTTACAAGAACCATTTACAGTCACAGCTCCTGGATGTGGAGAAAGCATTTGATCATTTGAATTGGCAGTTTCTAAAAGAAACATTAATTAGGGTAGAATTCAGCCCTACGTTGATTAGATTGATGAATTCCCCTCATCCACATACTGGGCTTGCCATAGCAGCTAGCGGAGAATTGTCTGTTAGAGTAGTTTGAAATGAGGGTTAATACAGTGTTTGTCTCTGTCCCGTATTTTGTTTGCTCTATCTGTGGAATCCGTTGTACAATACAGCAGAACACGACCGCGTTCAGACATCACAGTTGTTGTTGTTGTTGTTGTTGTTCAGTCGCACAGTCGAGTCCGACTCTTCGCGACCCCATGGACCAGATTACGCCAGGCCCTCCTGTCTTCTGCTGTCCTCTGAAGTTTGCTCAATTTCATGTCCGTTGCATCGATGACACTGTCTAACCACCTCATCCTTTGTCGTCCCCTTCTTCTTTGACCTTCAATCTTTCCCAGCATCAGGGTCTTCTCCAGTGAGGGCTCCCTTCTCATTTGGTGGCCAAAGTATTTGAGCTTCAGCTTCAGGATCTGGCCTTCCAGGGAACAATCAGGGTTGATTTCTTTTAGGATTGACTGATTTGATCTCCTTGCAGTCCAAGGGACTCTCAAGAGTCTTCTCCAGCACCATAGTTCAAAAGAATCTATTCTTCGGCGCTCGGCCTTCCTTATAGTCCAACTCTCGCAGCCATACATTACTACGGGGAATACCATTGCTTTGACCATGCGGACTTTTGTTGGCAAGGTGATGTCTCTGCTTTTTATCACGCTGTTTAGGTTTGCCATCGCTTTCCTCCCAAGGAGCAGGCGTCTTTTAATTTCATGGCTGCAGTCACCATCTGCCGTGATCTGGGATCCCAGGAACGTGAAGTCTGTCATTACTTCTACGACTTCCCCTTCTATTTGCCAAGGAGTGATGGGGCCAGATGCCATGATCTTAGTTTTTTTGATGTTGAGCTTCAAGCCCACTTTTGCGCTCTCCTCTTTGACCCTGAGCAAGAGGCTCTTTAGGTCCTCTTCACTTTCTGCCATCAGAGTGGTATCGTCTGCATATCTGAGGTTATTGATCTTTTCCCCAGCAATCTTAACCCCAGCTTGTGATTCATCCAGGCCAGCATTTCGCATGATGTACTCTGCATATAAATTAAATAAGCAAGGGGACAATATACATCCTTGTTGTACTCCTTTTCAGACCAAGCGTGATCCCCTGGAGAAGGAAATGGCAACCCACTCCAGTATCTTTGCCAAGACAACCCCATGGACAGTAACAAAAGGATAAAAGACATCACAGTAATCTAGAGTTAATAAAACGATGGTTGGCTTGAACTCTGCTCTAGTGTGATGTCTGAATGCAAGCTGCTCAGCAAACAGTGGTGTTAAACTGGGGTTCTAAGCTGGGGCTTCCTGCGATTTATATTAAGGGTGGTCTTTCATGGCGTCTGAATGAAAAAAAAAAAAAAGTCCCAGTTTATTCTGCCGTAACGCTCCTCTTAACCTCCTGCACGCAGAGAGGGGAGCACAGAGCCACAGAAGCGAGCAATGATTCATTAAGCAGGAATGCGCTTCAAACACTTTGGCCTCTCTCAAAGGAAATTTCAAATGCAGCAAAACTAGCAAGAGATTACCCAGGTGTGTGTGTGCGCATTTGTAAAAAGTTTATCGTGTTTCGGAGTGCAGGATAAGAAGGAAGGGAAGTGACTGACAATCGGCAAGAGAGAAAGGGGAGTGTCAGTCCCGTGAAATATTTATTTTGTTTCGTGATTTACAAGGCCATGAATCCAGCAGCTTGGCTTCCGCACCTTCCTCTTCCCATTTATTGCCCTTAACCGATAGCAGGGAGGCGTCATCTGTAGTGACAGTTTGCTAGCAGACAAACAGCACAAGGGAGTCTAGGAAAGCATTGGGGGGGGGGTCTGTTTGGAGGCAAGAGAGGAAACAAGCGTATGGATTAACTGGGTCTGACAAGCAGGCTCTTCTGTTACGTTCCTCGGAGAGAAATGGGATTTAAACAAATCATCGTTTATTATGACATCTGAGTGCGGCCCATTGTTTGCGTTGATTCTGGGATGAATCAGATCAGCTGACTGCAGATGGTGCCATTTTGTTTACAAATGGAGGAGCGGCGACATTTCAAAAAAGATACGTAAGCAACGTGCACGACTCTCAGGATTTAATTAAGCCTAAGCAAATTTCACTTGCTAGGAGTGTGTTTATTGCGCACAGCCGAAAGGATGTTCTGTCAAGTGTCTTGCCATCGAAATGCTTTATTTCTCCTTTTTGAAGACGCTGGGAGAAAATACTTCTCCCAAAGTGTCTCTGTTTATTTAACTGGAGTTCATTGTTTCAGGAAAGAGTTGGGATTGAACATGTCGCCGTATAAAAGGAAGTACTTCTTCACCCAAAGCGCCATTAACACGTGGAATTCACTGCCACAGGAAGTCGTGGTGGCAGCTACTAGCATGAACAGCTTCAAGAGGGAATTGGACAAATCTATGGAGCAGAGGTCCATCAGTGGCTATTAGCCCCAAGGGATAGATAGGAACTCTCAGGTTTGGGGCAAGTGATGCTCCATATTCTTGGTGCTTGGGGGGGGGGGCAACAGTGGGAGGGCTTCTGGAGCTCTGGCCCCACTGGTGGACCTCCAGATGGCCCCTGGGTTTTGGCCATTGTGTGACGCTGAGTGTTAGACTGAATGGGCCTCTGGCCTGATGCAACATGGCTTCTCTTATGTTCTTATGTCTGCGGCAGTGATGCTCTGCATTCTAAGTGCTTGGGGGGCAAGAATGGGAGGGCTTCTGGGGTTCTGGCCCTGCTGGCGGGCCTCCTGATGGGCCCTGGGTTTTGGGCACGGTGTGACACAGAGCGTTGGACTGGATAGGCGAGTGGCCTTATCCAACATGGCTTCTCTTATGTCCTCTTGTATTCTTATGCCAGCGTTTGAACCCAGGCGAAATTCAGCACGATGTGATTGCTAAATCCCCCGCCGCGCGAGGGTGCCTTGGAGGAAAGGCATGTGTCTTGGCAGCAGTTTAGAAGCTGGGAGTGCTCTGTCATCTCTCAGAAGCAGAAGGTCTGTGTCAGCTTCAGCCCCACCCCAAAAAGAAAAGAAAAGAAAAGAAAAGAAAAGACAGAGATAGATCTGTCAATTGTGCTGCATTTGGCAGGAAGGAAGTTGGGTGCACGAAAACATGCAGAGAATTGCTTGCTCTTTGCCTGTGCGGCCAGGAGGGGTCAGGTTTGCTCAGCTTTCCTCATGGGTTTGCCGCAGTACTTAACTGTGGATTAGTTAGTGAGGGGAAAGAGGAATCCGAAGGCAGGGGAGCGACCAGCTGCTTCCTGTGAGCTCCGGGTCTTGAGAGATGCTCCTTGTACCTGTTCCAGCTGCTGACGGTATAAATAACTGGAGCAATGCAGGATTTGTCACTCGAAACAGAGGAAGGCCTGTGGTTTTGAATCAATCCCTTCTTAAAGCGAGCCCGGCCCTTGGGAAAAGTTTGGGCTAATTTAGATGGATGCATTTCTTTTTTACTGGTGCACAGCCGAAAGGAGCAAAGGGCGGCCTCCGCATTAGTGATAAGCACGCCGTGCGATATCTCTTGCACAAGAAAGGGAAGCTGAGGAATGCATTAACATCTCTTCGGCTCAGCTGTAGCCGGTGCTAAGTCGCTGGGTTGCAAAAGCAATGCAGTTTTGGTTAGGATTTATCAGCCCGGGAGAGCAGAAATGAGCCAGAGGAGGGGGAAAGCCATGCATTTTGCCACGTCTTTCCTGAATAGCCGGCCGCATCTCCGTCTTTGGCTTTCCAGGAAAAACGAGACAAAAATCTGAATTCCCCCCCCCACACACACACACACCCGTACAACCTGTTTTTTTGCACGGCATGTCTCAGGAAAGTGTTTGGCGAATGCCACGCATTGTGGCTATTCCCCATCGTTCCGTAGTCAAGGCACCGGCTGGCTGTTTCGTTTCCGTGCCAGGCTGTTCTGCCCATTCAAAAAACAGACTGGTCTGTTTTGTTTTATTGCTGATGGGATCATTCCCTCGCGAGTGTGGGCTGTTTGTTAGGATGCGACATGCAAATTTGGAGAAGATTATGAATTTATTGCCGAAGGCTTTCCCCGCCGGAGTTCATTAGCTGTTGCAGATTTTCCGGGTTTTGTGGCCGTGGTCTTGGCATTGTAGGACCCGACGTTTCGCCAGCAGCTGCGACTGGCATCCTCAGAGGTATAACACAGAAAGACGGAGTACTCTCCGTGTCAAGAGACGGAGTACCTCTGTCAAGAGAAAGATGGAGTACCTCTGAGGACGACAAGACCACGGCCATACAGCCCGGAAAATCTACAACAGCTAATGAAATTATGAATGTTTGCAGTACCCCCTACTTAGGGCTCCTGCAGTGGACCAGGCCGGCCCCGTCATGTCAGGACTCAGAAGCTAAGCAGGGTCGGCCCTGGTCAGTACTTGGATGGGAGACCAACCAGGAAGCCCAGGGTTGCTATGGACAGGCAGGCAAATGGAAAAGCCACCTCCGTTTGTTTCATGCCTTGACCGGGAGGGCCCGGGTTACCCCGATCTCATCAGATCACAGGAGCTAAGCATGATTGGCCTTGGTTAGTCGTCCTTGGATGGGAGACCAGCGAGGAAGTCCAGGGTCCCCCCTATGCAGAGGCAGGCAAATGGAAATCCACCTCTGAACACCACTCGCCTTGGAAACCTCCATTAGTTGGCTGCAACTCGGTGGTACCTTCTGCTACCAGGCTTTCGAGCAAGGTGCTCTCTTTTGAAAGAACATGAGAACGTAAGAGAAGCCAATGCTGGATCAGGCCAGTGGCCCATCCAGTCCCACACTCTATGTCACACAGTGGCCAAAGATACCAGGTGGCATTAGGAGGTCCAGCAGTGGGGCCAGGACACTAGAAGCCCTCCCAGTGTTGACCCCACCCAAGCACCAAGAATACCGAGCATCCCTTGCCCTAGACTGAGAGTTCCTATCTATACTTGTGGCTAATAGCTACTGATGGACCTCTGCTCCATACACTTATATAATTCCCTCTTGAAGCCGTCCATGCTTGTAGCCGCCACCACCTCCTGTGGCAGTTAAATTCCATGTGTTCATCACTCTATGGGTGAAGAAGGACTTCCTTTTATCTGTTAAGAACATAAGAGAAGCCAATGTTGGATCAGGCCAATGGCCCATCCAGTCCAACACTCTGTCACACAGGGGCCAAAAATACCAGGTGCCATCAGGCGGTCCAGCAGTGGGGCCAGGACACTAGAAGCCCTCCCACTGTTGCCCCCCCCCCCCAAGCACCAAGAATACAGAGCATCCCTTGCCCCAGACCGGGAGTTCCTATCTGTTCATCATGGCTAAGAGCCACTGAGGGAACTCTGCTCCATATACTTATATGGAGCTGCCTTTCAAAGGGAGGAATGGTTTCCCCACAGAGTCTGGCCACTGTCAAAGCTTAAGGGGGAGGGGCTGACATCAGAACATAAGAAAAGCCAATGTTGGATCAGACCAATGGCCCATCCAGTCCAACACTCAGAGTCACATGGTGGCCAAAACCATGACCAGCAGAGCCATCACAGGAGGTCCAGCAGTGGGGCCAGGACACTAGAAGCCCCTCCCACTGCTGCCCCCCCTCCCAAGCACCAAGAATACAGAGCCTCTCTTGCCCCAGACAGAAGAACATAAGGGAAGCCAATGTTGGATCAGGCCAACGGCCCATCCAGTCCAACACTCTTTCACACAGTGGCCAAAAATACCAGGGGCCATCAGGAGGCGTTTGGGGATCTTGGCTTTGAGAAACAATGACTGAGGGGTGACATGATAAAGAGGCTTGCATGGGATTGTAGAAAAAGCCCAGCAGGAACTCATTAGCATAACAGACCACAGCCAACAGCAGAAACTCATTAGCATATTAGACCACACCCATGACAGCAATTAGCATAACAGGCCACACCCCCATGTTACCAGAAGTGTGGTCATCCAGCCACACCCACCTTTTGCTTCTTATTCTGTTTACCTTGTTTGTTGTCAGAACCCCAGGGCTTTTTTTGGAGCAGGAACTCCTTTGCATGTTAGGCCACACAACCCTAAGGTAGCCAATCCTATTGAGTTTCTGCTGTTGGGTGTGGCCTGTTATGCCAATGAGTTCCTGCTGGGCGTGGCCAACTCGGGAGCCCGACGGAACTCTGTTCCTGTGTGTTTCTGCCCTCAAATAGCCCAGGACAGAGCAGGTCAAGAAAGAGGTACTTTTCACCCTTTCTCACAAGACAAGAACTCGTGGGCACTCTATGAAATTGCTGAGAAGTTAGAAGTTAGAACAGATGAAAGGTTTTTTGGTTTTTACAGGTTTACAACTTTCTGCTGGTTGCTGTTCCTGGGGGGGGGGGTTGTTGTTGTTGTTTTCCTGTCTGCTCCAGTCTCCATACGTTTGTCAAATTCCATCTAGAAGCTGTTCATGCCAGTCACCACCACCACCATGTCCTGTAGCAGTGAATTCCATGTGTTAATCACTGTTTGGGTGAAGAGGTACTTCCTTTCATCTGCAGTTGCCCTTTTCTGCATTTCTTCCAGTGCCATAAATATTCTTTTCTAGGTCTGTGTGGTGTGAGTGGTCCAATGCGGTTGCACCATCAATTTATACAGGGTGAGGCCTGTATAAATGTTGTTCCTGTTGGTCTTTTGGGGTTTCTGTTTGGCACTGTGGCATGCTTGCACTGCCACAGTCCCACTTGTTCTGGAGTGTGCCTAGGGTTCCCAAGTACTTACCGTCTGGGGGCGGGGGACGAATGCTCCCCGGCCGGACCAGTCTTCCTGGTAACGCACCATGCCGTTGCCAGGAAGGGACGGTAGGCGACGCTTTGGCAATGGGGCTGAAAACTCGATGGTACCATCGAGTTTTCAGCCCCATTGCCAGAGCGTCACCTACCATCCCTTCCTGGTGACGGCATGGTGCTCCGCGCCTCTCCTTCCCCTGGGGATGGTCCTGCGAGGATGTATCCATCCCCCACCGGCATGCGGTAAGTTCTTGGGAAGCCTAAGTGTGCCACTTGTTCTCATGGCAAACAAGCACCTCCCAAGACAGTTCACTTTCCCTGAGATTCTCTGGGAGAGTCTGACTGCTGGGTGCTGCTGCCTGCTTGCCTGCCTTAAGTCCTGCTGGCTGGGTTTCCCCATTGGAAACAATGGAAGTAATGAGTGTGACCTGTTTGGGTGCCCATAGAATCGGGCCCTCTGGTCCAATTGCTTTGGGACATGGGGGTTGATGTGGGTAGAGGCTCCTGAAGCTACCAAAAAAAATTGGAGCCTCTCACTCAAATCCCTTCCCCCCCCCCAAGAACCACTAACAGCACCGTGGGAAACATATAAGATTTTTTCCCACCATAGAGAACAATGGAAGGGATGGGGGCAACCTGTTTGGGGGCCTTTAGAATTGGACTCCCTGATCCAATGTTCTTGAAACTTGGTGGGTATCTTGGGGAGAGGCTCCATCAGCTACCCTGTGAGTTTGGAGCCTCTCCCTCAAACCCCCTCCCCTCCAGCCCCCAGAATATACCCTATGTTTTCACCATTGACTTCAATGGCCCATAGGATATAATGGGGCTGAAATTTTGACGGTAATTCGGCGGCAAGCCAATTCAGATCAGAGAATCTGAATCAGCCCTCAGCAGCTCAAAAGGGGGCTGAATGGGCCATTTTTGGGGGGTGCATTCGGTTCGGCCTCCCCTCCTCCCCAGAGGACTTGTTTTGTGTGCCTGATGCTTGTTTTTATTTCTGTTTGGGAGAAGTTAGTTCCTGTTGGTGTGTGTGTGTGTGTGTATGTATGTATGTATGTATGTATGTATTATTTCAATTTGTATCCCACCTTGCTGGAAAAACTGGCTCAAGGCAGTGTATAGACATTAAAGTGGTTAAATGTGAGGACTCTAATCTGGAAGAACCGGGTTTGATTCCCCACTCCTGCACTTGCAGCTGCTGGATGACCTTGGGCAAGCCATAGTTCTGTCAGAGCTGTTCTTGAAAAAGAGCAGTTTCTGTCAGAGCTCTCTCAGCCCCGCCTACCTCACAGGGTGTCTGTTGTGGGGAGGGGAAGGGAAAGGAGTTTGTAAGCTGCTCTGAGACTCCAAGGGAAGGTTGTGGTATAAATCCTATCTCCTCCTCCTCCTCCTCCTCCTCCTCCTCCTCCTCCTCTTCTTCTCCTCCTTCTCCTTCTCCTTCTTCGGAAAAGGCACAACCGAACATGTTATGGAGACTAAATATTTTTTAGCAAACTGAACTTTAGAGTTTCAACACTTGATGAAAGAATTACATCCCATAATCACTGCACCATGTATCATCTTGGCAGCATTCTGTCCATGTTAAAATTTTACTATCATATGTGAGAATTGGCACAAGCCCCTTGTTTTCATGTTGCAAATGATGAGCATTTCCAGATCTTTCACAACCTGCCCTCCCCAGCTAAGCAGAAAAGTCAACAGTAAATTAATTCTGCCATATATTTACTTTTTAAAGCATTTTGGGGGGAATGGCATGCAGGTGCCTGAAAAGCTGCCGTCCCGTTCTACCTGGAAGAGCATTGCAGTTCAAGAGCGCAGGAAATGGTCCGCAGCAGTGGCTTTCATACTAGAGCAAGGGCAGCCAAACTTGCTCAACATAAGAGCCACACAGAATAAACACCAGATGTCTGAGAGCTGCAAGACATGAACAGATATTACAAACACATTTTTATTTTAAAATATGCACATTTGCTTTTAATTAACATTAAATGAGACTGCCAAAAATAAAAGCAAAACAGGGGGAAACAGATATTGATAATGATACTTATTTGTCCAATGATATTTATTTGTTTGCTAATTATATTTATTTGTCTGAGAGAGAGAGAATGAAAGAAGGGAAAAGGTAAAAAGAAAGAAAGAGAGAGAGAGAAACTGTCAGGTTCCCCAGATAGTCAGGCAAACACCAGGCTTCTTCAGAAGATAGTGTTTTTTTCAAGACAAAACTGGAGATGCAGTTACAGGCTCTTTGTGATACATTGAAACAGCAAGTATTCTAAGTTATAGCCCATTCAAATAGCCCCCCCTACCACCTAAGCCAATAGCCACTTTGTGCGCACGTGCGAAAACCCCAAGCGAAAATTTAACAAAATAACCCAGACCAGTAAATTCCCCGCGCCAGGATGGCAGTGACATGAGACCCAAGGTCAGGCAAAGTTGATAAGATACAAAGCAGACACTACTAAATCAGTGAGAAACCAGAGGCTCCAAACCCTCCCGCATTCCAACAATTGAATGAACGCCTCCCTCTATTTTACAATGGCAGGGTATCTGTCAAAAACAAAGAAAGGAAAAGGAGGTGAAGGAAGGAAGGAGAGAGCGAGAGAGATGGAAAGAAAGCTAATAAATGGGAAGAGTTCCTGGGAAGCTTTCCTTGGCTTCTCTGGTCAGAGTATCGGTGATGCTGCACAAACCTTCTAGAAAGGCAGCTGCTCTTCCCACTGTTGAAGTCCTGCATCAAAGCATAGCCACAAGGGGAAGGGGCTGGATGTGTTCCTGGGAGCACTCTAAAGTTCCTGGAGAACTGGGGGCCCTCCGGCCTGGCCTCTGCAGAGAAGCAACAGGAGCCCTTGGAAAGGCCTGTGCAGAGAGGCAACAGGCATCCTAAAAGGGGCCTCTGGAGGAAAGCAACAAGAAACCATGCCAATGCCTCCAGTGCGCCTGGAATCTGGGACAAGCGGTGCCCTTATCTGACCATCTGATGGAGGGAGGCATCGGACAAAGAGAGCTGTGTTTCCCAAAAGGTCATGCTACAATAAAGTTTGTTAGTCTTAAAGGTGCCACTGGGCTTTTTGCTGTTTTGCAACAACAGACTAACACGGCTGACTCCTCTGGATCTTTTCGGACCAGTCTGTGTCAAAAAAGGGTTCTCTCCGCAGGGAGAAAACCACTCCGTTCGAGAGTATTCCCGTCTCTCCCTGGTTCCCTTCAGAACTAAAAGGGCCCGTTCACAGTGAGAGACCCGCCCCCCCCCCGCAAACGCCATTTCTTCCCTGTCCCATTTACTAAACGATAATGCGAACTGCCGAGAGTTATTGCTCCGCCCTGAATTCTTCCCCAAATTGGTAATTACGAGAACAAGGCTTTGAGCTTTGACAGCTCTTATCCATCAGGAGCAGGGAATGGTTCCCGGCCATCTGCCGGAGCATCGCCCCGGCTCATCTCCTCCATCGCAGCCTGTCGCAAGCGTGACGGTACAGGGCTCGGTCTGCCTTTATTGCAAACGCACGGGGTGTTAAAACACATTGAATATTTGTTCAACACTGGGGACGCGGTTTTCGTTTTAAGTGCTGTCTGCGCCGAAGAGGCTTGCATGGCTGTATGTAAAAAGTGGGGCCAAGGAGATGCGCCAGAAAGAGGGCTTCGTGAGAACGTCGGCACTGTGAGACTGAGGACACCCTGTCTTGGATCTCATCTCAGCCATGAATTGCCCATGTGGCCCATTGACACATAGCAAGTCTCAGCCCCCCTCCCCTCCATCTGCAATATGAGAATGATAATGCCGTCTTACTGTGCAGGGATGTTGCAAAGATTGAGATAATGCATATGGAGACATTTTGTGCGTTCTTCGTCTTGCATCGAGTGCTGTCAAATTGACGGTGCGACCTCTGGTCACCACACCTCAAAAAGGATATTATAGCTTTGGGAAAAGTTCAGAAAAGGGCAACTAGAATGATCAAAAGGTTGGAACACTTTCCCTATGAAGAAAGGTTAGAGCGCTTGGGGCTCTTTAGCTTGGAGAAACGATGGCTGAGGGGTGACATGATCGAGGTTTATAAGATTATGAATGGGATAGAGCAGGTGGAGAAAGAAGTACTTTTCTCCCTTTCTCACAATACAAGAACTCGTGGGCACTCCATGAAATTGCTGAGCAGTCGGGTTAGAACGGATAAAAGGAAGTCCTTCTTCACCCAAAGAGTGATTAACATATGGAATTCACTGCCACAGGAGGTGGTGGCAGCTACAAGGATGGACTGCTTCAAGAGAGCATTAGATAACCATGATGGAGCAGAAGTCCATCAGTGGCTCATAGCCACAAGCAATGCTCCCTCTAAGCTGTGGAGTCTTGTGAGCAAAAATTCTACTTTGTGAGCTACTGGCATTAAAAGTTGTGAGCGAGTGATTTGGCCGCTGCATAAATCAGTTTGCTCTGGAGCTGTCCCTTTCTGAGCTAAGACAAAAATGTGTGAGCTGTAGGCTAAAAAACTGTGAGCTAGCTCACACTAACTCAGCTGAGAGGGAACACTGACCACAAGGTATAGATAGGGACTCTGGGGCAAGTGATGCTCTGTATTCTAGGTGCTTGGATGGATCAACAATGGGAGGACTTCTGGTATCCTGGCCCCACTGCTGGACCTCCTGATGGCACCTGGTATTTTTGGCCACTGTGTGACACAGAGTGTTGGACTGGATGGGTCATTGGCCTGATCCAACATGGCTTCTCTTATGTTCTTCTGTCTGGGGCAAGTGATGATCTGTCTTCTTGGTCTGGGGGGGGCTACAGTGAGAGGGCTTCTAGTGTCCTGGCCCCACTGGTGGACCTCCTGATGGCACCTGGCATTTTTGGCCGCTGTGTGACAGAGTGTTGGACTAGATGGGCCATTGGCCTGATCCAACATTGGCTTCTCTTATGTTCTTCTGTCTGGGGCAAGTGATGCTCTGTATTCTTGGTGCTGGGGGGGGCAACAGTGGGAGGGCTTCTAGTGTCCTGGCCCCACTGCTGGACCTCCTGACTGTGTTCAATTGCCTGTATTCTTGGTGCTGGGGGGCAACAGTGGGAGGGCTTCTAGTGTCCTGGCCCCACTGCTGGACCTCCTGATGGCACCTGGTATATTTTGGCCGCTGTGTGACACAGAGTGTTGGACTGGATGGGCCATTGGCCTGATCCAACATTGGCTTCTCTTATGTTCTTATGTTCTTACCCACTTATATCAACTCCAGCAAGGGGCCTTCAAGGTGGCTTGCCATTCCCTTCCTCTGCAGAGTCTCTCTTGGTGGTCTCCCATTCGAGTATTGGCCCTCTTTGGCTTCCCTGATCCGGTGAGATCAGGCTACAACGTGCCACCTTCCCCTTCTTTGGACACTGTGCGATGGTTTTGTCCACTCTAATTGCGTAGATGTGGCACAGAGTTCCATCTCCAGCTTTCTGCGCAGATGATCTCAGAATTGTCCTCTGACATCTCTCACTAGAGGATGCTGGAAGAGTCCTTTCTCTTCTTGAGGCCTTGGAGGGTCAGTCCCCATGTATACGGAGCCGGGAAAGCCGGTGACTTGCTGCGGAGAAGGCAGCTGGATAAGGGGACAGCGTGTGTCAAGGTTTCCTTCTCTCACCCCAGTCCAGGGATGAGAGTTAAAAACCAAGCATTCAGTAACAATTAAACGACCCCCAGGAGAATGTCTGTACACACTCCAGGGTTACCAGTAGTCACCGCCACCAAGATCTCTTACACAAAGGTCCCCACCAAAGATAGGAGCAGCGATCCCCAATTCCTGCCTGGTCTCTGGGACGTAGCAACTTACCAGCTCTGTATCAGGACTGTAAGCAATTCATCAACCCAGTGCTAGCCTCATCAGCAGAGACATTTTAGGCACAAGATTTAGTCTTAGAGATCGTTGCAACAGAGGAGACTGGTCCAGATAATATTGATTATATATCATCTTTATTCAGTGCAAAAGCATGCATATAACACCAGACTAGTAAAAAGGTAATAAAAACAAATAATGCCTATAGCATAGTCAGCTCTAGCTGCACAATAGAGGTATTCCATAATTACCAGGCTGTTAGAGGTATCAGGGGTTCAGTGTGCAAATAGTCCGAGGTTTCACCAGGGAATCTTGAGAAGGAACCCCATGATGCTGTTGTGTTGGCAGCCAAATCCAGCTTTGGCTGCCTAGCAGTGAAACTCCATGTTAGCAGTACGGATGGCAAGCAAGCAACCAGTCCAAAAGAACTCTTTGTTTCCAGAGAGGAACTAACTTTTCCCATACGGGTTATTACAATTATACCCCCTTCTCCGTCACTATCAAATATGGTCATTATCCAGTCGTGAGGGAGTGGAGAGGCGTGCTCAATCTCTGGTTACCATGTGTTGCCAGGCAAGGTATATTTTGATTGGCTAGGAGTTGGAAATCCTGCCAGTGAGGGGGGAGCTCACCACCTCCCAAGGCAGCTGATGCCCCTGTTGCACAAGTCTGGCTGTAATTGTTTTTTTCCTAATATCCAGCTGGTACCTTAATGTTTCCTTGTTAATGTCTCCTTCAGACTATTAATATTGTGCCCGAGCGACAGCCCCTGCATTTCACCCTCCGGAGCTAATTTCTCCCCTGCCCTCCCCAGAGAACAAGTCCCCCCATCGGCTTTCTTGGGGAGCTTCTGCGACAAAATGCATCCAGAACCCTGGCACAAACAGGCTTATCCAGCTAATCCAGCTCTCTCAGCTCCAGCGACCTCGCAGTGGTGTCTGTTGTGGGGAGGGGAAGGGAAGAAGCTTTGAGACTCCGAGTGAAGGGCGCGGTAGAAATCCAACTCCAGTTTGTCATAGTGGTTAAGTGCGCAGACTCTAATCTGGGAGAACCGGGTTTGATTCCCCACTCCTCCACTTGCACCTGGTTGGATGACCTCAGCAAGCCATGGTTCTGTCAGAGCTGTCCTTGAAAAAGAGCAGGTTCTGCCAGAGCTCTCTCAGCCCCGCCTACCTCACAGGGTGTCTGTTGTGGGGAGGGGAAGGGAAAGGAGTTTGTAAGCCACTCTGAGACTCCGAGTGAAGGTTGGGATATAAATCCAAACTCTTCTTGGAGCCAGTTTGACATAGTGGTTAAGTGCGCGGACTCTAATCTGGGAGAACCAGATTTGATTCCCCACTCCTCGACTTGCACCTGATGGATGACCTTGGGCAAGCCATAGTTCTGGCACAGCTGTTTTTGAAAAAGAGCAGTCCTTGAGAGAGCTCTCTCAGCCCCACCTCCCTCGCAGGGTGTCTGTTGTGTGGAGGGGAAAGGAAGAAGATTGTAAGCAGCTTTGAGACTCCAAGTGAAGGGCAGGGTATATATCCAATCTCCTCCTCCTCCTCCTCCTCCTCCTCCTCCTCCTCCTCCTCCTCCTCTTCTTCTTCTTCTTCTTCTTCTTCTTCTTCTTCTTCTTCCTCCTCCTCCTCCTCCTCCTCCTCCTCCTGCTCCTGCTCCTGCTCCTGCTCCTCCTCCTCTTCTTCTTCTTTTTCCTCCTCCTCCTCCTCCTCCTCTTCTTCCTCCTCCTCCTCCTCCTCCTCCTCTTCCTCCTCCTCCTCCTCCTCCTTTCCTTGTGTCCACTGTTTTTTTTAGAAAGTGGGTGGAGCTTTTGCCCAGCAAGCTTCTGATTGGCCACTGTAGATGTGATTGACTGTGCAGATTTCTTCTTTTTAAAAAACAAGTTGCTTTGGCAGCCATTGCCCCCACAGCACAGAGGTGTATGACTGAAGCCTTTTGTGGCTGCCTCCCACCATGGTGTGTCAAAATTCCAATAGTAGTCCTAGACTAAAAAAAAATAGGGACCAATGCTCCCTCTAAGCTGTGGAGTCTTGTGAGCCAGAATTCTACTCCGAGACCTGCTGGCCTTAAAGTGGAGAGCAAGCGCGTTGGCTGCTACATAAATTAGTTTGCTCTGGAGCCGTCCTTCCGGATCTCAGACAAAAATGCGTTAGCCGGAGGCTAGAAAACTGTGAGCTGGCTCACACTAACTCAGCTTAGAGGAAACACTGGTTGGGGACCACTGCTATGGGAGCGTTTGACTCCCCTCTGTGTAAACTGTGCCCTTGGCGTCTCTCGTTTTTGGCTCCTGGCAGGTACGATCAAGCCAGGGGGTGGCGGTCCTCGGCTCTCAGGGTGCCAAAGAGTGGCATCGGTCTAAAAAGCCTTGCTGTATCAGTCCGGGCTTGTTTTGAGCGGCCGCCTCCTTGGATGCTGCTTATTATCACACCGCTGAAGGGTGGGGCTGGAGGCAGGCACGAAGGGCTGCGCTGTAACTCGCAGGCAGCCAACGAGGGGCCGTTGACCCGCAGAAACCGGCCCGGTGTTCTCAGTTCCTTCGTAGACACCAACTGGACATTCCATTAAAGGGGCTTTGCCCCAGTGATGAGCCTGAATCTGAAAGGCTTCCTGGGCCTCCCCATCCTACCGGTCAAAAAGTTGAGCCACCCCAGCATTCACATTCCTTTCTCCAATGCTGGCAACTTTCCCGACTATCGATTCTCCTCGCTGATGGCATCGGCAGACCCCCTCCAAGCCGAGCAAGGCTCTGCAGAGGCACCAAACTCTCCATCAATAAGGAATCCCGGGAAGAGATAGGTTGTCTTGTGAGCAGAATTGGAATTGGAATTCTCCCTTCGACACCCAAGAGGGATTCTGTCCAGGGCACAGCACAGTCGTCATGGCGTCCAGCCCCGGCTGATGCACTGAGCATTTACCGGGGAAGACAAATTCAGCTCTGGGCAAACAGCTTACATATCCCAGGCCGGTGTGAGAGGTTGTTCCCACGAGAGCCAAAGAAAGCAAGTTCATGTCTTCCTTCACATGTGCCTGTGGACTGGACTGCCTCACAGCTGAATGAGGGATCCACTTCTGGGGAGAATGAGTAGCTGCTGGTGCTGGTGTGAATTCACCCTGAGGCAGAAAAGGAGGAGGAGGAGATTGGATTTATATTCCGCCCTTCACTCGGATTCTCAGAGCGGCTTACAAACTCCTTCCCCTTCCCCTCCCCACAACAGACACAGACTGTGAGGTAGGCGGGGCTGAGAGAGCTCTTTCGAGGACTGCTCTTGAGAGAACAGCTCTGAGAGAACTCGTGACTGTCTCAAGGTCATCCAGCAGGTGCAAGTGGAGGAGTGGGGCATCAAACCCGCTTCTCCCAGATTAGAGTCCGCGCACTTAACCGCTGCACCAAACTGGCTAAGCAGTGAGGCTCGAACCCCCTCCGTGGTTTTCATGAGTCAAGAAGAACTGACACCTAAGCCAGGCAGAGCTGGGGTGGGGCCGAGCGGCTCAATGGGTCCTGGAAGCTGCCGCTGAGCCCGGAGCTGTCCAGCAGCTGCAGTGCCAGGGTCAGGCGTGCGCCTCTCCTCCTCTAGGGCTCCCGGCCGCTAAGTCCCAGTAGCACCTGGACAGCTCCAAGTCCAGGGGCCACTGCCTCTGCTCAGCGAGTGTCATGGACTCATTCAGGCGGGCTGCCGGAATGTGGAAGAAACGTGGAACCTCTGGCTCCCTGCTGCAGATGGCCACAGGGGCCCAGGTGGAGCCTGGAGCTTATTGTCTCCAGTTTGGTATAGAGGTGAAGTGTGCAGACTCTAATCTGGGAGAACCGGGTTTGATTCCCCACTCCTCCACTCGCACCTGCTGGATGACCTTGGGCAAGCCACAGTTCTGACAAGAGCTGTCCTTGAAAAAGAGCCATTTCTGTCAGAGCTCTCTCAGCCCCACCTGCCTCGCAGGGTGTCTGTTGTGGGGAGTGGAAGGCAAAGGAGTTTGTAAGCCGCTCTGAGACTCCTTTGGGTAGTGAAAGGCAGGGTATAAATCCAATCTCCTCCTCCTCCTCCTCCTCCTCCTCCTCCTCCTCCTCTTCTTCTTCTTCTTCTTCTTCTTCTTCTTCTTCTTCTTCTTCTTCTTCTTCTTCTTCTTCTTCTTCTTCTTCTTCTTCTTCTTCTTCTTCTTCTCCTCCTCCTCCTCCTCCTCCTCCTCCTCCTCTTCTTATTACTCTTATCGTGCGGAATGCCAAGGAACCTCAGGAAAGGCGGGAGGAACATCTCTTGCCGACTTTCCCAGGGCTCTTTGTTCAGGAGACTGGGGTTGGGGAGGGGCTTCAGGGGACGGGGGAGCCTGTGAGATCAGGGGCCACGCTCAGAAGTCCCTGAGGGCTGGACTGGATTCCCTGACGTTATCTGCAGGAGTTACCTGGTGTTCCTGCAGACGGTTCCTGAGGAAGGGAAGAGGTTCCCTTCACCGCCCAAGGTGTCCAGGGGTGCTTCGGGATACTGTCCCCACAGAAGGAGCCACCCTGACTGGAATAGGCTGATAGCCTTGGTTGCTAACTTGGGTGGGAGACCTCCAGCGAATACCAGGGCCGGGAGGTGGAGGTAGGCTATCGAGCCACTTCTCCGAATGGCCTCCAGGCCCCAGTGGGAGTCGCCAGGGGTCGCCGTGACTTGCAGGGACGGGCACACACGGACACACCCACATCCAAAAATGCCAGAAAGAGAAAAGGAAGGAAGAGCTAGCTCAACTTGTGTGAGTTGTGTTGATGAGAAGTCAGACACACCTGCTCATACCTCACGCACTGGGGGGAAATAGTTCCATGGGAGAGCGGCCGTGGCCCAGGTTCAGTCCTCAGCCTCTCCAGTTAAAAGGATCAGGCAGTGGTGTAGTATAGATTGGATTATAAAGACTTCTTTTTAAAAAGATTTGCCCCCCTTTTGATTATTTATATTTCTCTGGTTTTGTAGATTTATTCCTAATAAGATTTTATTGGAATGCAACGGAGGCCTGTTATATGTAAGGCTTTTCTTTGCAGGTTAGGGTGTTTTCCCAGCGGATGCTAGCAGACAAGATAATTGCATTCTTTTGGTACAGAAGACGGTATAAAGTTCAGGGTTTTTAATTGTTTAGGTTACAACTTCGCAGTGCCTGGGTCAAAAAGGGTTTCTAGCTCCGTATCAGAGAAAAACGCCTTCGTTTGGGTAAGAAGACTCCCTGGTCGGTATTATTCAGGGTAGGTCACGTAAACACTTGACGCTGTCGTACAGACGCACCTTTCTTGACATTTGACCGATAAGGGGGATTTCTATTCAAACGGTGTTTAATTTTTTGCAACCAATTATGCTTTTTGAATTTTATTTATAAGACGACGGCATGATGACGTCATTTAAAGTATATCACTTCATGTATTTCCTGGTTGCGGGCGGAAAGCAGTCAGATTTGGATGGGCCGTCTGGCCTAACTGTTGTCAGGTGTTTTGGTTGCGATTAAAACACGAAGATCTTCCTCCTCATTTTTGACTCCATTTTTTTGACCGGGAACTTAGTTGTATAACCGTAGGGGACGGGAAGCACCTTTTTTCTGCCGGAGACCCTGGAGAGCCGCTGCCTGTCGGAGTAGACGGGACAGACCTGGATGGGCCCGGGCTCTGGCTCAGGAGAAGGCAGCTTCCCGTGTGCTCAACTGCCAATCACCTTGTGGGCTCTTTCGTATGCTCAGATCTGTCCGAGAGGCCTCAAGGCTTTCCAAGGTGGTTGGCGCCCTTCCCGGTACAGACCGAGTCGTCCCTCTTTGGCGGAAGAGGGCAGTGGGGGTGGCACAAGCCATGCCAGAAAGAGAGTATTATGCCGAGTGGCACCTTGGAGTCCCTGCCGCTGAGTGGCATCAGTTGCAATGCTCTGTTGAAGCTGTAAGCTTGTATAAGTTTTTCCCCGCTAAAATTGTTCCAGTGGAGAATATTATCACCAATATAATTTGTGTTGCTTACGCTCCTGTGGAAGCCCCGTTACCTGTCCTGAAGGAGGTGGAGAAAAGGGGTGGGAAGTTGTGGTGGTGGTGGTTATTTCTTTGTGATTTATCTCCTTTAAAACATTTATTAGCCGCCTCTCTTCCTTACGGAGCTCGAGGCCGCTTACAACAGAGAATGACATACCTTGAAAACTTAGAGCCAGTTTGGTGTAGTGGTTAAGTGCGTGGACTCTAACCTGGGAGAACTGGGTTTGATTCCCAACTTCTCCACATGCACCTGGCTGGATGACTTTGGGTCAGTCACAAGCTCTGACAAGAGCTGTCCTTGAGAAAGAGCAGTTTCTGTCAAGAGCTCTCTCAGCCCCACCTACCTCACAGGGTGTCTGTTGTGGGGAGGAGAAAGGAAAGGAGTTTGTAAGCCGCTCTGAGACGCCTTTGGGTAGTGAAGGGGGGGTATAAATCCAGTCTCTTCTCTTCTTCTACCTCACAGGGTGTCTTTTGTGGGGAAGGGAAGGGAAAGGAGTTTGTAAGCTGCTCTGAGATGCCTTTGGTTAGTGAAGGGCGGGGCATAAATCCAATCTCTTCTCTTATTCTTCTTATCTGGGAGAACCGGATTTGATTCCCAACTCCTCCACTTGCAGCTGCTAGATGACGTTGGGCAAGCCATAGTTCTCTCAAAGCTGTTCTCTCAAGGGCAGTTTCTGTCAGAGCTCTCTCAGCCCCGCCTCCCTCACAGGGTGTCTGTTCTGTTATAAAATATTCAAAAGTATTTAATTACTCAGAGTATTGATGGATCTTGCTCTATTGGAAAGAAGAAATTTCTTTGTGCTTAAAAACCTTTATTTCTAAGGGTAAAAGGTATACAGGAAACCTACAAATAAACATCTAAGAGCTACATTTCTAAGCTGCTTACAGTTCAAGTCATGGCTACTCACTATACTTCCTAGGGGTCAAGAAGAAGCACACCTTCTCCTTTGTCTGAGTGTAGTGAGTAGCCATAACTTGAACTGTAAGCAGCTTAGAAATGTAGCTCTTAGATGTTTGTTTATTTGTAGGTTTCCTGTATACCTTCTACCCTTAGAAATAAAGGTTTTTAAACACAAAGAAATCTCTTCTTTCCAATAGAGCAAGATCCATCGTGTTCTGGGGAGGGGGAGAGAAAGGAGATTGTAAGTCGGTCTGAGACTCCCTTGGGTAGTGAAGGGTGGGGTATAAATCCAATCTCTTCTTATTCTTCTTAATAACCAAAATCTAAAATCACTGCTTAGGACTGCTGCTAAACTGAACCGAATGCAGTCCTAAGTAAAACTGAGAGCCAGTGTGGTTCAGTGGTTAAGAGTGTTGGATGAATATCTGGAAGACCCGAGTTCGAATCACCACTGCCATGGAAGTTCACTGGGAGACCTTGGGTCACTCACACTCGCTAATCTGCCTCACAGGGATTGTTGTGAGGTAGAGAGAACAATCTAAGTCCCTTTGGTTCCCCACTGGGGAGACAGGTGGAACGTAAATAAATGAAATTAATGAGTGAACAAATATCTTGGAGAGATCTTGTCTCACTAACCTGTTGGTGTTCTTTGAGGGGTTGAACAAACATGTGGACAAGGGGGACCCAATAGATGTTGTTTACCTTGACTTCCAGAAAGCTTTTGATACAGTTCCTCATCAAAGGCTCCTAAGTAAGCTCAATAGTCATGGGATAAAAGGACAAGTCCTCTTGTGGATCAAAAGCTGGCTAATTAATATGAAACAGAGAGTGAGTATAAATGGGAAACTTTCTCAGTGGAGGGTCGTAAGCAGTGGGGTACTACAGGGATCAGTACTCGGTCCGATGCTTTTTAACTTCATTAATGATTTGGAGTTGGGAGTAAGCAGTGAAGTAGCTAAATGTGCAGATGATACGAAGTTGTTCAGGGTGGTGAGAACCAGGGAGGATTTTGAGGCACTCCAAAGGGGTCTGTCGAGGATGGGTGAGTGGGCGTCAACGTGGCAAATGGGGTTCAATGTGGGCACGTGCAAAGTGATGCACATTGGAGCCAAAAATCCTAAGTCTAAATACAGGTTGATGGAGTCCAAACAGGGAGAGACTGACCAAGAGAGAGATCTTGGAGTCGTAGTAGATAACTCACTGAAAATGTTGAGACAGTGTGTAACTGCAATAAAGAAGGCCACCGCTATGCTGGGGATTATTAGGAAGGGTATTGAAAACAGATCAGCCAATATCATCATGCCTCCTATATAAAGCAATGGTGTGAGTACAATGTTCTGGTCACTACACCTTAAAAAGGATATTATAGCTTTGGAAAAAGTGCAGAGAAGGGCAACTAGAATGATCAAAGTGTTGGAACACTTTCCCTATGAAGAAAGGTTGAGGCACTTAGGGCTCTTTAGCTTGGAGAAACGACGGCTGAGGGGTGACATGATCGAGGTTTATAAGATTATGCAGGGGATTGAGCAGATTGAGAAAGAAGTCCTTTTCTCCCTTTCTCACCATACAAGAACATGTGGGCACTCAATGAAATTGCTGAGCTATCGTGTTAGAGTGGATCACAGGAAGTCCTTCTTCACCCAAAGAGTGATGAACACGTGGAACTCACTGCCACAGGAGGTGGTGGCAGCTACAGGCATGGACAGCTTCAAGAGGGAATTAGTTAAGCATACGGAGCAGAGGTCCATCAGTGGCTATGAGCCACAAGGTGTAGATAGGGACTGTCAGTCTGGGGCAGGTGATGCCCTATATTCTTGGTGCTTGGGGGGGGCAACAGTGGGAGGGCTTCTAGTGCCCTGGCCCCACTGCCGGACCTCCTGATGGCCCCTGGTATTTTTGGCCACTGTGTGACAGAGTGTTGGACTGGATGGGCCATTGGCCTGATCCAACATTGGCTTCTCTCTTATGTTCTTACTAAACAGTGAAATGTTGAGTCAGACTTCAGGTAGTACTTTTGAAAATATGCGGTGGAGCCGTTCCATGGCACAGCAGGAAGTGATTGGGGGGGGGGGACAGCAGCCAGAAACTTTAAAATGAGACCTTTGTATTTGTTCCGACCTCCACCTGAATCCTGTCGTTTTTTTCTTCCCCGCAGGGAAAGCCTATGCCCCCGAATTCTACTACGACACCTACAACCCGCTGTGGCAGAACCGAGCCCGGATCTACACCTACAGTCTCGAGTGGACCCAGATGAATCCCGACGCTGTGGACCGCATCCTCACCTACCACCTGGGCATCCGACAGGTGAGGACTTTGTGTGCTTCGACGGAAAGAGTACTTCCCCCCCCCAAGCGATCTGGGTTTTTTGCTTGCTTTGAATCACGGCTCGTGTATGTGTGTAAATTGGAAATGCGCGCTCTGGTTGCATGGGAGACGGCCTGCGTGTCGAAGAGAGGTGTTTTCCAGCTGTGTTCAAACCCGTGAAATACATTTGCACCTCTCGAGGATGCAGGGCAGCGGAAAGAGATCAAAGATGTTTTTGTTGTTCAGACTGGCGTGCCGCAGGAGACGTGGGGGGGCTTGCGGTTAAGGTGAGAGAGAAGTGTGGCGCTTTTCTGGCTGTCGGGGATGCCGGGTTACTTGGTGCTGCCCTGGCTGAGGGGCTACGGCCTTGGAGTCAGTAGGGGGCTTCAACGGAATACATGATTAAATGAGGAAGCGGTGCCTGGCCTACCCCTTCCCAGATGTGCACACAACTTCCCGCAGGGGTGGAAACTTCTCCCCCGAGCCAAAAGCCTCTGATCCCAGCGTCTGTACCTGTGAGTGTCTTTGGTTTGTTCGTTTTAAATTGCCTCTCCCCTGTTGATAAGAAGGGAGGGAGGAAACCCTTCCAGACATGCGCCTTCTTCATTGTGTTCCCCCGCCTTGTGGAATGGTTTTCCAGAGGAGACTGGGAAGGGTCCCCCATTCCTGGCTTTCTGCAAACTTTGCAAAGCTGAATTATCCGAGAGGGCCAGTTTGGTGTAGTGGTTAAGTGCACGGACTCTAATCTGGGAGAACCAGGTTTGATTCCCCACTCCTCCAATTGCAGCTGCTGGATGACCTTGGGCAAGCCATAGTTCTGACAAGAGCTGTCCTTGAAAAAGAGCAGTTTCAGTCAGAGCTCTCTCAGCCCCACCTACCTCACGGGGTGTCTGTTGTCGGGAGGGGAAGGGAGAGGAGACTATAAGCCGCTCTGAGACTCCGAGTGAAGGGCGGGGTATAAATCCAATCTCCTCCTCCTTCTCCTCTTCCTCCTCCTCCTTCTTTTCTGTGCCAGCGATAGGGTTGAACTGTACCAAATGATTCACAAAGTTACTTGGAGAAGTTATTAGGGACTGTGGTCTACTCCTGTGGATAGTTTGCCGTGAGTTGGATCCCGCTATGGAATTTTTGCATCATTTAATGTCTCATGCTAATACTTAACACTTCTCTTCAGCTCTGTTCCTTAGACTTCTGGTTGGTTCTACAACCCAAATCCTGTTCCATCGATCACTGAATGTCCTGTCTTGTCAATCGTACTGACGTACAATAGAACATGCAGGTGGTTATGTGATACCATTGAAACCATTGAACCTATGATTATGGAATGCCCTATATCCAACGAGTCGAGGGCTAATTTAGTCACCCTTTGGCTCAAAGATATAGAATCACTGAATGAGCGAGCCCAGGTGTCATGGCCGCTATCAGAGACAAAAGATTGTGTCACCCTCTCAGTGGCAAAGTTCACAGGTGCAATAATCAAATAAAAAAGAAATAATACTGAGTAAGGTCTTTTAAAATATTTCTTTTTGCTCCAATTTCTGCTTAAGGTGATAGCTGTATGAGCAGAGATAGATAGACAGACTGACAGTCGGATGGATGGACAGATGGACAGACTCACCCTGTGTCGTCTGCCCTGAGTCCAAGTGAGAAAAAGTAAAGGTAAAGGTTTGCCTTGCTCGAAAGCCAGTCGAATCCGACTCTTAAGGATGCAGTGCTCATCTCCGTTTCCAAGCCGAAGAGCCGGCACTGTCCAAAGACATTTCCGTGGTCATATGGCCGGCATGACTAAACAACAAGGTGCACGGAAAGCTGTTATCTTCCCACCGAAGTGGTACCTATTTATCTACTTGCAATTTCTTGCTTTCGAGCTGCTAGGTTGGCAGGAGCTGGAGCCAGAGATGGGAGCTCACTCCGTCATGTGGCACTCGGGTCTCGAACTGCTGAACTACCGACCTTCGATTCCGCAGTTCAGCGTCTTAACCACTTGAGCCACCACAGCTCCAAGTGAGAAAGGTGGATGGTAAATAACAGATGTTGCAGTCCATTCCGGCCTTTTGGTTCCTCCCCCAAACTCAGCAGTGGACTCAGACAGTTTCAACCCCTCGCTTAGGGGAAGGTCCGGATCTCGTGCACGGACATGTCTGTTTCGCCACGTAGGTTTGGCAGTGGGTGTGCATATGTGGGACCCTGAAGCACGTCCAAGTAGCTGTCAGTGGCGGGTGTGTTTGTGTGTTGGGGGAATACCCGTCTCCTCCGTGCTCTGTGTTCTCTTCACCGTCGGCCGCTCTTGTGTTAGGCTGCAGGGTGTCCTGGGGCGGGGGGAGCGATCCCGTGGTGGACCTTGCCATTGCAGGCAGCCCCGCAGTTCGAAGAAGCAAAAGTCTTGCCCGGCAGCAGAAAAAGAGGAGACTGCATCTATACCCCACCCTTCACTACCCGAAGGAGTCTCGGTGTGGCTTACAATCTCCTTTTCCCTCCCCTCCTCACGACAGACACCCCTTGATGCTCCCTCCAAGCTGTGGGGTTTTGTGAGTGAAACATCAAGTTCTGAGCAAGCGATTTGGCTACTGCATAAATAAGAACATAAGAACATAAGGGAAGCCAATGTTGAATCAGGCCAATGGCCCATCTAGTCCAACACTCTGTCACACAGCGGCCAAAATATACCAGTTGCCATCAGGAGGTCCAGCAGTGGGGCCAGGACACCAGAAGCCCTCCCACTGCTGCCCCCCCCCAGCACCAAGAATACAGAGCATCACTTGCCCCAGTGTCCCTATCTATCCCTTGTGGCTAATAGCCACTGATGGACCTCTGCTCCATATATTTATCTAATTCCCTCTTGAAACTGCCCATGCTTGTAGCTGCCACCACCTCCTGTGGCAGTGAATTCCATGTGTTCATCACTCTTTGGGTGAAGAAGTATTTCCTTTTATCTGTTCTAACCCGACTGCTCAGCAATTTCATGGAGTGCCCACGAGTTCTTGTATTGTGAGAAAGGGAGAAAAGGACCTCTTTCTCAACCTGCTCAATCCCATGCATAATCTTATAAACCTCGATCATGTCACCCCTCAGCTGTCGTCTCTCCAAGCCAAAGAGCCCCAAGCATTTTAACCTTTCTTCATAGGGAAGGTGTTCCAACCCTTTGATCATTCTAGTTGCCCTTCTCTGCACTTTTCCCAATGCTACGATATCCTTTTTGAGATGTGGTGACCAGAACTGTACACAGTATTCCAAATGAGGTCGCACCAATGTTTTATACAGGGGCATGATGATACTGGCTGAGTTTGCTCTGGAGCCATCCTCCTTGAGCTAAGATGAAAACGTGCAGGCCGGAGGCTAAAAAACTGTGAGCTAGCTCACGCTAACTCAGCTTAGAGGGACACACTGCCTGTGAGGGAGGCGGGGCTGAGAGAGCTCTTTCGAGGACTGCTCTTGAGAGAACAGCTCCGAGAGAACTTGCAACTGGCCCAGGGTCACCCAGCTGGCTGCGCGTGGAGGAGGAGTGGGGAGTCAATCCCGGTTCTCCACATTCGAGTCTGCTGCGCTTAACCACTACAACAAACTGTCTTCTTGACAGAAAGCCAAGAAGAAGAATTCCAGCGTTATCAGCTTAGTTCCTAAGTTTAAATTTGCCTTGGCTCTAAAGGGGGTGGGGGCGTTGCCGTTGGAGCCTACCTGACAGGATGGGATAAACGCACTCGATTTGCTATCTGAGGGATTACATGCGTTCTTTGATTTTTCGGGGGGGGGGTTGGGCTGTCGTTGATTATTAAGACCTCACCACCGACACCCGTGAATTGAGTTTGCTTTGGAGGACGTGCGAGGCGAGACAGAGGCGTCTGTTTGAAAAGCGAGCCCCCGGGCCTGGCTTACACAGTGTTATCAAAGAGTGCTGCGAAAGATAAGCAGCCGCTGAAAGGGTTCGGCCCGTCTGTGATAGGGAGCCGGCTTACCTCGCTCTTACGGCAAGCGGAGCTGCAGATTGGGGCTGCTGGGTGTTTCGTTTGTGTGTGTGTGTGGGGAAACGCACACACTTTGGAACTCCGCGCTGCCTGCTAAGACTGGATTTCCTCCTGCGCGGTGTGGGTTAGTTTGCTAACTGAAGTGGGAACACGGGAAACTTCCAGGCAGCGTTGAACCGGGGCAACGTCTGTACGAAAACGAAGCATTTCCTCAGACACCGAAACCTCCCCTTCTGCCCGAAATTTCAAACATTCACCAGAAGTATTCCCATGTCCCAAATGGTGCCTTCTAGAAAGCGTGCAGCGGTTGTTCTGAGGCCCGTGTTTTAATAGGCTACAGCTGGGGGTGGGGGATGCAATTAATATCATTTTAATTGAATAATTAACTTATAAACTAACGAATTGCCCTGCGGTTGAAGTGCTCAAAGCTGTGTACAGCCATAATAATTAGTACTATAGACTGTTCAAAACTGTGCGATTAACGCTCTGGCTTGCAGCTGGTTAATGGGTTGAATAATTGATTGCATTAGGAGAACCAGCGGGGCGCAGTGGTTGGCGTGTCAGACTAGGGTCCCGGAGACCCAGGTTCCAATCCCCAGTCCACCACGGAAGCTTGCTGGGTGACCTTTCCTGCCCTGGGCAGGGGGTGGACTAGATGGCCTAGGCAGTCCCTTCCTGCTCTAAACTCTGTACAGGGACAGGAGCTGTCTGCCACTTGCTGTAAGTCAGGGGTCCCCGACGTGGTGCGCGTTGATGCCCACTGGTACCTTTCCTGGTGTCTGCCAAGTGGCTGGGGCCAGATAGGACTTTTACCCAACAACTTTTGCTGCCCTGAGCCTGCCTCGGCGGGGAGGGTGGGGTAAAAATCAAATAAACAAACAAACAAACAAACAAGGCTTCTTATTGGCCACTGGAGATTTAATTGGCTGCATAGATGTTTAAAAACTTTGCTTTAGCAGCAGTTGCCTCCGCAGCACGACAATCTTCACTGGAGGTAACCTGAAGCCACCATTTTGTTACTGCCTTTGCCTCTTGCAGCAGCTCTTTTCTGGCTGTGCCCATCACGCTGCAGCAGATTTCCAAAGGAGCCTGGTCCCAAGTGAGGGATCTTTCTCTCAGACTAGACTGTCCCCTCAGTTTAACGCTGTGAGAGGAAAGAACGCAGTTCCACAGCCCGCAAAGCTCAAGTCACAATCTCCTCACACAATCCCTGGACACCGATTGGTTACAACTGTCGCTAAGCATTATGGGGAATGTAGGCTCTGTCGGCTTTCCACTCCCACACAGGTCTCTCCTGGGCCTAGGCCCCACTAGGCCTTGTTCTCCCAGTCCTACACAGATCATGACAAGCCCACAGGCTCAAAAGGCTAAGGATCCCCGCTGTAAACCATCCAGTCATCGGCTAGCATTCTGGCAACTTTGGTGACTTATGAATCCAGGGAGACCGGAAGGGAAGCTCTTGGCTCTGGATCCACAGTGAGCCATCCGCCCCGTAGCCTCATCGACAAGAGCTCGGACTCAACACAGCCCATCTGAGGTTGTTCCTTCAGTTCCGTCTCCAGAGGTTTGCAGAGTACGTCCCTTCCTTGGGGCCACTCACTTTGGGCTGTTCATGCAGATAAACACGGCTGTAAATCGTGTGGGGATAAGAACATAAGAAGATAAGAGAAGCCAGTGTTGGATGAGGCCAATGGTCCATCCAGTCCAACACTCTGTCACACTGTGGCCAAAAATACCAGGTGCCATTAGGAGGTCCACCAGTGGGGCCAGGATACTAGAAGCCCTCCCACTATTGACCCTCCCCCAAGCACCAAGAATACAAAGCCTCACTTGCACCAGAGTCCCCAACTATACCTTGTGGCTAATAGCCACCGATGGGCCTCTGCTCCATATGTTTATCTAATTTCCTCTTGAAGCTGTCCGTGTTTGTAGCCGCCACCCCCTCCTGTGGCAGTGAATTCCATGTGTTAATCACTCTTTGGGTGAAGAAAGACTTCCTTTTATCCATTCAACTCAACCACTCAGCAGTTTCATGGAATGCCCACGAGTTCTTGTATTGAGAGAAAGGGAGAAAAGTACTTCTTTCTCAACCTGCTCTATCCCATGCATAACCTTGTAAACCTCGATCATATCACCCCTCAGAGCTGTCGTTTCTCCAAGCTAAACAACCCCAAGCGTTTTAGCCTTTCTTCACAGGGAAAGTGTTCCGACCCTTTTATCATTCCAGCTGCCCTTCTCTGCACTTCTCCCAAAGCTATAATACCCTTTTTCAGCTGCGATGACCAGAACAGTACACAGTTCCACACAGTTGTGGAACAGCCTGCTCTTGCCCGATCTCCTCAAATCTCAGAAGCTGAGCGGGGTCAGTGCTTGGAAGGGAGACCGACAAGGAAGACTCTGCCGGGGACGGCAAACAGCAGAAGTCGGCCGCGACTCGACAGCACTTCACACACATATAAGTTGTGTAGATAGATCCAGGTGCGTGGCCGTCTCGGTGGGAAGCAGCAGGACAAAGTTGGAGTCCAGCGACGCCTTTAAGACCAGCCATGTTTTATTCACGGGATAAGCTTTTGCGTGCAAGGCAACGCTTGTTCAGATAACAGTGGAACAGGATTCTGTTTCATTGTGTTGTGTTTCTCCTTCATTGTCTCTGATGAAGTGAGTGCACTTCTACCTTGAATAGAACTTCGCTGGTCTTAAAGGTGCCACTGGACTCAAATTTCATATAAAGTGTGTGTTTGTGTGTCTGTGTGTCTGTGTGTCTGTGTGTCTGTGTGTCTGTGTGTGAGAGAGAGAGAGAGAGAGAGAGAGAGAGAGAGAGAGAGAGAGAGAGAATGAACACGCTTTCAGGATTTGTTCTTCCATTGCTCTGGTATCTCCTGCAACCAGGGCGATAATTAGACACCTTATCCCCTTTCAAGCCCTGCTGCGAATTTGCTAGCAGCCAGTTTGTCCTTTGATACGTACCAGAAATATCTAAATGCAAACACATTTGCAAAGAGAGGTATTTGCTTCCTTCCTCCCACCCCCAGTCAAGGAAGCCCGATAAGGGCACGGAAGGAGCTTTAAAATATTACAGCGTGCTCTTTGCACCGATACGATTCTTCCTCTCGTCAGGCAACCGACGCCGGGCGGCTGGAAGACAGATTCGGTTCACGCTAATAACCCTTAAAGGGCAAGGCGGGTGGAGGAGGGCCGGGGCTGCGGATGTAACATTTCCCTTAATGGTGACCTGCCCAGCGCAGAGCCTTGGCGGTTTTCCGCCCGCTTTTGCTCCAGGGACAGGAAAGGAAACGTGACTTTTCTAGGCTCGCGGAATCCTCCCCTTTGGAGCTGCGATTTGGAATGAGCCGGCCTCGTTTACCGGAGGATGTCGATCGGTTACTGATCTGTCGTTTGTCCGCTTTTGATGACGAGATTGCCTTCACAGCCAACTCTGTGTGGTGCGCGGCAGTTCCCAGGCGGGAATCCCTTTTCTCCACTGTAGGCTAACAGTGAGTCTGCCTGTGCGTGGATCAAGAGGCCATGTGGGGAGGCAGCTTCAGGGATTGCCTGACCGCATCAAGGCACCGTTTTGCATTCTGATTGGCACAGTGCCTGCCTGTGAGTGGGCGCAAACATCCCATTCACAGGTCTGCATGGTTTCAAGGAGAAATCCTGATGCACTGGTGTAGCCAGCATAGTGAAATAGTTAGCGTGCTAGACTAGGATTTTTGAGGTCTGTGTTCAAATTCTCCACTCTGCTGTGAACGTCTGGTTACACAGCACCATGACATCATCCCTCCAGAAGCCCTCCCACTGTGGCCTCCCAAGAATACAGAGCATCACTGCTCCAGACAGAGTGTTCCCTCTATAAAAGGTAAAGGTTCCCTTGCTCGAAAGCCAGTCGAATCCGACTCTAGGGTTGCGGTGCTCATCTCCGTTTCCAAGCCGAAGAGCCAGCACTGTTTGAAGACGTTTCCGTGGTCATGTGGCCGGCATGACTAAACACCAAGGCGCATGGAACACTGTTACCTTCCCACCGAAGTGTACCTATTTATCTACTTGCAGTTTCTTGCTTTCGAACTGCTAGGTTGGCAGGAGTTGGAACTAGAGACGGGAGCTCACTCCGTCATGCGGCCACTCGGGTCTCGAACTGCTGAACTACTGACCGTCCACAGCCTGTAGTTCAGCGTCTTAAGCACTTGAGCCACCTTCTATACCTTGTGGTTAAATAGCCACTGGTGGACCTCTGCTCCATATGTTTATCCAATTCCCTCTTGAAGCCGTCCATGCTTGTAGCTGCCACCACCTCCTGTGGCAGTGAATTCCATGTGTTAATCACTCTTTGGATGAAGAAGGACTTCCTTTTATCCCTTCTAACCTGACTGCCCAGCAATTTCATGGAGTGCCCATGAGTTCTTGCACTGTGAGAAAGGGAGAAAAGTACCTCTTTCTCTATCTGCTCTATCCCATGCATAATCTTATAAACCTCAGTCATGTCACCCCTCAGCCGTTGTTTCTCCAAGCTAAAGAGCCCCAAGCACTTTAACCTTTCCTCATAGGGAAAGTTCTCCAACCCTTTTACCATTCGAGTTGCCCTTCTCTGCACTTCTTCCAATGCTATAATATCCTTTTTGAGGTGTGGCGACCAGAACTGTACACGGTATTCCAAATGAGGTCGCACCATTTATTTATACGTGATCATACTGGCTGATTTGTTTTCAATTCCCTTCCTAATAATCCCCAGCATAGCATTTGGCATGGATCCTATGAATGAGTTCAACATTCACTCCTTGTCCTCTGAAAATTCAGTTTGTGCAAGACCCATGGAAATCCAGTCACCTTGCATAAAGGGAAGTTTTAGCAGAAGAGAAAGCATGCTCTCTGGCAGAGACTGTCACACATGGAAGCCGTACGTAGGATCCAAGCCAGCGTTATAAATTAGTCAGTGAATACACAATTTTAGGAGTCGTTTTAACCTGGGAGGTTCCAAGAGTATAAAGTCCAAGGCTGCAAGAATAAATGAAATGAATCTCCGGGGGAGCTGTCGTGTTAATCGACTGCTGCCAAAAAGTCGCAAAGGCTCTCGTGGCACCTTACATTCTAAGAAATTTACTGCGTCATTCGCTTTTGTGATACGGAAACCAGATGGTCCGATCTGACAAGGCGGGCTCCGGCCGACAAGAGCTTTTGTTGCAAGAAGCTTTGTGAGACTTTTTGTTAAGTAAAACTGATCCATTAGCAAAGAGCAGAGGCGAGCGCTTGTCGGGCGTTCCCGCACGTGCACGTCTCGACCCCGGTCCAAGGATCACTCGGCTCTCGGTAAACGCGGCGATGGCCTTCGTTCATCCGAAGGGTGAGAGAGAGAGATACTTCTACTGAGCAGGAATCGCATCCGTTGACTCACGAGTGGATAGCAAAAAAGCAAGAAAGGAGGGGTGAAAACAGAAGGCAGTCGGTGAACAGACGCAATTATATGCAATCTCAAACCGTAGTTGTTGAATCCTGGGTTCTGGACACGTTGCAACGATCAACTCAAGTTTATTTAGTGGTTCCAGCAAACTACAAGGACAGACTAGCAGGGCTTGAACCCTGCTTATGAAGCATGCAGACACCACACCCAGGCTATTTACATTACACTACTTATCCGTTAACCAACAGGATCCTGGAGAGCTATTGTTCTAGAGTAGCAAGCTCAGCCCATTCCCGGTACAGCTTGAGGAATAGCTTCGGCTCAATACATAACAGTAGTGCTTGATTCTATGTCATTCCAAGCCCTGCTTGTCCGATTTTTATAGATACTTTTGGCCTGTGGAGCCCGAGGGTGAGGTGGGACCCACCGCCTGTGTCCTGGACCCTGCCTCATCCTGGCTGATCGAAGCTGCCAAAGGGGCACTGGCTGAGTGGGTGAGGGGAGGGGGCCAATGCTTCTTTGAGGGTGGGTATCGCGCCATCCATACTCGAGCAGGCATTGAGTAGAGCTGTGGGTTTTTTTTGAAAAATAAAACCCTCCCTGTAGCCCTTCTAGGCTGGAGAACTTCCAGCCAGTCTGCTGTCTTCCGTTCTTGGGCCAGGCGCCTGAGCGAGTAGCTGCCGAAGAATGGATTTTCTGGGCCCATTTCAATCTGAAGAAGAAGAGAAGAGATTGGATTTATACCCCACCCTTCACTACCCAGAGGTGTCTCAGAGCGACTTACAAACTCCTTTCCCCTCCTCTTCCTGCAACAGACTCCCTGTGAGGTAGGTGGGGCTGAGAGAGCTCTTGACAGAAACTGCTTTTTTCAAGAACAGCTGTGCCAGAGCTATGGCTTGACCAAGGTCATCCAGCCAGGTGCAAGTGGAGGAGTGGGGAAATCTCCCAGATTAGCATCCGCGCACTTAACCACTACACCAGACTGGCTCTCTGGCTTCAGTGTGGAGTTTGGAACAGGGACTGTTCGGGTTGAAGAAGAAGAGATTGGGTTTATACCCCACCCTTCGCTACGCGAAGGGGTCTCGGAGCGGCTTGCAATCTCCTTTTCCCTTCCCCTCCCCACCACAGACACAGGCTGTGAGGCCGGTGGGGCTGAGAGAGCTCTTTCAAGGACTGCCCTTGAGAGAACAACTCTGAGAGAACTTGTGACCGACCCAAGGTCACACCAGCAGCTGCATGTGGAGGAGTGGGAAATCGAACCTGGTTCCCCCAGATTAGAGTCTGCTGCTCTTAGCCACTACACCAGACTGGCTCTCAGTTGCCTCAATGGATGACCTCTAATGAGAACTAGACAGAGTGAATGTGACCCTGCTGGTCCTCCTGGATCTCTCAGTGCCCTTTGATGCTTCAGACCAAACTTTTTTATGAAGCTGCCTCTCTGCTCTGGGACTGGAGGGGGAAAACCGTGTTACTGTGCTTTGAGTTCTGTCGGGACTCGGGAGGGGGCGACTCAGAAGGTAGTGCTGGCTGGTTCCTGCTCTGCCCCAATTGTGGTTGTCCTGTGGGGTTCTGCAGGGTTCAATCTTAACTGCCCCCCCCCAAAAAAAAATGCTATTTCATGCTTCATGAAATGAAGAGAAGAAGAGATTGGATTTATACCCCGCCCTTCACTACCCAAAGGAGTCTCAGAGCGGCTTACAAACTCCCTTCCCTTCCCCTCCCCACAACAGACACCCTGTGAGGTAGAAGAAGAGGAAGAGATTGGATTTATGCCCCGCCCTTCAGTACCCAAAGGAGTCTCAGAGCGGCTTACAAACTCCCTTCCCTTCCCCTCCCCACAACAGACACCCTGTGAGGTAGAAGAAGAGGAAGAGATTGGATTTATGCCCCGCCCTTCAGTACCCAAGGGAGTCTCAGAGCGGCTTACAAACTCCTTTCCCTTCCCCTCCCCACAACAGACGCCCTGGGAGGTAGAAGAAGAGGAAGAGATTGGATTTATACCCCGCCCTTCAGTACCCAAGGGAGTCTCAGAGTGGCTTACAAACTCCTTTCCCTTCCCCTCTCCACAACAGATGCCCTGGGAGGGAGGTGGGGCCGAGAGAGCTCTGACAGAAACAGCTCTTTTTCAAGAACAGCTCTTATCAGAACTATGGCTTGCCCAAGGTCATCCAGCCAGGTGCAAGTGGAGGAGTGGGGAATCAAACCCGGTTCGCCCAGAGTAGAGTCCGCGCACTTAAGCACCACACCAAACTGCTACATGAAGCCGCTGGGAGGCATCATCAGAAGACCTGGAGAGCTGCTGCCAGTCTGAGTAGACAATACTGAGTGACCTTGATGGGCGGATTCCGTACACGGCAACTTCATGTGTTCCGCTTGCCTCCAGATCACGGCCGGAGCGAGAGTTTGACCGGAGCCAGGAAACACCGCCAATTCACACCCTCGTGGAAATCTGACTCACCATATTTTTTTCTTGTCAAAACTTCCACGTCGCCGTTCCGCTGGAGCGAGCAGAGTCATTTCCATCTTTGGCAAGGAGCTGATTCTGGAGAGCCGCTTCCAAGTGCCGCCAGTGAGAGGCTGAGATTGCCGCCGCTTGATTCCTCCAATTAGCCCTCCTTTCGGAGAAGGGGGTGCTCAAAAGGCAATTTTCGGTCTCCGTTTTCTCCTGGGCCGGAGCCAGGCAAAGTTAAGAGGGGGACGAGGGCTCTCTTCTGAAGTGAAGGCGTTTTGAGCTTCCCTCACGCTGGTTGCAAGAGGTCTGTGCACGGAGTGAAATTCGGCCCCGAATTCTGGGGGTACGGGAAGCTCCGTTCTCTGCTTAGATGAGCGGCTTCTTCGGGAACCCTGGGAACCGCTTGAGAAGAATGCAAAAGTTAGGTTGGGATGTCAGCGCTGTTTTTTGCTCATTTTTTAAGGAACTGTTTTATTGTGTTAATATTTTCAATTGGACGGGGTGGAAGTGATAATAAGAACCTCAAAGCACATGAAGGAAAAAAATCCCACATAGAATCATAGAGTTCCAGGGTCATCTAGAAGACAAGAGAAGAGGAAAAGAAGAGATTGGATTTATACCCTGCCCTTCACTCGGAGTCTCAGAGCGGCTTAAAATCTCCTTTCCCTTCCCTTCCATTCCCTTCCCTTCCCTTCCTCACAACAAATGCCCTGTGGGGCAGGTGGGGCTGAGAAAGCTCTGAGAGAACTGCCCTTGAGAGAACAGCTCTGAGAGAACTTGTGACTGACCTAAGATCACACCAGCAGCTGCATGCGGAGGAGTGGGGAGCCGATATGGTGTGAGAGCCAGTTTGGTGTTGTGGTTAAGGTACGCAGACTCTAACCTGGGAGAACTGGGTTTGGTTCCCCACTTCTCCATTCGCAGCTGCTGGATGACCTTGGGCAAGCCATAGTTCTGTCAGTGCTGTTCTCTCTAGGACAGTTTCTGTCAAGAGCTCTCTCAGCCCCACCTACCTCACAGGGTGTCTGTTGTGGGGAGGGGAAGGGGAAGGAGTTTTGTTGGGCGAAATGCTCTCTAGGGGTGAAGCACTTCGCCACAGGTATAATTACTTTGGGATCTTTCGGTCTATGTTTACGGGGAATGGGCTGCCACGGGAACTTCCCAGTAAAGAAGCGAGAAACAAGGCTTCAGAATAATGTTTTGTTTACTCAATAGCAGTTTCACTCAACAAATACAGTTCACACACACATACATTCAAGGTCTAAGAATAAAAGATAGATAAAGCACAATTGCATGAGCAGGTTATCGTTGGTTTCGTTGAGGGCAATATTTACCTCCAAGGCGCGGCTCCTAAAGTCTTCCAGCGAGTGGAGTAGGGTAGGGTAGGAAGTATGGAAGAAGGGACACGCGGTCTAGACCAGCTAACACACACGTGTATAATTCCAGCGGCCGACTGGAACAAAGCGAGGCAAGGGTTCGGGTACAGGATGGGGGCTTAAGAGGGTAAAAGCAGACAGACAGAGGTCGTGGTTTCCGCAGCAGCAAGGTGGGGGTGTAGCAGAGCTCTCTGAAGCAGCCCAGAGATCGCGTTTTTATAGCGTCTTGGGTGCTGGGCGGAGAAGGCCAGGCGGTGTACACCTACTGACCCTCCCAGTTGGCTGTGTCAGTGTAAATTTCAAATCTTATTGGCTACGCTGTCCGTTGGATACCTGAGGGCTGGGCAGAGGAGGCTGGCTGGCAGGCAGATGGTGTCTCCAGGTAGCTGATGGCCCTGGCATTGTTGTGTGTATGGTTCTCCTATTGTCTGGGGTGGGGAAGGCAGTTAATCTCATCATGCAAACGACTTGCAGATGGAAAGTCCTTTGTCTGCTGTATGGCCCTTAATCTGTGTAGGTGACATGCAGCAGGTATGCAATGGAGTCCCTCAGAGCAAAAAGACAGCTTTTTCCTTCCTTCTGGGCTTCTCCCTTGGCATCCATTTTACAGTCTAGACAGACCATGTGGCAACAGCAAACAGTCCATAGCAAAGCCCCATAATGGCGTCGGGGCTAACATATCCCCCCTTGCAGACGTGGCAGCGTCAGATGACATCGTCTGCACATACACACTTCGATGGAAACGTCGTCTCAGGGTTCCGTTGGCATCCACATCTGGTCAGCGTCTGGGCCTCTGGCATCTGCGTCTGGTCCTCTGGTAGCGGCAGTAGTCAGGCAGGCAAACAGGCGAGGTCGTCTGGTTGCCATTGCCACTCAGGTATCCGATCTACACTGGTGTTGTATGTAATGCATGCCAGTAAGAGTAGCTACTCTACGCCTAATTGGTGTTGGCTGGAAGTGGCTTTTTGCCATCAGAGGTAAATATGGCAAGACACAATACATTTAAACACATAACTTAAGCCTAAATAAAGAAAACATCCTAAGAAAACATTTCAAACGAGAACTACACACGCCTATTAGACTAACTTCACACTGTTAACTTGTAAAACAGACAAGCACACAAAAACGAAAAGGAAAACATTTCACAAGAGTTCATGCGCTATCTTGTCCTCCACGCATTTGCAGAAGCGGAGGGCTAGGTGGATAAATGTCCTTCTCAGCGCTCCCGGGGTGAGCTTTGGGGCAGCTTCGGTCAGGATGGCAACCGTCAGGATGCTGGCTAGGCACAAGAAAAGTCCATAAATGAGGCTTTGCTGCCATGCAATCCTGGTCCATCTTCCCGGAGGCGGGCCATCGGCGGGACCGCCAGGCGTGTGAGCAGGCGTGCTGTTTCGGGCCCTGAGGTTAGAAGCAGGACTCAGCCGAACCAATTTCGGTGTCCTCTGTGGGGTCCGCACAGTCCCGAGCTTTAAAGATTAAGCACATGATTAGTTGAGAAACCCTCCCTGGTTCCCAGGATGGAAGGGAGGTTTGAACGGCTGGATAGCGAAAGCCGATCTTTAAACGAACGAGATGGGAGGGGAAGAAGTCAAGCCCTGGTGGTTCAGCCAGACTGGAGACGCCGGCGTCGGGCGCTTTCGGCCAGCCTCAGAGCAATTCGGAGGCTGCCGATTTTACATCACCACCCCCCCCCTTTAGCGCACAGAAGCCTGGGTTTGCGCTCGCGGCGATATACTTTTAATTGGGAGCCATATGAGCGGTCGTGGGACCCGGCTCCGGAGGAATGACTGTGGATCATTCCTCTTCTAACTGGGGGGTCCCCATGGGGCTTCGACGGGGCTCCCCACCTCTGTTGGACCAAAGGACTGAATAAAAATAAAAACAAAAGGAAAAACCAAAAGGAAAAACAAAACGTTGCGGGATGCCCCCCCCTTTTCGCTTTGGGTTAGTCCGAAAAATGGACTCTTCATGGTCGGGGGTCCCGGTGTGCACACACAACATGAAAAGCAAGGAGAAGTAAGAAGAGATAGACAATACACAGAAACAAAAGATTCTTAGAGGTGAGGCGGATCAGGTTGCTGTAGGAGCGCAATGGCTGGTTGGCACAGCCGTGATGTCATTTTCCGGATTTGTTTGACTTGGGATCGGCCCCATAGTCCCACTGCTATTATCGCAAGTACGCATAGCAGTTGAATGGCCACTATTATTACTATGGGGTGGAGCATAATATTTAATATTCCATTCGAAGTTTCAGACCAACCAAAAAGAGATTCCCACCAGGAGAAATGGGATGATTTCTGAATATCAATGGCCAAGTTTGCAATCTCTGCTCCATTGTGTGCTACCAGTAAAGTGGCATTCTCTCCAGCGGCTTCTAGTTCTTTTAATTTGCGGCGTAGCTCTGGGTGCCTTAATAATTCCTGGATGACTTCCAGACCTATCCCTAGTGGTATAGGCGTGATGGTGTCGTATAGCTCCGGGGAGAACTGCATCTCCTGTTTGACCCAAACAGGGGGTTCAAATTGGAAATCGCAGCCCTCCACTGCAAATACTTGGCAAAAGCACCTATTGATCTTAGGAAGCATCGGCTGAATGTGTTGCACATTGATGTAGATGAAAGAGCAGTGGGTGCGAATGCACACGCAGGCTTTGCCAATGTACACTACTGCTGATGAGGTTTCCTCTGCAGCCTCAAACTGACAGATGTCGTCAGTTCCCTTAAGGGGAGCCACACAGGGGTGGTGTGCTTCCAGCGCCTCATCCTCGCAGATGAATCCCAGGGTTTCCTTGTGTCTGCAGCCTTCAACGTTGACAGTTTGCCAGCCGTCAGAAGTGACTCTAGCCCACCTCTGGCTGTTCCTGGCATACAACACTGTGCGTCTATCGACTTGTAGACCAAGGGGGACCACTGGATGTATGTGGAAGCTTTCCTTGGCGCTTGCTGTGACTATGATCAGGGTCAGCGTGTGTGTGGTCGGTGCGTATGTAGCATTTGCGAGGGTCCACCAGTCTGCTAGCCTGGCTTCCTCCTCGGTCACCTTTCTGTGTAGGAGTCCCTGGATCTCCAATGGGATCTTGCCTGCCATAGCTTGCGTTACTATGCTAGTGGCAGTGATTACATTCATAGCTTGCATTTGGGTGCATGCCAGTGCATATGATATGTTTCTCTGGAGAGACTGGATGCCTTTGACCAGGGTATAGAAATCGTGCTCCATAATGTGCTCCCATTCGATTAGGAGTGGGTTAGTGCGATGTGGTAGATCTGCCAATGCATGAAAGGATTGAGACATGGGTATGGCCAGATTGTAGAGGTCTGACCCTACCCGCGAAACCTTATTAGCTAAGATTTCTAGATTAGCCGAATTTAAGACTGCAGCCCCAGTTCCTATGGGTGCCAGCCAGTCAGCGGCGCTTCTCTTACGCCTCGCTGATATGTCTAGGGTTTGCCACAGGATAAGCCAGTTCTCCCAGCCTTGTTTGAACGGCTGGAGGTATTGGGCACATAACTTTTGTGTCCAAGTGGCTTTATCCGAATTTGGGGCAACCTCTAGATTTTTCATGTTTATAATGATTTTCCTAACATGCATTTGCGGCCGTATAAGTACCTGCTCTGATTGTTGGTACTTAACGGTGTGTGAGCCTACCACAGGGTCTCTTAGGTTAGCGAGACTCTCTAGGTTCTGTATGAGTGGGTCGAAAGTGATGCTGGTGTTCCAGTGCTCTAGGGTGAGTGTGTAATTCCCTTCCACGTGCCTTGTGTTAATTACTAGAAGTCCTAAGGTGTCGTAGGCACGTTCCATGAAAATGGGTTTACATGGGGTGTTATTCAAGTCAACCATCCATTCGGGGGGTCCTTTTACAGACGTCATGGACGCATCCATGCCCCAGTCTACCTGAGTCCAGTTCTCCAAGTGGAATATCTGCTGTTTCTCCTGTGGATCTATTAGCATAACTGCCAGATCTGTTTTTGTCAACAATTCTTTGTTGGTCCCAATGGTTAAAATGATCTGGAGAGGGTCACCTATATTCCACACCGCAGCCGAAACTATGGCTGTCTCGCATGTGGATTTTTCTGTGCTCGGAATTTTGCCACCGCATAGGAGCATAATGAGCCTTTCTCTTAAGTCTCCTTCTGACGGGCATATCCAAATAGCATTTTTAGGTTTCTCCCGAGTACAATTAACCATATTGGGCGGAAGGCAGTCTTCCATAAAATCTTTCATGGATGTGGCATACACGAAGCCTTCTGACTCTATACGTGTAGCCGGGGTTAGTCCATCCTCTAGGCAAGTTATGTTTAAGTCTACACCTTTTCCTATGCAGTTCCACTGGAGTAACTTCTGTTCTGGACTGGTTGCTTGCATTTTCCCTAGTCCTAACATTCCCAACAATAACAGAGCACATGCCATTTCCACAATACTTACTCCTCTCGAGAAACGTGGAGTCTTGTTCATTGTTGTATTTCTGTAAGAAAATAGATTATGCAACCTCACCTCGGGGAGAACAAAAACAAAAACGGAGGGGAAGGAAACGTGGTGCGTAAATTGCACCTCCTTCTCGACTATGCCATGGTCGACCCAGATTAAAGGACTGGCATGGCATAGACCGAGAGGTGGAAGGGTTGTGACTTCCTGAGCTAAGAAGAAATAATATTTTTGCAAAAATCCCCTGCTGGGGTCGAGTCTGGTGCTTCTGCCTTCTTATGGCAGGCTTGGTGTTCTAGACACACTGTAGCTTTCCAGGTCTCGAAATTCTCTCTGGCTTTATTCCATTGCTACCATCTCACCTACCCTAGGAACTTTCTGTTCCGGGCCGTATAACCCGAGTAACAGGTAACCTGGGCGGCTACGAACAATAGCATTGGTGCCATAGGGCCTTTTAAACTTTCCAGGTTAACCATAACAGTGGGGCAACACAAATGCATTCTACAGTTTCCTTGTGGACAAACCTCTTTCTCTCCCCCCCTCGCTAACCAGGATCCCAGAGGGTGCTGGTTAGCGTCTCTTCTAAATGAGCAAAGAATGTGTCTGCCAGCGTGTACTGGTGTGGGGTTTCTGAAGCAGGCAGGGGCAGCGAGATTTGTCGGATCGGCAGGGGCTGAGGAGCGGCAGTGAGAGGAGCCAGCGGTACGTCTGGCGGTTTGGCTGGTGGGCGGCTTTGCGGTTCTCCTTTCCAGATTTTCAATTGTGAGCAATGGAAGAACTTATTCCAAATGCTTCCATCCTTCCGTGGAATCGCCACCTTGTACACGGCGGGGCTAATTCGCTCTACAATGGGGACCGGACCTGCCCACTTAGCGGTGAGGGCATGCTGTTTCCGGGAGAACTTGCGGTACATAACCTCTTGCCCTGGGTCCCAAACCTGGGGGTTGCGCACCCATCCGAGCTTTTTGTCAACTGCCAATTGGCTGTAGCCGAGCATTTTGGCAACTTGAAGATGTATGCGCAGTATTTCATTCAAAAGTTCTCCAACCCATAAGTCGTTCGCCACCTTGGGTTCTACGTTAGAAGGCATGTCAGAGTCTAACCAGAAAGCTTCCGGGAGGCGCATTCTTCTACCGGTCATCACCATGTGTGGTGAATATCCGTGTTTGGCTGTGGTTCCCCTAATGGCCATCAAAATTATGGGGAGCTTGTCGTCCCAATCTTTCCCCGTGGACCGCACCATCTTTCGAAGGGCCTCTTTTAGGGTGCGGTTAGTCCGCTCAATGGCGCCCGAAGACTGGGGGTGGGCGGCGATATGGAACCTTTGCTGGATTCCAAGCGCCTTGCACAGTTGTTGCGTGACGTCACCAACAAAATGGCTGCCCAAATCGCTGTCTATGACTCTAGGGAGCCCCCATCTGGCAAAGATGTTATTGAACAGAAGTTTTGCCGTCATGGCGGCAGTGTTATTTTTGCAGGGGAATGCCTCGATCCATTTTGAAAAGGGATCGATGACCGTAAGGCAGTGCTTGTTTCCACGCTTAGTCATAGGGAGTGGGCCTATGAAGTCGATTTGGATGCGTGCCCAGGGGCCCTCAATCCGTTGGTGGTAGAGGGGAGCTTTTGGGCCGGAGGAATCCGCGTTGACCATGGCACACGGAAGGCAGTTGTCCACCCAGGTGGAAACGTCCCTTCTGATGCCTGGCCACCAGCCAGTATCCCTCACACGCTCAAAAGTTAATTCCTTTCCTCTATGGCCTTGTTCATGTATGAACTGAATGAGGTCGCTGCGCACCTCTACCGGTACGATCCAGTGACGATCGCCATTGCTGTCAATGGCCCAGACTACTCCTTCAGACTCTAGGATTTGGTATTTCCCTGTAGGGTCTTTACCAGCGGAAAGAAGTGCCATGACGTCAGAATCATTCCTTTGTAACTCGCCTAAGTCCACAAAAACTGGAGGCAAGGGATCCCTGTTGTGCTCTGCCTTGGCTCTAAGCCTGGTGGTGACTGCCTGAATGGGCTGTGAGGTGGCACTATCGATGACGGGTAAGAAAGCGGCTTCTTTGGCCAGCCTATCGGCGGCATCATTCCAAAAAGCAATTTCAGTGTCCATTTTCTGATGTCCCTTTACATGTGTAATATGGGTAGGTGCAGTTCTTTCTCGGAGGAGAGCCACAATATCGAGCCACACTGGTAGGTGTGCTATTGGCTTTCCTTCGGAGTTTTTCCACTCCTGCTTCTCCCAGTACGGCAGCCACACTGTCGCAGCTTTCGCTGTCCAGTCAGAATCGGTGTAAATTGAGAGGGGGCAGTCTCGCGGCTCGTGCTGAAGGACGGCTCGCAGGGCTGCCACCTCAGCGGCTTGACTGGAGTGTGGGCGCACGGCTTCTTGGATAGTAAAATTATCATGCACTCGAATGGCACCGAACCCAGTGTGTGGGGTTCCGTCTACATGGAAGGAGGAGCCATCACAGAACCAGCAAACAAAACCTTTTTGCCGGGCTTCCTCGAGAGGCTCTCCCCATGTAGCGGGCCAGGGAATGTGTTCTAGGACTGGTAATGGGCACTCATGTTCCTCCCCCGTAATTAGTAACCCATAAGGGGCAGGCGGCTCTTTTAGCTCTTTCTTATATTCAATGCCCTTATTGACTAACGCTAGAGTCCACTGGGCAATGCGGGCGTTTGAAACCTGTCCATTCTGAACCTTTCCGGAAAGAATGTACTTCAGGGGTGTGTGCGTGGTTTGGACTATAACCTTAGCACCTCCTATGATAAACTCCCAATGTGTCAGGCTCCAAACCAGAGCCAAGCAAACTTTTTCACAGGGAGTGAATTTCAGTTCGGCTGCAGAAAGATTTTTAGAGGCATACGCTATGATTCTTTGAATCCCATTCTGCAGTTGGGTGAGAGTGGCTCCAATGCTTCTTTCTGAGGTTGCCAGTTGGATGTAAAACGGCTGACTTACGTCAGGATGTGCAAGTGCGGGTGCAGAGGCTAGGCTTTGCTTGAGGCTAACGAACGCTTGTTGTTGCTCTGGGCCCCAGTGCCATGTGGCATTTTTCTTGAGGAGCGCGTAAAGAGGGCGCGCTTTGTCTGCAAAGGACTCGATGAAGTCCCTTGAAAAGTTATACATCCCTAACAGTGCTCGTAGCGAATGGACGTCTGTGGGGGCTGGCAGTTTCGCTATGGTCTCTAGCCTTTGAGCGTCCGGAGTCCGGCCCTCTGGTCCCAATGTTAGGCCAAGATATTTTACTGTTGTCTGTACAAGCTGCGCTTTGTCCCGGCTTGCCTTGAACCCGGTGTCTCGGAGGAGATTGAGCACCTCTCGAGTGATCTCCTCCACGTGCTCTCGAGTAGATGCGTGGATTAACACGTCATCCACATACGAGAGGACATGGTCTCTAGAGTCAGGCTGGAGGTGTTCCCACATCTGCGCAACGTGTGCATGGCATATGGCCGGGCTGGAATGGAATCCCTGTGGGGTTCTCATGAAAGCGTATTGCTGGCCTCTGAATGTAAAAGCGAACTTATACCAGCATGACTCATGGAGTCTGATAGAGTGAAACGCATTGGCCAGATCTATCACACTGTAGTAGCGGGAGCCTGCTGCAATGGCCGCTACGATTTCATTGTATTTTGCCACAACTGGTGCCACCGGGGGCGTTGTTGAGTTCAGAGCCCGAAAGTCGACCGTCATCCTCCATGTGACTCCGTCCGCTTTAAGAACGGGCCACAGGGGAGCATTGCAGATGGACTGCATGGGTCTAATTACATTCCATTTGATGAGGCCTTCAATGGTCTTGGCTATTCCGATTTCTGCCTCTATCGGATAGCGGTATTGTTTCTGTGGCGGAGGGTCTTTGCCTTCGATAAGAGCGCAGGCATTCTTAACTGTACCGCACTCCGCTTTGTCAGTAATCCATACTTCTGGGAACTCTTGCACCCAAGGGTCAGTTTGCACCGTAAATACGGGCAGTGGGGCTTTTAGGGCTGCGCACCTATGGATGGCATTGATAAAGTCAGGGCCCCCTGGAACTTTCCACAGGAGACCATTGGCTAAATCAATTGTTACCCCATGGTCACGAAAGAAATTGGCTCCTAAAATCCCATCATCTTCTCCCTGATTGTCGCAGGCAACCACCTTGGTAGAAAGTTTTCCCACAGTTAAGGGAATATCTTTCCATACCCTAGCGGTGTGATTGCCTCCGGCAAATCCTTGGAGAGAGATAGTTCTCCGTGTGAGCTGACCTTCCCTAGCGAAATTAGGGTGCAATACCGTAGTTGAAGCTCCAGTGTCTACCAAAAGAGTTGCAGGCTTTTTAATTTTCCCGGGAGCCCCTATGCCTGCTAGGACTGTCGGTCTTCCCCAGGAGTCTGGCTGAAGCTGCGCCAGTGCTCCTTGCGGAAGTGTGCGGGGCTCCGGGCATCCCTAGCGAAGAGACTGGTCGGGTGACGTGGTGACTTCCTTAGTCGTCACCACAGGAGCCATGGGGGCGCTGTTTTGCGACTCACTGTCGGCTAAAGCCCTGAAGAGCACTGAGTTTGGTTGTTTGTCAAATTGGTTCATGTCGAACCCTCTCTCTTTGAGCTCCATCCAGGCATTCCATCGTAACTCGTCCATGTATTGCCCCCCTTGGTGCCAGTCCTGCCGCGGTCCATTGGGGCCGGGAGGCTGTTGGGGATTTCGTACTGGTTGCCCGTTTATGGGTCCAGCTTGTTGTGGGGCATTTTGGGGTGGCATTTGCGGAGCTGATGGCTGGGCGGGCTGCCAATTTGCTTGGGCAGGCGCCTGGTAGTTCCGGTTACCGCCCCTATATTTTCCTCGGTAACCGCCTCGTCCATGGTTATTGGATCTATAATTATAGGGCTGCTGGTAGTTCTGCTGAGCATTATAAGTCTGACCTTTCTGGGGTTGCGCCACATTGTACTGTGAATGTGGGCCATTATTAGCATATGTAATGCTTTGTATTAGCTCTTCGTCCTCTTTGTATTTTTCTTTAAGCTTTCTGGGTACCTTGGGAACTTTTATGGCGCCTGTGCTTCTTAGCAACGTGGCCACTCTCCTGATCTTAATCAGTAGTGGGTCCCAATCCATATCTGTGGGGACGTCTACGTTTAATGCCAGCTGAGTCGGGGGGTTGAAACCTTTCAGCAATGCATCTTTGAATGCTATGTCATTATAGTCTGGAATTCCATCATCGTCCAGATCTACCTTTTCAGATAAAATGCCTAACAGTTGTTTCCTGGTGATATAAATCTCGGGGTCCTCATTTGGCCCTTGTTGGTCCATCACAAAATGTGCTTCTAACGACCGGTCAGGGGTGAGATGCTCTAAGACTCCCCGCATCCAGGTATACTGGTCTTCTTTATTCAGCATTTTGGCTGCTATGGCTGCGTTAATGGTCGCCAAATCGACCCCTGTAGCGCACCTTCTGGCTACGACCGAGAGGTCTTCGCCGTTCAGGCTGCCGTAGGCTGTGGCTACCGTTGCTAGCCAGTTCAAAACATTGTCTTTGGTGAGGGGACCGACCTGGTCGGCAATGGCCTTAGCCTCCTCCGGCTTCCATATCCTAGATTCGGTGATAACCTTCACCGTAGTGTTATTGCCCACTCTTGTGGTTTGCTCCCTAGTCATTACAGGATTCACCGGGCATGAGTTAGGGATTTCCAGGGCTGAGGCTGAGGAATGACCGGTAGGTACATCCTCGCCTTCAGTGTCCTCTGGGTCCCTAAGACCTCCTGGGTGAATTGTACTGATGACTGCCTCTCTAATGCCGAGCTTCTCTCGGAGCCTATTGATTTCTTTGTGGCAAGCCTCATGGTTGGCCTGAACGTATCGCTCCTTTGCCTGGTCGGCCAGGTAGCGAGCCGCTTTTCGGGCAGTTGCGAGGTCGCCAGAAAGTCTGGCGACCTCCGCCTCTGCCTTGGCTGCCTTCTCTAGTGCCTGTGCGGCAACTTTCTTGGCCTCCTGGGCTGAGCTAGCAAGCCCTGCCTTTTCTAGCATGAGATTCATGCGTTCCGTCCTCATGTGGACCAGCTCGTCCTCCTGTTGCTCCACTAGAGCCTCCACATCATTTTGATGTCCCTCTTTAAGGGAATCAATCTCTTTACGAGCTATTGCGAGCTCGGTCTCTGTTTTTTCAAGTTTGTCGCAAGCCGTACTAAGCTGCTCTTCTTTGTCCTGCAACTCCTTTCGATGCTCTTCTCTAATGGCCTTAACTTTAGCATCGAAGTTCTGGGAATTTTGCTCTATTTCTTGTTTTAGCCTTTGGATGGTGGCATTGGATTCCTGTAGCGCTAGCAGAAATGCCCATGCACCAGCCCGGTCCTTAGCGGCTGTGCTTCTGTGTTTCTGCTCACAGTACGCTTGATAAGCGTCTCGAGCGGCTTGGAGAGGGTTCTCCTTCTTAAAAGCTTGTGGTGCCCAAGGGTTTAAACCCTTCTTTGTGACCCATTTCTCGAGTCTGGGCAGATCCTCTACTGTGCGGATCTCCGTGGAGGCGGTGGAAGTTGCGTCCGCCATTTTACGGTGTGTTTTTAACCTTCCTAAGTTCCCTAACACTATTTTGCCTCGCGGGCGAGGTGAGCTTGGCTCGGTTACCCTCGTGAACCGTGAGGTTTGGTTTTTGGCAAAGGTGGGGTCCACGCCCTTGCCTCCGATGACCAAAAACGTTAAGATGTGAGATTTTTCGGTGAGGTCTCTGCCTCCACCTCGGCTGTTCTCACCAACCCTTCAATTGGAGTTTTGGATAGTGGGCTTGGCCTAGCTCTCACTTCCTAACTGGATAACTCTCTTAAACCAGTATTTGGGTTTTGGACACCTATCCTGCCGGGATAACCTCTATAAACCCGGGAAGGCTTCTGGAAAACCTCCGACCTGGATCCTTGGAGTAATATACTCCAGCGAGCGGACCTCTTTGCTCACTTTAATGCTACGCTCTGCTGATCAGAGCTGAGAGGGACGGGGAAGTGGGCTTCCAGACGTCTCTGGAGGATTTTTAAGTCTTTGCTGCGGCTCCTCTTTATGGCTGCCTGCGTGGGGTGGTGTGTTGCGGTGCAGTGTGGTGCAATTCCTAACACCCTACACTGTCGTTCTTGGTTCCCACCCGCAAGATAGGCCGAAAGATAGGCTTCGAGATAGCCTGTAGGACTTCGAATGGGAGGGCCCTTGCGTTCGAGTCACCACGGGTTATAGCGGCTAGACCTAGCCGTGGGCTCGGGCGGCTACCCTCGCGGTTCCTTAGTGCTTATGGCACAGAACCTCCACCTGAAGGAGAGAAGGGGGAAAAAGCCTCCCACAATAGAGTGCTCACTAGAGCCAAGCGCACAAGAGCTTTCACTCACACGTGTGTGTGCAGTGTTCTGAGCTTTTTCGCTCCCTACTGGAAGTTCACGGCAGTTTCTTCCTTACGTCTGGTTGTCAGGACGAGACACGCGTCGACTCGTGCTCGTTCAGACAAGCAGGACCGATCCCGGACCGAGCCCCCACTTCTGTTGGGCGAAATGCTCTCTAGGGGTGAAGCACTTCGCCACAGGTATAATTACTTTGGGATCTTTCGGTCTATGTTTACGGGGAATGGGCTGCCACGGGAACTTCCCAGTAAAGAAGCGAGAAACAAGGCTTCAGAATAATGTTTTGTTTACTCAATAGCAGTTTCACTCAACAAATACAGTTCACACACACATACATTCAAGGTCTAAGAATAAAAGATAGATAAAGCACAATTGCATGAGCAGGTTATCGTTGGTTTCGTTGAGGGCAATATTTACCTCCAAGGCGCGGCTCCTAAAGTCTTCCAGCGAGTGGAGTAGGGTAGGGTAGGAAGTATGGAAGAAGGGACACGCGGTCTAGACCAGCTAACACACACGTGTATAATTCCAGCGGCCGACTGGAACAAAGCGAGGCAAGGGTTCGGGTACAGGATGGGGGCTTAAGAGGGTAAAAGCAGACAGACAGAGGTCGTGGTTTCCGCAGCAGCAAGGTGGGGGTGTAGCAGAGCTCTCTGAAGCAGCCCAGAGATCGCGTTTTTATAGCGTCTTGGGTGCTGGGCGGAGAAGGCCAGGCGGTGTACACCTACTGACCCTCCCAGTTGGCTGTGTCAGTGTAAATTTCAAATCTTATTGGCTACGCTGTCCGTTGGATACCTGAGGGCTGGGCAGAGGAGGCTGGCTGGCAGGCAGATGGTGTCTCCAGGTAGCTGATGGCCCTGGCATTGTTGTGTGTATGGTTCTCCTATTGTCTGGGGTGGGGAAGGCAGTTAATCTCATCATGCAAACGACTTGCAGATGGAAAGTCCTTTGTCTGCTGTATGGCCCTTAATCTGTGTAGGTGACATGCAGCAGGTATGCAATGGAGTCCCTCAGAGCAAAAAGACAGCTTTTTCCTTCCTTCTGGG